>CM038221.1:104579262-104716805 GCA_021442155.1 Cymbidium sinense | reverse complement strand
TTCATTCATCTTGATTTCCTCCATTTCTTTCTTTCTTTTAGTTTGACTTGGGATGTAGTTTGCCCCAAGGATTCACATGGTATATAAAACATGGTCTTATAACCAATGTTCATCTTAGTCCTCATAACACTTATCCTAATCCTAATGCAAAAATTACATTAAAAGAAAGAAAAGTAAATCTAGCTACACCTACAAGACAAATATTAGCTAAACACACCATGCAACCCAAGTAGTTATAGAACTAATTTGGACTTAGCACCCCACACATGGGTAACCAGACCTACCATCCTAATTGGACTATGCTTAGGAGTATAAAACTAATTTAAAGCATATATATATATATATATATATATATATATATATATATATATATATATATATATATATATATATATATATATATATATATATATATATATATATATATATATATATTACAGCCTTAGACATGATTAGGCTAAGATCTCCCTATCATCTAGTCTAAGCACATACACCCTAACACCCAATCTAAAATATTACATCATAAAATAAAATCATACATCAAACCATGCACCGCCCTAATATAGAGCTAGAAGTGGTGACTTAGTCTAATGTGTGTGTCATTTAAGGCTTGTGTGGCATGCTCTAGCTAGGCTTTAAAGTTAGAATTTTTTAAGTATGAGAAGTTTAATTTAGATGGTGGTTTTAGTTTAAGTGATTTAGTTAATTTATCAATTTTAATTGGTGATTTGATTTGATTTGAATGAACCTACATTTAGTGACTAAATATTGTGAAAAGAAGAAAAGAGAGGAGGGCCCTCTTTCATCCCTACCTTAAAGCATTTCTAAGGTAGATTCATTAATGAATTTCCTTTAGTGAATAGTTTATTTTGTATTTTTTAGTTACCCCTAAGTTTAGATTTACTCTAAATAGCCTTATTCAATAAGAAAGGCATCTTAGGATTTGTTAGGGTGGATTACTATCACATAACACACACCCATTCATTTCCTTCCACCATGTATACCATACATATGAATATTCCTAAGCATTCATATACATGCAATGAAAATCTTAGCACACTTTGTTGATGAATGCAAAGAGATGTGATTTGAAAATTTGGATATTCCATTAATGCATGTCTTTATTATGTAGAAAAGAGGGACTCCTTTATCCTTCAGTTAAATGCACATCCACGTGTATAAAAGTTATAAGTGAGTACGGCGTCATTATTTTCTACACCAGGGGTGTAAGGTACAAGACCTACTTGGGCGACTTAAAGCCTCATAGCCTCGGGATGTCCAGACTAATATACCACTTTTCTTAGATACATGTAGATGTACAAAAAAACAAATGGATAGAGAATCATGCAAAAGATTATGTTTGATTTGGTTGTATAATTTACATGTGTAACATGAAGGTCTTTCCTAAGTCTTAATATAGAGATGCATGGGAATAGATTTAGGCAAATGTTGTATTCTTTTCAAATAAATTATACACTTGTGAATCCTATGTGAATCCATGTTAAGAGAAGGAAAGAGAATTTCATAATACACATCTTATGCTATCATTACATGCAAGCTTATAAATATTTATAACTAGCATCACTTCATTTAAAATCTTTGATTTATAAATTTAAAAAATAATTTTTCATTTAATAGTGATAATAATACTCATATTCTTAATCTTTAGCACATGCAATTTGACATAAAAGGAACCATTTTCTTTAATTAATTTTTAAAAGAAATGAATGCATGATTTCATATGGTAAACAATATTTAACATGATTGGAAAGAAATAAAGGAATGTAAGCACATGACTTCATTCACCCTAATTAATTCCTAAATACAATCCTATAAAATAAGATCATTTAAAATGAATTAAAATTCTTTAAGGAGATTTTTATTTTTGAATTTGATTTGACTTAGGAAATATGAGAAAGATTTGTTAGTCCTAATCCATTCCCCCCATATGTGAATTGGTTTTATTTAAATTAGAATAATTAGATTAATTTTATTTTTTGATTAGGGTAAAGTATGAATTAAATCCATTAATTATCCCTTACCTATACCACTTTAACATAATTATCCAAGTAATTATGAGCCAACATATAATATGCAACCACATGGAAATTAAATCAGTGATGCACCTAAGAAATAAAGAGGCCTAATACAATTGGCTCATAATTATTGGTTAATTAAGCTAAAGGGTTTGATTAAGTACTTTTATAACCCTCTTACACATGTAGTTTGATTATAATTTCCTTTAGAATTCTCTTAGGTTATTAAACACCTAAGAATCTACCTAAGAATTGAATGATTAAGTTATGGAATGATTTATTTTTGAGTTTGATTAATTAAAATATTTAATGAAGTGATTAAGCCATTAATTTTACAATTTGATTAAGTGTTATTCAAATGAAATAGACTTAAGGGAAAAGATTAAAAAGGAAGTCCTAATCTCATTCCTTATGCCCATTCACTATTTCATGATGATTAGCAAGCTTAATTAATAAATTTATCATAGTTTAATATGTTAATTAATTTAATTAATATTGAGAGATTAAAAGAAAAAAAATACTCTAATTAATCAAAAATAATAGAAAATCATGGGATAGAGGTCATCCCACTCTCTCAAAAGTTTGGAAATTAATTGGATTAATTAGAGAGTAATTATCTTAATTGCATTTCTAATAAAATCTAAATTGAGTCAAAATCAATATTCAAAATTAATCAATTTTAATTTTTTATTATTCTTTTCTGAAATCTTTAAATGAGTATTTATTTGTATTTTTTGGATTTTTCTATAATTAGTTATAAAATTTAAAAGTTTCACCATTAAAATCACATTATTAAGCTTAAACTTTTTAATCCCCGCGGTGACGTGGCGTGTTAACTAGCTTTCCATGTGTGCGATGGGATAAGTTATTTAAGTTATCACATCCATCTATTATGGCGGTGGATGCATCTTCCCTACGGGCCATCCGATCTAAGATCAGATGGCCGAGATTAATCTGTGGTTTAGGTTTAGAATCATAGGATCTGGCTGATATGATCAGACCGTCCGATCACGCGGAATGATGATGATATATCTCCTCCGGCGGCGAGAGATGGATTCTGTCCGTCGATCTTCACTCATTTCGAGCTCACCTGAGCTCGAATGGAGATCAAATTCATCCCACACCTTCGAGGAAGCAGAAGCAATACATCTAATAGTGGAGATCATGTGACTTGATAATTTCCTTCACAATGGACCAAGCAAAATCTATCTTAAGGTCAATTTCAATGGCATACCTCACCAGAGGCTATCACTGGCACTTCCAACGATGGCGGTAGCTTTATCTAGTAGAGACGAAGCCCTATTGAAGGAATCCGGCCTTAGTTTGAAGTAGCTTGCTCGGTTGACCAAGCTCCCCATCAATGATGATTGGCCTTGATCAAAATGGTACTTCTCATGGCTTGGAGATTTGGGAAATGATTCGATTGAGCTTGATGAGGTCTAAGGATGGTGTGTGCAAGGCTAATTTTATTTTGGTGGAGAATTGAATGAGTTTGATTTGGAATTCACTTCCCCTATTTTGGCTTTGAGTAAAATCAAAAATGGGAAATGAGGGAGCTCGAGAATGGCTTGGAAAAGCTTGGGGTGGCTTCGATTCAATGTCTCTAGCTCTAAGGAAATGATTACTTCTGGTTTGAGTGAAAATGAGGGGGGGGGTGTATATCTTCCCCTCCTTGGATTGGGCGGTGAGAGGCTGATTTGCCATTTTGGCCTAATGGCTTGGATCAGAGGCACAATTTGAGCTGCAAACCATCCCACATGGGTCATTTTGGGTAGTGGAGCGAGGGATAGTGAATGTCCATGTGAGTGGTGAGTGCATTTGGTGATCTAAGTGTTCAAATGTGATTAGAGAGGTCAGTTTGGCCTTGCATTTGGTCATGGCCAATCCAAGCTCATTGGGTCATGTTCACCACCTTCCATGGTGCCCATGTGGACCAATAAAGGATGGCAAGTGGCCTGGGAAAAGGAATGGCCAAATTCCAAGTGAAATTGGTCATACGATACCCTTTGACCTAAGACAAATTGGTCATTTGGCTATGAGTTTGATTTGGACAAATTTGAAATGATTTGAAAATGGGTTGGGCCAAATTTCAAGTGATTTGGAGTTCATCTGATTTGATTTGGCTCAATTTGACCCATTTAGGTCAAGTTGGGTCAAATTGGGTTTGGTTGACCAATTGGTCAAATTGGGTCAAACCATGGGTTAGGTCAAGTTTTAATGATCATTTGGAGTCTATGGGTATCATTAGTTTGGTTCAATTTGGTTTAGATTTGGTTTTGGTTCATTTAGGTTCATTTGGGTCAAATGGGTCAAGTTGACCAATTTGATCTATTTGACCCAATTGGGTTAGGTCATGGGTTGGTTTAGGCTTGGTTGATCATTTAAAATGTATTGCAAGCTTCAGTTTCAATCAATTTTGATTTTTTTGATTTCAAGTTGATTTGATATTTTAGGTCAAGTTGGGTTCATGGTCAATTGGGCTAGGTTGGGTCTAATTGGTCAATTGAAGCTTTGGTCAAGTTCAACAAGTGATTTGGAATAAATTTGACCCATTGGTTATAATCAATTTGGCTTAGATCATGATTTGACCCATTTTGGCTTTTAGGTTAATTTGGGTCAACTTAGGTCAAGTGGCCAATTAGGCTTGGTTTGGCTCAATTGATGGTTTGGTCATGTTCAATCATTGATTATGAATGAGTTTGGGTCAATGGTTTCAATCAATTTGGCATATGATGGATTTTGGCTTGTTTGGGTTTAATTTAGGCTAAATGTTGACTTGGTCAAAGGCTAGGTTTAACTTGGTTTGACCCAATTTGAGTGATTGATCATTCTAGGATGATTGTTGATCACAATGTGAGGCTTAGATGGTCTTAGTTCAATCTAATATGAGTTTGATTAGAATTTGGCTCAAAAAGGTCCTTTAGGTCACTTTGGGTCAAGTGAGCCTAAATGAGTCAATTGGCTTGATCAAGGCTTGATTCAAGTTTGGTTGAACTCAGCTATGGACTTATGATGGAAATCTAAATCTAATAGCAAGTGATTTCGAGTCAAATGGGTTTTGGTTCATTTGATAATTTCAAGTCAAAAGGATGACATGGGTTTGACTTGGGTTAGTTTGATTTTCATTTGGTGTTGTAGTTTATGTTTATATTTGGGCATGTGATTGAAGGAGTGATTGTTTGAAGAGAAAATCCAAGGGTTTGGATTGATTTGAGAAGGATTTGGCTATATCCAAGAAATTGGTTTAAAAGATATAAGTTGGATTTTGGCATAATTTTGGGTTTATTTTTGGTTATTTGAATTTATACTTCATTTATATTTATAAATATAAATAAAGATATAAATGCGTTATGAGAAAATCATTTGAGTTTGAAGTGATTTGGATTTGGTTTGGGCTAAGCCCATAAGATGAAATCAAAGGGCTTAGAAAAGATTTTTGAGCTTTAAATTCAATCATGGGTTTCAATCATTTGATCTTGAATTGATTCTTGATTGGGATTTTGGAATTTTGATTTGAATTTGGATTTGAATTTGAATTTGAATTTGGTTTGAAAGAAGGAAGCAAGGATTGGGCTCAAGCTATAGGATAGGCAAGTCCTCCTAGATCCCTAAGGCATAACTTATTTCTATGGATAACTCTTCTAAGTCTTTAGGGTAAGGTTAGGTGTTCACTAATCACTAGAAGTGTCTTAAGACTAAGGAACTCTTAGTATCTAGAGGAGTCCTTTGTCTAAGATGGACAAGTTGAAAGCTCACTCCAAAAGTAAGGTCAACAGAAAGTCAAATTTATATTTGATTTAAAAAAGAGATTCTCACTTTAGCAAGTTTGGATGTGTTAAGTGGGAATCAAACATGGCATGATTTGCTATTAAAAAGTGGGGAACTTCAACTCCAACATATGTGGAATATGTTGAGTGGAGCTTCAATTTTTATTTTATGATTTGAAAGTAGTATCTTCATTCAACAAATTTGAGTATGTAGAATGAAGATGGCTATTTTCGAAGCGAAGTGCATTTGGAAAGTCTCATTTTGTGAAAGAATTTATTTTCTTTAAATTTTATGATGAACCTTACCTCACTAAGATAGTGGTGAGGAGGTTTTAAATTTTTATTATCTCTCCCTTCATTGATAAATTATGTTATTTACCAATTGGGACCCTAATAGGGGTTTCAAGAACTACATGGTGTGAGGTCCTAAAACATAAAGGATGTTGGCTAACTTTGCTTAAGAATGAAATAAGCTAGTGCTAACGGAAGGAAAGATAGTCTCGAACTCACATAAAAATGCAAGTCCACTATCGGTGCTTGGTGACAATAATCATTTACTAGAGATGGAGAGAGGAACCTTCCCCAACGGAGTCGCCAGAAAAATTTATGGTGTTTATTTTTGGATTGCATTCGTGTGTGTGTGTGTGTGAGGGGATACCACGTAGATCTAAGTATGTACTTATTGAGGTGATGGGGTACTACATTAAGAGATAGTGTACTATCTCGAGAGATAGAAGTCACCACCCAATAATAGACCTAATCACCTAATAAGACCCCCTAAGGCATGATGGGTCTTGAATATACCAGAGATTTTTTCCTTTACATGGAAAAGTAAAGTAGGGTTTATTTAAATCGGGTTCGTTAAGTTTTCTATGGAGGCAAACCTCCATAGTTAATTACATCTTAAGTAAAGTGAATCCCTTAAGAATACTCTCGATTAAAGTAGGTGATTGTTTCCTCCAAAGAATTCAAAGATAGGACTATCAATAAATTGGTTGTGTTTTAGAAAATCAAGTGGGATGGATCAAAAGGGGAGAGCTATTGTCGAAACTGAAGGGGATGAGTAGGGAGCACTCATGATACTAGGAGACCAAGTGAGCACTCCAAACTATCCTATGGTTGGGCTTTATGTATTTAAAATTGAGGAGATTTATTTATTTGAGTAGAAATTTTATTTAGAAATCTATGACTCATAATTCCATAATACAAGATTATGAAAATGCCTAAGAGGTGAGAATTTATGCTTACAGCTTGCAAAGGGAATACCAATCTCAGATCTTAAATCTAGGGAGCTTTGGCAAGGGCTAAAATATGACCTAAATCTAAGGCAAAAGTGAGTATATGGTTTACCTCCACAAGAGAGAGTAAACCACCCGATTGCTAGACTTATTACTGCTTAGAGTTACAGTTAGCTAATTCCACCTACGCTTTAAATCCATGTAGGCAAGTTGTATGCTTTGCAAGATGGTTAGGCTATTATTTATTTAGAAGAGAAACTAAGTCCTTAAACCCACTCCCTAAAAGACTAGAGCATGAGGGTTATGAATAATGACTTAATTTAATGCAAATGTTTATCACATTTTATTTAATTTGGGACTCTTTATTTTGACACAAGCTATGGGATTTTGTATGCCTAAATGCATGAGAAATTGATTATGGGCCAAATCAAGAGGGAAAGAGGTGTTCTTCCATCATAGGATCTTAAAGGTTAAGCCCATTCTATCTGGAAAAAAAGGAAGCCCTCTCTTAGCAAAAGTGAAATAAAATGGTTATGCATGGTGTTCAACATACAATCATCTAGCTAAGGGGTTGCTAAATATTTTATTATCTTGATTTAATGCCTAGGATTTTCTATGTGAGTTATGAATTATTTTAAAATTTTAGTTATGAGTTGTTAGTGAGGTAGAATATATATATTTTTATCCTAAGAGCTTAATCGCATCTAGGACACACAACAATCACCAATCATATAGAAACTATGAAAAGACATTATTTCTAAAACACAAGCTAAACAGAACATCAAATAATTTTATAAAGTTATCGCAAAAGAATATGAGGCCGAAGCGGTCGGGTACCTCCGTACAACCCGAAAAAAAAAAAGGGTAGCCGAGCTCTACTCTTATATATCCCTGTTGACATAATTTTTGGAATGAGCTCTCAACCCCTCCATCTTAAGCATAGGATTTCTCTTAGACTTTAAGAATTCCTTAGTCTTAAGACACATCTAGTGATTAAGTGGACACTCAACTTAGCCCTAGAGACATAGAATAGTTAGCCATAAAGATAGCTCATGCCTTAGGGGTGTTAGGAAAATCTACCTACCCTTAGCTTGAACCATTCCTCACCTTCCTTCCTTCAAGTCAAACTTTAAATCAATCCTATTTGATTTTCTCCAATCAAATCCATGATTGAAACTCATGCATGAAATTCCTAAGTCCAAAATTTTCCTAAGTCCTTAAATTTACCTTTAAGGACTTAACCTAAATCATGATCTAAACCAAATCAAACCCTTGAGATTTTCTCATGATTCATTTATATTCTCATTTATATTCACATATATAAATGAAATATAAATTCAAACTAACTAAACTAAACTCAAAATTCAAAATCAATTCATGAAATTTTCTAAGTCCTTTAAATTTCCTTTAATGGACTTAGCCTAAATCATGATCAAATCAATTCAAATTCATGGGATTTTCTCAAAACTCATTTATATTCACATATATAAATGAAATATAAATATAAATCAATCAAATCAAATCCAAAAATTAAATTCCAAATCTAAAAGCTTTTCCTAAGTTCTTTAAATTCCCTTTAATGGACTTAGCCTAAATCATGATCAAATCAATTCAAATTCATGGGATTTTCTCAAAACTAAGTTATATTCTCATTTATATTCACATATATAAATGAAATATAAATATAAATCAATCAAACCAAATTCAAAAATTCAAGCTTCAAACTTCAAAATTTTCCTAAGCCCTTTAAATTCTTCTTAATAGACATAGCCCAAATCATGATTAAATCACTTCAAATCCTTAAAATTTTCTCATGATCCATTTATATTCATTTTATTCACATATATAAATGAAATACAAATTCAAACAATCAAAACAAATTCCAAAATCAAACTCAAATCCACTCAAAATCCAACCTAAGCCTTTCAAGTCAAAATCTTGAACTTAGCCAAATCAACTTCAAATCAAGCCAAACTCTTGATTTTCCTTCATGATTCAATCAACCCTACAATCATGAACCATATATAAATATCAACTTCAATCATCAAATCAAAATCTAATTCAAAAATCAAAGCAAAAATCATTTCATATTCTTCCTTTGAATATGAAATTATCAAATGAATCAAAACCCATTTGACTTCAAACCACTTTAAATGGATTTATATTTCAATCATAAGTTCAAGTACAAGATCAATCAAACTCAAATCAAGCTTTGACAAAGCCATTTGACCCACTTAGGCTCACTTGACCCAAAGTGACCTAAAGTACTCTTATGAGCCAAATTCTAATCCTAACAAAATTGGATTGAACCAAACTCACCTATGCCTCTCCTCATGATCAACAATCATCATGGGATGATCAATCAACTAAATTGGGTCAAACCAAGTCAAACCTAAGGGTTGACCAAGTCTTAGCCCAAATGAAACCTAAAAATCCACCATAGGACAAATTGATTGAAACCATTGATCTAAGTTCACTCATGACCTATTTTTGAACTTCACCAAGTCAACATTTGAGCCTAACCTAGCCCAATTGGCCACTTGACCCAAGTTGACCCAACTTGACCTAAAAAGTCAAAATATGTCAAAACTTGATCTAAGCCAAATTAATCCAAACCAATAGGTCAAGTTCATTCCAAATCACTTGTTGAACTTGACCAAAGCCTCAATTGGCCAACTAGACCCAACCTAGCCCAATTGACCTTAGACCCAATTTGACCTAAAGGGGTCATGTTGAGTCAAATTTGAACATAACCAAAATTGATTGGAAACACAGATATCAATCTACTTCATATGACTAACCAAACCTAAACCTACCCTTGACCTAACCCCAATAAGTCAAATGGGTCAAATAGGTCAACTTGACCCATTTGACCTAAATGAAATAATATGAGCCAAATTAAAAACTATACCAAATCGAACCAAACCAAAGCCACCAAAATATTTCAAATGGTCATGTAAACTTGACCCAACCCTTAGTTTGACCCAATTTGACCAATTGGTCAACTTGACCCAACTTGACCCATTTTGACCTAAATGGGTCGACATGAGCCAAACCTTATCAAAAAAATTCCAAATCTCATAAAACTTGGCCAAACCTAGTTTCTCCACATACCCAACATATCCAAATTTAAAAATTAGCAAAATGATCATTCTAGCCCTAGGCCATAGAACAAATTTTGGCCTAATCCATGGATAATTTGGTCATACCCTCTTCATATCCAGTTGATGCATTCCTAATAGCTCAAGGGGACCTAATGAAGAGTGGTGCACCCAACCCAATGGGTTTGGGTCAGCATTGACCCCAAGGCCAAACCCGACCCCATAGGTCAAATTGGCTCATTCCAAATCCCTCTTCCACTCAATTGAATGCACATGGGAGGTTGGAAATCCACTCAAGGCCTCAAAATAACCATGTGCAAAGAGCTCATAGCCTAAACAACCTCTTCAATATGATCAATTGGATCAAAATGGCAAAGAATCTTACGGCCGTCTGATCCTTCAAGGGGAAGATATACTCCCCCTAATTCAATTCAAATTCATGATTCCTCAATTTGATCAAGCCCTAGAGAGTGTTAGGAGCCAATAGAGAGCATTCCTAAGATTCTTAGGAGGGAATTGAAATCAAGCTTTCTCAATTTTCTCCATTGAAAAATAGGGGAGCTCACTTGAACTTCCCACTTTCTCCACACTTAAAACCACTTCAATTCCTCTTGCACACATCTTCTAAGGATCAATTCAAGCACACTCAAGCTTCCATTGGAGTTCCCATAGAAAGGAGAGGAGAAATTGAATGAAAGCCACAAGAGACTTGAGGTGGTGTTGGTCCATAGAGCAAGTCACTCAACCCTAAGGCCTAAAAATTTCAACAAGGCTTCGTCTCCACTAGATAAAGCTACCTCATCGATCTCGAGCGCCAGTGATCCGGTGAGGTATGGAATTTTTCAACCATAATGCATAGGAGGTGTTGGTCCTTTGTGAAAGAAATTATTATAGCATGTGAATTCCACCATTGGATAGGCTTGCCATTAGCTTAATATGGTGTGGGTAATTACTCCAATCCAAGCTCAATCAATCTTGAATCTTCCCCTAGATCATGGATGGTCTCTATTGAGTCTAGGGGAAGAACTAGGGAGATCTTGGTCATTCATTCGCACATTTTGGATGGACGGCTGAGATTAATCCCATGTTTAGATAATGATTTATCCTTTAAAACGGGAGATCTCTGGCCATCCAATCTTTAATCAGAAGGCAAAGATCAATGCCCATCCCGCCATCACACCATCACCTGATGTGATGTTTAAGTGGGATGCTCATCGTGCGACGCGTGTAAAGCACCCTTAAAAATAATTTCAATGGATTTTGAAATATCATTTTCTCTTATTTTGGGTTTAATTGGAAATTTTATTTTGCTAATTACTTCTTAAGTAAGCCTTTGATTAATCTCAAACTCCTAGGGCATATCTTAGGGGATGACTTACCTCCCCTAATTTTCTTGGGATTTATTGCATATGGGTTTCCTAATTATCCTCTATATAATTAAGGAAAATAAGGTATGATTAGTGGTTTCAATCCATGATTAGAGTTGATTAAGGTCAGGTCCAGTAGATAGGAAGTTTAGGGAATAATTTTGGGGCACTTTCCTTAAGTTATTCCCTAAACCACCTTTTCTCTCCTTAATCTTCTCTTAATTAAGGGTAATTCATTAATTATCAATTTAATTAATTTTCTAAAAGTTCTAAAAACTTTCATAAATTAATTAATCTACTTTGGGTAGATGCTTAGGTGTTTAATAGCCTAAGTTCAATTAAGGAAATCAAAACCCAATTCATATGTATGAAAGGGTGTTTTGAAATTACTTAAGCTAAACTCCTTAGCTTAATTAACCATTAATCATGAGTCAAATTGCATTAGGCTTTTTCTTACTAGGTGCATTGCAAGTTTAAATTCCTTGTGAGTTTTTATGTCATCTGATTGGCTCATAATTATTTGGTTAACTATGTTAAGGTGGTGTAGGTAAGGGTTAATTAACTTGCTTAATTTATACCTTAACCAAATTAATTCATAAAAATGAATCTAATCATCTAAAAATTTAAAAAAAATATCAAACACATGTGGGAATGGGTCAAGAATAGCAAGCTTAACTCACCTTTTTAAAATTAAAACAAACTTAAAACTAAACAAAAATCACATTGAATTCACATTGATTTATTTTAAACCTTCTTATTCCATAAGAATGTCTTTAGGATTTAATTCAAGTGAATGTGTTTACATGCTTTCATTGCTTTGATTCTTTCCCCAACATGTTAAATTTGTATGTCATGTGGTTTCATGCATTCATATTTTTTAAATTCAAATTTAAAAATGAAATGGTTTACTTTATGTAAAATTTGCATGTGTTGGCTAAAGTAGAAATATGAGTGTCTATTAGCACTACTAAACTTAAATTATTTTCAAAACATATAAATCAATTATCAAATCTGAAAGTGTGCTACTTATATTTTAATCATAAGCTTGCATGTGAAAGAATATAAGGGTGTGCTTAGTGTAGGTCCTCCTTCTCTTTTATGTTGGAATAGTTTTGAAAAAGAGTTGGTAGGATGTATGGTTCATTTGAAAAGAACCTAACACTTACCTAATCCCACATCTTATTCATTCCTATGCTATCATTTAAGAAGGGTTATCTATACTTGCACATATAAGTTGCATAAATAAAAAAGAATCAATTAATACAACTTCTACATTCTCTCTTTTAATTTATTTCATTTGTACATGTGTTTGTATTTAAGGAAAGTGGTATATTAGTCTGGACAACCCTGAGATTGCGAGACTTTAAGTAGCCCTAAGTAGGTGTCATACCTTACACCTCTGGTTAATAATGACGCTGTACTCACTTATGTCTTTCCTACTTTCATGTCTGTATGTGAAAAATTGGATAAAGAAACTCTTTTCTATTTAATGAAAATCATGCATCTTAAACTTCTAAATTTTCTTAAATGAATTACTTAGCATGAATCAGAAAGTATGTTAAATTTTCTCATTTGTGTGTATAGATATGCTTAGGATTCATTAATATGCATGTTATACATGTTGGGAAAGAAATGAAGTAATGTGTGTTATGTGAATTTGGTTCATTTTCTTTAATCTTAAAATGCCTTTCTTTTTTTTCATAGGTTTGTTTAGAGTTTGTCTAAACTTAGGATTAATTAAAAGACTTAATCAAAACATTCACTAAACAAAACTATAATGGGAATCTACCTTAGAAATTACTTAGGTTAGGGAAGGAAAGAGAAATTCTCTCCACTTTCTCTCTCTTTATAACTTAGTAATTAATTATAAGATTCACTTAAAAAAATCAAAACATGAAATAAAAGCAACCCAAAATAATTAAACAACTTAAATGAAACCCTCCTCTAGGTTGAACATGTTTTCACACTTAGAAAATTCTAACTTAAAGCTATAGCTAAGGATACCACACAAACCTTCAAAGCACACACGTTGGCCTAAGTCACCACTTCTAGCTTTAAGTTAGGGCGGTGCATAATTTGATGTTTTATTTTGTCTTATGATATATGTTTTAGACTGGATGTTAGGGAGTATGCTCGTAGAATGAATGGTAGATGCTCTTAGTCTAATTATTCTTTTATGTAGGGGATTGTGCTTAAGGGGCGCTATCATAAACAAAAATATAAATCTTTTACTTACAGGTGCTTTATACCCCTAAGCATAATCTAATAGGCCAGGTGGGCATAGTCACCCATGTGTGGTGTGATAAGTCCAATATACATGCTTAAGATTTGTGTGATTTGTTTTAGCTAATCTCTATTTTGCAGGTGTTAGTTAGATTTTCATTCATTTTTTTTCATGTTAATTTGTGCAATTAGGATTTTGGGAATGATTATTATGGGGATTAGGATGAGCATTGGTCATAAGATCCTATATTATGCACCATGTGAAGCCTTGGAGCATCCACCAACCATCAAAGAGGAACCAAAGAAGAAAGAAGAAAGAAGAAAGAAGAAAGAAGAAATAAAGCTTGAAGACCCTCATAATAATGAATTTCTTGCTTAATTGTAATTTAATTCATTTGTAATCTGGGTTGTATAAGGGTAGAGCTCAGCTACCCAATTTGTTATTTTCGGGTTTGTGTGGTAGTGCCCGACCACAACGGCCTTTTATTCTTTTTGCGATTAGCATTATAAATTGATTGATGATTTATTTAGCTTTTGCATTAAGTTTCATCTTTTCCTAGTTTCTTCCTTATTTTATGTATGGCTTGGATGTGGATTCAGATCCTAGGGAAAAATAAATATTTTGCCCAACTTAACAACTCAAAACTAAAAATAAAGAACTCATAACCTCACCTAACTCTTAGGTTTAAAATCAAGATAAAAGAATTAGCAACCCCTTAGCTGGATGAGTCTTTCCTTTATAATATTATGCACAACAACATCTTATTTCACTCTTGATTAGAGGGCTTCCACCTTTGCCAGAAAAACTTGGCTTGACCTTTAAGAGCCATGGTGGAAACACACCTCCTCCCTTCTCACTGATTTTGGTCAATAACTTGATTTCTCATGCATTAGTCATATGAATCTATTAGCCTGAGTCAAAATAATTGTCCAAAATAAGAATAAAATGAAATTTGAATTGCATTAGATTTAGGTCATTTGAAGCATGCCCTTATATGATCTAGTCTCTTTAGGGAGTGAGTTTAAGGACTTAGTCTCTTTCTAAATAAATAACATCTTAGGTATCTTGCATAAGCATAAGACTTGCCTACATGTATTTAAAATCATAGGAGGAGTTAGTTGGAGGCCACTCTCAGGCAGTAGTAAGTCCAAGCTGTCGGGTGGTTTGTGCTCTCTTATGGAGACGAACCAAATACCCATTTTCACCTTAGATTTAGGTTCTGCTTTTGGCCCTCGCCAAAGCTCTCTAGATTTAGGTTCTGAGATTTCTTTTCCCTTTTGTGGGTCATAAGCATAATTCCTCGCCTCTTTGGCATTTCCTTAATTTTGTATTAAAGAATCACAAGTCCTAAATTTCTAATGAAAAATACAACTCAAACAAACTAAATCACTTTCAAAATTGTAAAGCCCAACTATAAGATAGTTTGAGATGCTCGCTAGTTTCCTAGCATCGTAGGCATCTTCTACTTATCTTCCTTTGGCTTTGGTAATAAATCCCTCTCTTTGATCAATCCCATTTGATCTTTAATAAATGAACTAATCGATTGATAGTCCTTTAATATTGAAATCTTTGAAGACAACGATCATTTATCTTAATCGAGAGTTTTTCTAAGAAATCTCTATTCCTTATGATGTAATTAACTATGGAGGCTTTCCCCTGTAGGGAACTTAACAAACCTGGTTTAAAATAAGCCCTGCTTTACTTTTCCATGTAAAATAGGGAAGAATCTTTGGTACATATGCAGACCCATCATCCTTAGGAGTCCTTATTGAGGTGATTAGGTCCATTAAAGGGTAGTGATTTCTATCTTTCGAGATAGTACACTATTTCTTGATGACATACCTGATCACCTGAATAAGCACATCTGCAGATCTACGTGGCATCCTAAAAAGATAAATTTCTATAGTCTCATCTTTCTTTTCTCCCCACAGAATTGAAAGGCGACTCCTATAGAAATTTTTCACCATAATCTCGATATAATTAAAGAATAATTATAATTATAAAATGATAAATGTTATGGGGAGTCATCATTCTTCATCCTCCATTCTTCACTCTTCATCTTTCATTCCTTCATTTTGATTTGTTCCATTTCTTTCTTTCTCTTAGTTTGATTGGGATATTGTTTGCTCCAAAGGCATCACATGATGTACAAGACTTGATTTTATAACTAATGCTTATCCTAATCCCTCATACCACTTATCCTGATCCTAATGCAAAATTACATTAAAATAGATGGAAACTAAATCTATCTACACTTGCAAAATAAGTGTTAGCTAAACACACCATACAACCCAAGCAGTTATATAAATAATTTGGACTTAGCACCTCATACATGGGAACCAAGCCCACCTATCCTAACTTGGGCTATCTTAAGAGCTAAGCAACCTGCATAATAAAAAGTATTTATATTTTTATTATAGCGGCCCCTTGAAAATGACCCCCCGCATAAAACATGATTAGGCTAATATCGACATAACATCCGGACTACGCACATACACCTAACATCAAGTCTAAAATAATCCATCACAAAACCAAACATACACCAAATCACACACTGTCCTAACATAAAGCTAGAAATGGTTACTTAATCTAATGTGTATATGTTAAGGCTTATGTGGTGTCCTAATTAGGCTTTAGAGTTATGATTTGCTAAGTGTGGGAGATTTAATTTATAAATGGTTGATTTCTCTTTAAGTGGTTTAATTAATTTGAAGATTTTACTTAGTATTTTCTTTTATTTCATATAGCCTACACTTAGTAACTAAGTGTTATAAAGAGAAGAAAGAGAGGGATCCTCTCTTTTATCCCTACCTTAAGTCATTTCTAAGGTAAGTTAATTAACTTAGTTTTCTTTAATGAATGGCTTATTATGTCTTTTAATTAACCCTAAATTTAGGTTTACTCTAAATAACCCTATTCAATAAGAAAGATATCTTAAGGTTAATTAGAATGGATTACACTCACATAACACACATTCATTCATTTCTGTCCATCATGTATATCATGCATATGAATAATCCTAAGCATACCTATACATGCAATGTAAATCTTAGCATACTTTGATGATGAATGCAAAGAAGTGAATTTGTGACTTAAATATTTTATTTTATTTTGATTGAATTATGAATGCATGCCTTATTACATAGAAAAGAGGGGGTTTTTCATCCATTAACTAGATACACATTCACATGTACAAAAGTTTTAAGTGAGTATGTCGTCATTTTTTCCACACCAAGGGAGTAAGGTACAAGACCTACTTAAGGCTACTTAAAGTCTCACAGTCCCAGGATGTCAGACTAATATACCACTTTTCTTAGATACATGTAGATGTATGAACAACTATAGGAATAGAAAAACCCATGCAAAAGTTATGTTTAATTTATTTGATTTTTTTTATTCTTATTCATTGGCCACATCATACATGCATATATTTAAGAGTTTTAAGTGAGTACAGTGCCATTATTTTCTGCACCAGGGGTAAGGTACATGACCTACTTAGGGCTACTTAAAGTCTCGCAGCCCCGGGATATCTAGACTAATATACCACTTTTCTTAGATACATATGAATGTACAAAAAAGAACCAAATGGATAAGAAATCATGCAAGAATTATGTTTGATTTGGTTGTATAATTTACATATGTGATATGAAATTCTTCCTAAGTCTTAACATGGAGATGCATAGGAATAGATTTAGGCAAATGTTATGTTCTTTTCAAATGAACTATACACTTGCAAATCCTATGTGATCCATGTTAAGATAGGGAAAGAGAACTTCATATTGCACATCTTATACTATCATCACATACAAGCTTATAGATATTTGTAATTAACATTACTTCATTTATAATAATTGATTCATAGGTTTTGAAAATAGCTTTTGATTTAATAGTGATAACTCAATACATGCAATTCGACATAAAAGGAAACATTTTATTTAATTAATTTCTAAAAGAAACAAATACATGATTTCATATGGCAAGTAATATTTAACATGATTGAAAAGAAATAAAGAAATGTAAACACATGATTTCATTCATTCTAATTAATTCCTAAGGGCAATCACATTTAAATAAGGCTATTTAAAATGAACCAAAATTCTTTAAAGACATTTTTAACTTTGAGTTTGATTTGATTTAGAAATTATGAAAGAGGTTTGCAAATCCTAATCCAATTCCCCATGTGTGAATTAATTTTATTTAATGAAGAATATTTAAGTTGAATTTATGTTTTAATTAGGTTAAGGTATGAATTAAATGAATTAATTAACCCTTACCTATATCACTTTAAGTTAATTAACTAATTAATAATAAGCTAATGTGATGTGCAACCATATGAAAATTAAATTTGCAATGCTCCTAAGAAATGAAAGGGGCCTAATGCAATTTGCTTATGATTAGTTAATTGCTTAACTCTAATTACTTTTATGATTTTCTCACACATGTGAGCCAACCATAATTTCATTATCTCTTACCTTGGGTTATTGAATACCCAAGGGGCTACCCAAGATCAATTAAAGGTTGCTTAGGTATGGATGAATTGATTTTTAATTTTAATTTCATTAAGCCTTTAATTAATTGATTAAACACTTTGTTATGTTTTAATATGAATGATTAAATTGACGTGGGGAAAGGATCAAGGCCCAAATCCTTATCCTATTTCCCTATCTTTAAGATTAATCACTTAATTAATCAATTAATCATTCCATTAACTATTAATATGTTTGATTTTTAAAGATAAAGAAGACTTAGAAATGAATTAGGAAAAGTATCCCCAATCAAATTCCCTAAGTTATCTTATTGTTCAAGATAGGTGATTATGTTTAAATGATTAATCAAGTTACTATTCATTCATTAATTATGATTAATTGGATTAAAAGAGTGATTAGGGCTTAATCAAGTGATTTTCTTAATTAAGCAATTAATAAAATCCCAAAAAATAAAGGAGGCAGAGGTCATCCCCCTAAGCATCCACAAAAAGTTTGAGATTAATTGAGTGTTTAATTAAGGTGTAATTAAGCTAATTAAATTTTTGATAAAACCATAATTAAGCCAAAATCACTTCTCAAAATCAATTAATTATAATTTTCCTAGATTCTACTCTAAAATATCTTTAAAATGAGCCTAAGTTTGTATTTTTTTTTATTTTTATACAATTATTTATGATTTTAGGAAGTTTCAATAATAAAAACTAATTAATTAGACCTAATTAAAGCTTTAATCCCATTGAGCCACGTGGTGGCTGACACGATGTGCTTTCCACATGGCGCAACAAGATTGGCTATTTAAGTAATCACATATGTGTCCTGACTCAGCTGGCGGTGAATGCGCTTTCTCTGTGGACCATTTGATCTAAGATCGGATGGCCATGATTTGATCTGTGGTTTAAGAGAGGAATTAAAGGATCTACCAGGGGATTTGATCAGAGCTGTTTGTCCTAATCATTCGGGATGGATGGCTCATGATCTATCCTATTCGCGAACGATGAAAGATGGATGTCATCTATCTTCCCTTATTCGATTCGAGCTCACCCAAGCTTGGATTGTCTCCAAATTCTTCCCACACCTTCAGGGAAGAGATGCACACATCCAATGGTCAAAAATCTATGAATTTTGAATTTCCTTCACAAAATACTAACCCACTTTCCATACAAGGCTCAGTTTGTAAACTTACCTCACCGTAGTTAATGTCCACGGTGCAACACTAGAGGTAGCTTTGCTTAGTTTAGGTGAGGCCCTATTGAAGAGCTTTGAGCTTGATTTGGTGTGGAATGCTCGGTTGACCAATCCACCCATGCAAGGGGCTCGGCTCCGATCGAACTCACTCCTCTTGTGGCTTGCAAGCTTGGGAATTGGTTTGGTTGGCTTCGATGGGGTATGGTGATGGTGTGGCTAAGAGGAATTAAAATTTTATTTAGTGGAGAGGGAGTATTGCTCGAGATTGGGATGCCCTATTTTGACTTTGCTCGGGAATAGGCAATGCCAATCAAAGGGGCTTGGGGATCTTTGGAAACACTCTGAAGAGCTTCAAAATTGCCTTAGGATGGCCCACGATGCAAGTTTCTTCAAAATTGTGCTCGAATTGAGGAGGTATACCCCTCAATTTCCAATGATGGATGGACAATAGCGTGCGCATGATTTGCACTAGCTCACCACCATCCGGTCGCTGGACTTTTCTCCATCAAGTGTCATGCCAGGGATGGGAGGAGTGATGGGAGGCTGCCATGGATCCATTGTCCAAGGATGCAAAGGTTTGGATCCAATGGGTGCTCGGTTTAGGTTAGAGGTAAGACAACTCACCTCCCAATGGTCCTTGGTTGACCTAGGGTGGGTTAGGTTGGCTAGGTGGTGTCAGAAGAAAGTTTTATGGAGTGCTAAGGGGCTGCCATGGGGATGGGAGAGTTGACCTTGGCTTGGATCCATTAGTTTTGAAGTTTAAATCCTATGATTTATTGGCTAATCCCCTTGGAGGGGCCAACTTGGCTCTTGGGGAGGTCTTAGGCTGACCTAGGGTGACCCATATGTTGGATTTGAGTGGTTTGGCTTGGATTGGTTGAATGGGTTCCATTTGGGTTAGGTTGGGCTGGGTTGACCAATTGGTCAAATTGGGTCAAACCAAGGCTTAGGTTAGGTTGATATGATGACTTGGGATGTTTTGATTCAATTAATTTGGATTGGTTTGGTCTAGGTTTGATTTGACTCATTTGATTCAAGTCAATTTGGCCAATTTGACCAAATTGAGTTTATGTTGGTCAAGTTTAATTGATTTATTAAAATGATTTGCAAGCTTTTTTTGGTTTAATTTGGAATTAATTTGAATTTTGGCCAATTTGACCTTTTATGTCAATTTGGGCTAGGTTGGGTCAAGTTGACCAATTTGTCAACTTGGGCTCAATCATGACTTTGGTCAAGTTCAATAAGTGATTCAGGATGAACTTGAGCCATTGATTACAATTAATTTGGGCAAATCATGATTTGACCCATTTTGATTTTTTAGGCTAATTTGGGTCAACTTAGGTCAAGTGGCTAATTTGGCTTGGTTTGGCTCAATTGATAGTTTGGTCATGTTCAATCATTGATTATGAATGGGTTTGAGTCAATAGTTTCAATCAATTTGGAAGGCTAGTTTGGGTTTCATTTGGGCTAAATGTTGACTTAATCAAAGCTAGGTTTGACTTGGTTTGACCGAATTCAAGGTAGTTGATCACCCCATGATGATTGTTGATCATGATTGAGGTTTAGATGAGCTTAGTTCAATCTAATTTGGGTTAGATTAGAACTTAGCTCAAAAAGGTCTTTTAGGTCACTTTAGGTCAAGTGAGTCTAAATGGGTCAATTGGCTTCATCAAGGTTTGATTCAAGTTTAGTTGAACTCATATATGAGCCTAGGATTGAAATATAAATCCAATTGTAATTGGTTTGGAGCCAAGTGGATTTTGGTTCATGTGACAATTTCAAGCCAAAAGGGGTTAACTTGGGCTTGATTTGGGTTGACTTGGATTTGGTTTGATAATGGTGGTTTATGTTTATATTCAGATCAATGATTGAAGGAATGATTGAATCATAAAGAATTCATGAGTTTTGAGTTGATTTAGATGTCATTTAGCCAAGTTCAAAAGTTTGGCTAAAATGGCTAAAATTGAGAATTTGATTTGAGCTGAGTTTGGTTTTGGTCATTTGAATTTATATTTCATTTATATTTGTGAATATAAATGAAGATATAAATGGGTTATGGAAAAATCACTTGAGTTTGGAGTGATTCGGAAGCAAATTTGATTAAGCTTAAGGGTGTAGGTTTAAAGAGGCTAACTTAGATTTTAAATTGGTTTGATTTATTTATGGTCATTAGAGGGTGGGGTTCATTTATATTTATGAATATAAATGAAGGAATGATTTATTTATAAAGAAATCAATCATGTTTGGGTTGATTTGATCAAGATTTGATTAGGTTTATGAAGATGGGCCCATATGGCTTAAGAAGGGTCTTGATTTGGTTTGATTTATTTTGATTTGATTTGAATGGTTTAAATTTGGATTTTATTTATATTTGTGAATATAAATGAAGGAATGATTGATTTATAAGAAAATCAACTAAGTTTGAGTTTGTTTGAAGACATTTTGGCTAAGCACATGAAGGTGGTTCATATGGCTCAGGAAGAGATTTTGGAGTTTGGAGTTAATCCTGAGTTTCAATCATTTGGAGTTTGGAATTGATTTTATGGTTTTGAATTTGAATTTAAGGTTTGGGTTTGAAAGAGGGAAGCAAGGATTGGATTTGGGCTATAGGGCAGGCAAGTCTTCTTAAATCCTAAGGCACAACCTATTCCTATGGTTAACTCTTCTAAGTCTCTAGGGTTAGGTTAAGTGTTCATCTAATCACTAGAAGTGTCTTAAGATTAAGGAACTCTTAGTGTCTATGAGAGTCCTAGATCTATGATGAGAAAGTTAAGAGCTCACTCCAAAAGTGAGGCAACAGAAGGCAATGTGCAGTGCACATACTTGAAAACTATTATTGATCTAATTGCAGTGGAGACTACGCTCATAGTCACTCCTATTCCTCCCCAATATTTCAAGAAAGTCACTTCTCAGAAAGTTCATAATGTTAAAGAATTGGTGACCTTCTATGTGCCTTCCCTCCCTAGAAAGGGTGGGCCAGGAAGCCTGTTTTATAAATTCAAGGGATGCCAAGAGAAGATCCATATTGGGTGATGCAGTTGTCTAAAGAAGAAGAAGCTGCGCCCACAAGGATGCCAAAATATTATCCTCTGAAAATGCAGAACATAATGCATAAGCACAGGATCCATGCTGAAGAAAATAAATAAAGGACTAAATTCTTTGAAATGATGTGGTACCCAAAGGGTTCTCAAACTATTGGTAGAAGAAATAAACACACTACCAAATGATTTGGGTCCATTCAAGACAATCGTCCATAAGAAGATGCCTATTATGTTGTAATAGGAGTGGAAATTGAAAATGATAATGAAAATGAAGGTGACTTCTTTAAGATTAATCTTGCAAATGATGAAGAAGTAGGAGCCAAGCTGGCACCTGAGGAGCTTGAGGATGGCATATAGGCAGCTACTATGGATGAACTTAAAGAAATTAATCTTAGAACTGAAGAAGATCCTCGCCCAATATTCATTAGTGCCCTACTTTCTAAAGATAAAGTGGAAAAATTAAAAATACTACTCTATGAATTCAATGACTTCTTTGCTTAGACATATGCAGAGATGTCAGGCTTATCCTCTAATATGGTGGTTCACAGATTAACAATCATATCAGATGCATCATCGATCAAGCAAACATCTAGGTGAATGAGACTAGAAATTGAAGAACAGGTGATTGTAAAAACCAAGAAGCTCATTGAAGTTGGTTTCATTTGAGAAGATAAATATGCCATCTGGATAGCTAATATTGTTCTAGTGAAGAGGAAGAATTGTCAGATTCATATCTATATCAACTTCAGGGACTTAAATAAAGCATGTCCAAAGGATGAATTTCTGCTCCCTGTATCAGAACTGTTGGTGGACAACACTTCAAATCACGATATGTTCTCATTTATGGATGGATCATCACGATACAATGAAATCAAAATGGCTCCTAAATATAATAAGCATACCTCATTCAGGACGCCAATCGGTATATACTGCTACATAGTCATGCCTTTCAGCTTGAAGAATACTGGGGCTACATACCAAAGGGCTATGACGAGCATATTCAATGAGTTGATTCATCAAAAAGTATAATGCTACATTGATGACCTCATTGTCAAAAGTATATATCACAAAGATCACCTTGATGACTTGAGAATCATCTTTGAAAGAATAAGAAAATATGATCTCAAGATGAATCCTCTCAAATGTGTCTTTGAAGTCTCCTTGGGGAAGTTCCTTGGATATGTTGTGCGCCGCAGAGGGATTGAAATTGATCCCAAAAAATCAAAGCAATAGTCTAAATGCCTTCACCAAGAATCCTTCGCCAACTCAATTCCTTGTAGGGACATTTTGCATTCATTGAAAGATTTATATCAAATCTGTCAGAAGATATCAACCCTTTGCAAAGTTGATGAAAAAGGACACTCCTTTCAAAAAGTTGATGTATATGTTGAATCTGCCTATTCTTGCAGCACCGATCCTAGGGAAGCCTCTCATCTTGTACACAATAGCACTAGGAATCTCTAGCTACTCTGTTGGTGTAAAATAATGAAGAAGGAAAGGAAAATGTTCTATACTACATTAATCGAAGACTGATAGAAGCGAAAATGCACTATTCTCCAATTGAGAAGAATGATTTGGCATTAATATTTATTGTTCAAAAACTACACCATTATGTGCTGTCTCATAAAATTACTCTCATCTCAAGGGTCAATCTGTTGATGTTCTTGATGACAAGACCAACATTGATAGGTCATTTGGCATGATGGGCTGTTCTTCTGCTACAATTTGACATTACATATGTTCAGAAAGTGAAGAAAGCTAAAATTCTAGCAGACTTCCTTGCTGCATACCCCATCCTGGCATATTCATCACTCAATAATGATCTTCCTGACAAGTAAATCATGCACATATATGAAAAGGAGAAGCAACAAATGTAAGAACTGTATTTTGATGGAGCTTCATCCATAAAATATACTCACCCCTCAAATCTCCCAAAGGTTTGAGCTAGCATTGGCCTCATCTTAATTACGCCAGAGGGTGGTATAATGAGGCACTCCTACATGTCAACTGAGCCATGAACTAACAATGAAATAAAATATGAAGCATTGGTGGTAGGTCTGGAAGAATTCATCTCTATGAGAGTCTAGAATCTACAAGTTTATGGCAATTCTCAGATGATCATTAATCAAGTGTTGGGTATCTACAAAATCAACAAGCTTGAATGGGCTCACTACCACAAATAAGTTCTTAAGCTTATGAAGCAAATTCCAAACATCATATAACTCAGGTTTCTTGATGCAAGAATAGTAAAGCTGATTTTCTGGTTAAGTTAGCTAAAGAGATGGCGAGTATGGACGATGATGATTTTATACTAATTAGTGTTTGCACTCATCGGGTCCTAGAGCCAATAAATCTAAAATCCTCATTAGAAGAGGGGTCATCAAATGTAAGCCAGTAGGATGCAACTCACATTGCTCCTCACACTCCCTTACAAATTACTAGTCGATATCCAAAAGATAAGGCTCAAACTACTCAGGAGGCAAGACCTCAATCTGAAGAAACTCCAACTCTATAAAGTGAAATCCTCACAATGGAAGAGAAGGAAGATTGGAGACAAACCTTAGTCGACTACTTTAAAGAAAAGTAAATAAGATCGGGTATCTTGAGAAATGGCTTCAACTATATGCTTATGTTGGCAATACCTTATATCGTAGGTCCTTCGAGCAGATGTGGCTACGATGCTTGGGAATAGAAGAAGCCAACAAGGTAATTGTTGAAATTCATGAAGGACTTTGTGGCGCACACCAATCAGGTCCTAAAATGGCTTTCAAAATCAAAAGAATAGGATATTACTGGCCATCCATGGTAAAGGATTGTATCGATCATGCCAAGAGATGTCATAAGTGTCAGGTTCACGGTAACATCATTCATCAGCCTCTAAACCCGTTGCACCCACTGATAGTATCTTAGCCATTCAAATGCTAGGGAATGGATATAATTAGACTAATTGACCCGCCATCATTAGCTAATCATCGCTTCATCCTAGCAGCCATAGATTATTTCTCCAAGTGGCCGAAGCTGCTCCATTCAAGGAATTCACATCCAAGCATGTGACCAACTTCTTCTCTCATAATGTTGTCTATAGATTCGGTGTGCCACGTTGAATTATCACAGATAATAGTCCAGCCTTTAGAAGCACTAAGATCTATAGATTTGCTGATCAACAAAAGATTGACTGGTGATACTCATCGATTTATAATCCGAGAGTAAATGGCTTGGCCAAGGCTTTTAACAAAATATTAGTCAAGTTGCATAGAAAGATCCTCACCAAAAATAAAAGAAAGTGGCATACTAAGCTTATGGAAGCATTATGGGCCTACCGCATCACTTATAAAACACCTACAAAATCCACTCCCTATGCACTAGTGTTTGGAGCTAAAATAGTTCTGCTGCTTGAAGTTGAACTATCTTCGCTCTAAGTAGCCATTCAACACAATCTTACTCAAGATTAGAATGCCTGTCTACAAATGGAAGAGCTTGGCGTGAAGTTGAGGCTCAAGCTCAAAAAATTTAAAGTCTAGAGCTATCCAAAGCATTCGATCATATGGTGCATCCTCAAACTTTTCAAGAAGAAGAATTGGTCCTGGTGCTGAGAAGACCAATTATTCCTCACTGTAAAATTGATAGTAAATTTGAACCTAATTGGGAAGGGCCCTTCGTCATTAAAAGATATATCAAGAAGGATCCTACCAACTCGTTGATTTCAAAGGAGAAAGACCAATGCTGCTAATCAACAGTCGATATAGGTTGAAAGTGTAATCAAATGAATATAGTACTTAAAGCTTTCATAAGTTTTACTTGAAAATTCTCTTGTAACACAAGAATGCATTTCCAAGATAAAATAGAAATCCCCCTGTTAGATAGCTATTTTATATATTTTTAGGTCAACATCGTGCCTAAGATCGAAATCTCCAAATGAATGGTTATAATGATCAATGTAAGTTTCATATGACCATTATAATTGTTAAAGTGAAAAAAAAATTTTGATGTCAGCATACTTGTGAAATATTGTAAAGATCCCACTATTAAATAAGGGGCATTTTTTAAAATTTTATAGCAAAATGTTAGGCTTTCCCCTATAAGACAAGGGGCCTCATTTTATATTTGGGTTGACATCACGCCTAAAGCTAAGATCTCCATATACATATTTAAATTATGTAATCAAAATTTGCAAGTCTCAAAGTCTTATTGGCCTGAAAGAGATATTTTCAACTCTACAAACTTCAACAAATCAAGTTGAAAATACATCTTCCATCCATACATCAAATCTAATCAGTGGGCATATATCAACACTATGAGTCAGCGACATATATACTCAATGTCATAAAGGCTACAGTAAGAGATCCCTCATTTCATTAGCCTGATGATAAAACCCTTCATCAATTGCTCAAGTCTAAAACTTAATTGCATAAGGTCAAATGTGCCCAAGTCATGAAGTGCGCCTCAACATGCCACAAAGACCATAGTCAGAGATTCTCCTACTTCATTAGTTAAAAAATAAGAGCATCTAAATCTTCAAATCTCTCCAACTTGGTGAGTTCAAGTGGCTTAGACTAAGAGATCATCCCTAATGGTCATAAGATCATTTTCCAAAATTCAATCAAAAAAATCCTCACTCAAAAAGGTACTAAGCCGAGTTCAGTACCAATATCAAATGAGAAATGTCAACTCCTTCAACGAGTTTATTAAATTAAAAGTAAAGACTGAAGGAAACTCTTCTTCAGTAAGCCCAACCAAACAGAAAGCAAAGGATCGGTGAAGTCATCACAATGTTCGTACAATGCCAAATGCTAAATTAAGGGATGCATGTTATTAATATGTTCATTACGCATAAAGTGTAGGACTGTGACTCTTTCCCATTGACCCAACATAGACTCTGAGGACCAAGTCATTTGTTGGCATCCTTCTATAAGCCCATGAAAGTAGAAAGCTAAGGCAAAAGAAAAGTTCGTATCACCTAACAAGTCTTCAAAATAATTCAACAAATTTCTTCATCGAATCCTTCAAGACATAAAGCTAGAATAGAAGGATATATGAACCACAAAATCTTGAGATTGAATCTTCAATAAGTCTGTCAAAGCACAAAGCATAGGACCGAAGATGTTCTCATTTTACCAACAAGTCATCAACTCCATCAAGTCCACTAAGGCACGAAGTCAGGACAGGAGGAAAATATAAATTTTAAATTTCAAGATTGAATCTTCAACAAGTCTGTCAAAGCACAAAGCATAGGACCGAAGATGTTCTCATCTCACCAACAAGTCATCAACTCCATCAAGTCCACTGAGGCACAAAGTTAGGGCAGGAGGAAAATACAAATTTCAAATTTCGAGATTGAATCTTTAACAAGTCCATCAAAGCACAAAGCACGAGACAGAAGACATTCTCATCTCACAAACAAGTCATCAACTCCATTAAGTCCACTATGACACCAAGCCAGGATAGGAGGAAAATACAAATTTTAAATTTTGAGATTAAATCTTCAACAAGTCTAGCACAAAGCATAGGACCGAAGACATTCTTATCTAAAAACAAGTCATCAACTTCATTAAGTCCATCAAGGCACAAAGCTAGGATAGGAGAAAAATATAAATTTCAAACTCTTAAGAGGAAGTCTTCAACAAGTCCAAAAGCATAAAGCATGGGACCAAAGACATTCCAAATTCTCACAATAATTACTACGAAGCCCCCTTATTGGATAGGGGGTATTTTTATATATTTATCTAAGTTGACATCATGCTTCAAGCTGAGATCCTCAGATAAATATACATAATGATCAGAATGAGATACATTTTAAAGAAGATCAAACTCATGATATATTTATGAGCTTATTTGCAATCCCCTTATTAGACAAAAGCTCTTTTTTTATGATCAAGGCTCTTGCAAGGACAAAAAGAATCCATTTTTTCACGCATGAAAAGGCAGCCCTAATTATCAAAAGCTTGTCTCTTAGATTTTCCAAATTCTGAAGATTAAGTTAGAAGAACTCCCAATTTCGGAAGCTTCAATCAATTAAGTTGGAAAAATATCAACATCTACATCATCAAGTCTAGGACACAGATGGGTTCTAAAGGTCGAACTTAGTAAACCCACAAGTGGCCGAGTTGCTGAGGCTCTCCTCACTCAACAAGCCATAAGAAAAGGCAATAATGAAAGAGCCCCCATTTGTTAGTCTAATAATCGAACCACCAAGCCATCACAGCTTAAGTCAAAGACTCGAGTAGGTTCTAAAAGTCAGACTCAATAAGCCCATAAATGGCCAGTTGTTGACGATCTCCTCATTCAACAAGCCACAAAAAAGGCCACGGTGAAAGAGCCCCTGCTTGTCAGTCCAATGATGACAATTATTCAATCTCAAATCATATCCAGCTTAGTGACTACATGCAACTAAAATCCAAGAGATCTTTCTACTTGATCAATGGACCAAGACAATATGAGAAAATAACTCTCAACACAAAGCTGTCTCGAATCAATCTCTGTATTGCTTGCAAGCTGATATCTCAATTTCTTTTCAAATGATCTGATCAAGCATAAATCACATATCAAAGTTAATTTTCTCATCATGTCCTCCAAAATAGAAAGCACTAGACCGAGAAAACAATTTAATAGTTCATACGAAGCTAATGGTCGAACTAAAGGGATTTCATGGTTATTTAGTCTGTTAGAGCACTCACTGTTGGATTGATAACTCAACATTATAGACCTAATATAAGCTAGAAGGCTAGGTCATCTATAAGCACCCTTCAAGGAGTCTATCAAAGCAGCAAGCATAGGACTGAAGATGTATATACACTTCCAGACAAGTCAATATGAACAAATCAAGTCAAATATTTATCAAGTCCGTCAATCTTAAAACTAAGACAAACGGAATTTCAAATCTCAAAGCAAAGGAACCAATTCCTCCATCAAACTCGAACAAGCATGAAGCTATGGTAGGAGGAAATTCAAATCTACAAAAACACAAAAGAAAGAGATCTTCAGAAACCATTGAAGCAGAGAAGTAAATGGTGGAAGAGCTCTTATCCATGTGATAAGTCAATCAGGATAAATCGGTCAATCCCATCATTTAGTTTGTCCAAAATAAGGCATCATACTAATGATAAAAGCTCCATAAGCAATTGAAATTAAAGCTGAAGTGATTCAAGATTTATGATCAACTCAAAAGATCAATCTGTTTTCAACAAACATGACTCGCTCCATGCACAAATTACATTTGTTGGGGGGGCCTTTGTTGACCTCCAAGCATGCTACATATGTCGAGTCGAACTTACAAGATAAATTTGATAGACTACGAACACAACACTGCTTAAATTAAAGTTGAAATGCCATAGTCTTTGTCAAAATTGATCAAAATATTCTCCTATCACAAAGTAGATTGTGACGCTGCATACAGAACACTGAATTACTCAGGATATACACCCATCGCATTCTAGATCGTTGCACAAGAAAACAGAAATAGCACGCACTTTGAGATGATGATATCTAAATGAAGAATATATATATATATATATATATATATATATATATATATATATATATATATATATATATAGATATAAATAATTAATTTTAATATATAATATTACATAAGCTTTTTTTATTATTAACATTAATAATATATATTGTTTAAATTTAAAATGAACTAAATCAAAATAAAAAATATAATAATTTTTATATTAACTACTAATTAGATATCTGCACTATAATAAAATACAAAACTTCTCACTATTATAATTATATATTAGTATTAATATTAGTTTTATTAGTTTATAAATATATAAATCGAACAAATGAGCATATATCATTTAAAAAATCATAAATGATAAAAAAAATGAAATTAAAAAAAATCTTTTATTTGTCTTTTTTTTTAATATCATCAATATTCCTCAATTAATAAAACTCATTGCACATCTGTATTTTTTTATCTCTCTCTCTCTCTCTCTCTCTCTCTCTCTCTCTCTCTCTCTCTATATATGCAAAATAATGTTTATTAAATAATTATTCTGGTCTATTTTACACTTCAATTTGTATGACATTATAATATTTTATGAAAATATCTATCTGCCGCTCATCCTCATGCCAACTCATGTGAAATTTCAGAGGAAACAGTAAAATAAAAAAAATGATAAAACAAATCAACCCAGCAAGCAATTTTTTTTACCACTTTTCTTCTCCGAAAACCTCTCCAACATCACAGTTCCTTCATTCTCTTCTGGCAACTAAAACCCGCAAGGCTCCTTCTTGGTTCTCCTCTCCAAAAAAAAATTTGAACTCACAGCAGCCCACGGATATCTACATCTCCTCCGTTCTTCATCCTCGGGCATCGGAGAAAAATCGAGAGGCTCTGCTGGAAGAAATTATGTTGAGGGAGATTTGTACACTGAGCTGTTTTTTTTTTTTTTTTGAGTTCGAACGTTAGAGGCTGACTAGAGGAAGAAGACTAGAGGGAGGTCTCATGCTGTGATGTTTCGAGAAGAGCTGCTGTTTGACAGGAAGGAGCTTGATTGCGTGATTGCAGGAGTCGAAGGAGCATGAGCTTTTCTTCCTCCTCTCATCACTCGGAGGCAATTTTTTTAAAATAGGTACCATTAAAATACGAATTAGCAAATTGAGTATCAATAAAAAAAAATTTAAGAAGGTATACGCCAATTACGATTAGTACGGCTACGTCATCCAGGCGTGGGCATGCACGTGAAAAGTAGCCATCGTAATACGGCTGATGGAGATTCGCCCATTAGTGGGCGGCTAACATTGAACCTCGCCACGGGCGCGTGGCCCCATTTTAGGGGATCGGCCTAGCTCTCGGTTTTCCTCGATTCCTCGCGACACTCGCTCTCATTCGTAGGCCGACCGGCCCACCGAGCATGAGCACGTCCTCCCCTCTTGAACTTCCCGCCCTGGATCTAACGCATTCTAGGTTTTCTAGGTATTCGAAACTTTTATTTTTTCCCGATTCGCTTTGACGACGTTAACTACTTCCCTCTCTCATTTACCAATTGGAAGTCAACTTTAGCTTGGCGGCATTCTTGCGACATTTCAATTGAGAAAAATCCTTTGGCGATTCTTCATTTTTTAGTGCAAGATGAATAGAATATGTTTCGATACTTTATTATGGAGGCGAATCGATGAGCAATTGGGTCAAGTTATATGGGAGGTCGAACTTCGTCAATTAAGGTTGACGCCACACCTTCGGCATTGAAGTAACGCAATTGAGAAGCTTGAACATCGATCCAGCGCCACTTTTAACAAGTCGTTATCCAAAGTGAGCGGAGTTTGTAGCGTCGTCATATCTCGGCGATGGCGTTTGCAGTTACACCAAGCTTCCGTCGGATGTTGGTGTTGTATGTCGGAGTGGAAGATGTTATGTGCATCCACATCGGTGATCCTAGTAAGGTCAATAGATATCTACCATGAATTCATGTAGAACATCCGGATACAACGCTGATGAGTTTATTCCCGTGTAGTTTATCGTCATAATTTATCGATTAAACTTGTAACAATTAATAATAGTGTTCAACTTATAAGTTATGGCGGTGATGATATTGTCGCTCGGATGAACCGTATGTGCGGAAGTCTGATTGGAGATGAGTATCGGAGACATGAGTAGTGGCTCAAGTAGTGAGTCCGAGCGGTATTAGTGATGATGACTGTTCAGTTGGGTTAGAAACTCTGCGAGAATATAGGATCCTTCTTTGAGAAATCACTCATTTTAATGTTGTGGAGAGTCAAATGTTGTCCACAAACTAGTATGGGATGTGTAAAACTACGCGTGGGACAACGATGTTTACTTTGGCTATCGGCCTAAATGATGAAATTGAAATTCCAAATGACATTCCCGAAGGTATGTGTTTTGCAAGTAAACGGAGTTTGCAATTTGCTATTGTCGGGTGGTCCATAGTAAATAATGTACAATTCCGAACAGTTACCTCTAACCAGAAGAACTACACGGTTGTATGTGTGCAGCACGATAGTCATACAAGGCCCTGTAATTGGCGTTTACATTGTAGCATCAGCAGACGATTAGGGGGTGCTTGGAGAATATCAAAAGTTGGTGAAAATCATAGATGTGTCAATGCGGTAAGTTCATCATCGTCATATTAGTTGAGTTTCATAGCATACTACATCAAACCGTGATCAGCACCGGATTTGAAACCTGAGAGATTATAGGTAGGATGGAGTCAAAATTTAATGTTAAAGTTTCATATATGAAAGCATGGGATGCAAGGCGAAAGGCAATAAAAGCAATATTCGGTAGCTGGGAAGAGTCCTACATGACTCTCAGTCTTTATATGCAATCAGTTTCTACTACTTTACGATGCTCTACAAAATTGATCTACCGCATGCAACATTTTCGAGACTTTTTGGGCTTTGGACCTTCAATCTTGGGATGGAGTTCCAGACTGCTTTTAAGCTTAAACGATATATTTCTGGTGGCAAGTATCGTGGCATTGTCGCTTAAAGTAGTCAATAATGGGTTGTTTTAGCTCTTTTGTTGTGGAAATCAAATGTTGATTCGTGGTTGTGGTTTTTGTTGTGCATGATATGTTACCCGTAGTGTCTACAGTAGCGTGATTTATGCATATCGATAAACATACTTGTCTCTCGCGTGGATGCAAAGAGATTTTTCTTGGGCAGATAGCATTGTTGGCCATTTATGAGAATTTTAAAAAAGTCGTGATGCACAGGAATTGCGATGTTGAGTTTGTATGCCAAAAGATGTACATGGCTGTAACACCGATGATATTTTCAACCATTTGATGACATTAAAATGTGAAGAAGAAGCATACAATTATTGTAGAGCGTGACCTAAAATGGTCACTTGTACCCGATGGTGGTATGCGTTATGGGACAATGACAACGAATGCATCCGTTATTTCGGCACGCGTGGTTTACCAATTCGTGGTTTAATCCGCTATCTACTATAACTTAGTAGCTTTGTTCATGAAACGATTATCCACTGCTACTCAGCAAGAGGAAGTAAACTTATCTATTTATACCCAGAGGTTCTCCACACTTATACAAATAAAGGGAGGCTAGGCATTTCAACTGAATATAAACCCACATGAGATGCGTTTTGATAGTCCACCATCAGCTCGAGTTGATTTACTAAATAATGGCTCTGTGTTTGTAATTGTGGCGTAACAATCATATATCATTGTCCATGCCCACATGTCATTGTCGCATTGGGATTTCGGTTAAACCACCTCACGCGTCAAAAGACTACACTCGCATAAGCGACATACATAAATGAATTTCATACTCTACATCGCTCGATCCATCCTTCAAGAGGATGGATTAGCCGCCCTAACTTTCGTAGAAGGTCGCCACTACACGAACTAATAGATTCGTAAACACAATGGATGACAACGTAGGTTCAAGTAGCGTAACTTGTAGCATATGCAAAACATCCGTCACTACAGTCATCGTGTCCTATAACATTGACAATGACGGTATTTTTTCAATATGACAATGCTTTATTTCTCTTTCGTGTCAGACCGATCTACTAAGATTTTACAATATTGATACTAATATATTTGAGGTTCTTCAGCACGACGGTAGGGCCACCGCCCGCATGCTGACGTAGGCGACATGAAGTAGTACGCACAGGAATGCGCTTGTCACCTGTAGGGCTTAGATGTTGTCCGTACTACATTTTATTTTTCTCGCTTGATTAGCAACTTCAGAGTCATGTACTACCTAACTTTCATTACGGCTTAATGAACTTTTGTTTCTTGTCCATTTGTGAAATGAATTGGTTTATTAGTGTATGTTTATTGGCTCAAATTGGGAAGTAAATGTGCCAACTCGTGTAGAAGGAATATATTTGCAAGGCTTTCTAAAATGTAGTATGAAAAGAATTTGATATCTTACAAAATTCTAACTATTTTAGTCAAATTCATAAATTATTTGAAGGAACTCAAAATAGATGATGTTTGATGAATACTTAAATCATTATCCAAATGGTCTAACTCTTAAGCACAAATGCACCTACTCAAAAGAGCAGATGTTTTCTGAGTAAAGCACAAATTTTCAAGATCAGCTGCAATTAAGCGACTGCTCGACTTCAATTGGCTTCCACGAACTATTTTGGTTGAGGAGAAACTAACTGAAATTGAATTTCTCTTTAAATTTTGGAAGGAATAAACATTAAATTGAAGAATGAATACAACCTAATAAAAAATTCACGCTTTAAATTTAAACAAACATGATAAAAAAGAAATATGCACGTGTTCAAATTTTCTTATAAAATAATTTCAGTTACACTTAAACCAAACAATCAAGTAGTAAATAATTGATAAATAAATTATTTTTCAGCTCAATCCTCCAACCAACAAAGTTAAAATGCGCCTCAAAGGCAAGAAGAATAATTAAAAGATAGAATAATAAGGACAAGATGACCATGGAATCCTTCAAACAAAACAAGCAGAGAATCATTGCCTACTATATCAGGTATGAGTTTCACCTGAACTGCTTACTAATACCCATATTCAATTCATTTCACAAATGGACAAGAAACAAAAGTTCATTATGTCGTAATCAAAGTTTGCTACATGACTCAAGTTGTTAAACAAAAAAGAAAATAAAATGTAATACGACACCTCTAAGCTACCCCTGAGACAACCGCTTTCCTCCTGTTCTGGAATTGCACCACTCGTGTGTGTATCGGTCAGACGATGGACGATCACGCAGTGATGGCCCTCTAGTGCAATATCATCCTCGCCGCGGAGACATATCATCCTCGATGGGAATATAGGTGGTCGAGTCATATGACGGCCGATATGTAGAAGGTCCCGGATCGGTACGAAGGAAGACTGGATCACCGCACGAAGTAACGGATCGACATACGGGACCCGGATCACGGAAGTAGATGGACCGGCGCCAGCCATGCCGGCGCACCCTCAGCACCGATCCGTAATATGTGTCACCTATATGCACACGCTGATCAAGGTCTCTGCATATCATCTCGTATCTATCGACACATCGCTGTAAGTGGTGATCATCGACAGCACCGAAGTATGGTTGAAATATGTCCCGGGTTGCCGCGATATGGTCCGCCTAAACAAAAAAAAAGAGTGTAAAATTATCACTTATAAAAATATTGAATATTTACTTATATCATAACTTACATAAAGACGCTCCACTGGGGCTCTAAGTGGTATGGAGGATCTGTCGGGCTACCGCAAGTACAAAGAAGCCCATGATCAACCAGATGTACAGCAGCCTTCCCGCCCACGCCTCATCTAGCCCCTCGAGGCAATCCTCCGCTTTCCCAAGAAGCTATGTGTGACTGGTGGTACAACCTGCCAAGACTGCTTACCCACCATCGACCCTTTTGAAAGTAGGGTCAACTGGGCTATATCTACTTGGAATAAGGCAATCGGGCGCAAAGACTTATCTCGGTAAATACCACTCAACCCTCTGATAAGAGGGACTCGTAACCATATGTCGAGCATAGAGCATACAACGATGGGATGTGTCAGTGATCTCTCATCAGACGGCCCTGATCATCACACGATGATAAGTCGATGTTAAAACATAATCGATTACATTTAGACTAAAGTGGTAACTGATCCAACCAGGTTTGCCGTAGTTATCTAAATTTCATTCATTAATCGCAACATTCGCTATTGCATAACGCATTTCTCATTCCACCGCATACGTAAAAATAGTTTAACATATATAAGTCGTGCATATTGAAAGCATAGTTAACAACACGCACTCAAACCGACAGACCGAAGCTCGCAGGATAAGGTACATGTAAAGTCGGCCTACCCACATGAATATGCTCCCAAGCCTAAATCTGAAGGAGGTGTAGGCAACCAGCCATGTTGGCCTTGCTGGGTCTAGTCGACTCGTGCAACTCTCTATATAGATGAGCCAAAACTGCTCCACCTATAGACATCATGCTAAAAGAATCCAGATCCTCCAGGAGTGGTAAATATTGTAGGTGGACCTCAACGAGCACGAAGAAGTGCCAATCGTAAATAAAATATAAGCCGCGACGGAGAAATCCTCGTTCGCTCATCATATGACTCCTATAGAAAGTCCACCTAAGCCACCTCAATGGCATGCATGATGTGCCCCCATCGAATGTCGAATGATGAGGATCGGATCATGATACATCACGCCTGTAATGGGTGTCGCCCCTAACAAATCATCGCAAAGAATCGTGCCAATTCCCATCTCTTCTCCTCGCCAATCACAATCGGACCTATGATAGGCCCATCAATCCGTAGTCCCGTAATCATCGCCACATCCGAGCGCCAACCATCTCACCGACGAGGTGGAAGGTATTGGTCCGCACCATCTCAACCAAAGCGTAAGCAACGATGATCCAGGATGAAGCGTGACTCACAAGTGAGCCCGGTTCAGCGATCGATGAATCTCCGCATGTAATGGGCCACCTTCAAAGATAAGCAAGTGATGCGCCTCGCACGGTGCTCAAAAAAAAATCTTAGTACGTCCAAAAGGTAAAAGGAATAACATTCTTAAAAAAAATCCACTTACAAGATCGATGAGCGCTCGATGTCAGCACGTAGGGAGGCAATACTAGGATGAGCCTAAGGTGCCCGCCCAATGGTGGTCGGCCTCCCTAACAGGCCCACGCCGCCGACGTATGGTGGTGCTCCTCCCGCCATCGCACTGCCGAAAAGTAGAAGATTATGATTTACAATCAACGCTACATACTGCAAATTATGAGAAATAACGGATCAACCCCTAAAATAAAAGTGGGAAATAAATCTTAAGACAAACCTTACATTCTTATCACATATAATGAGTAGAAATCCACATTAACAAATGCTTGAATTTGAGAAAGAAAATCCACATAAACAAATCCACATTTCCTCAAAATCATATTTTGCACTTGTTAACACACTTGAATAGATCACTTGTCCAACTCACACTCATAAAATTGAAATTCAAAAAAAAGACAATTTATTTACCCTAAAAATTTTGTATAACAAAATATAGTTTTTTTAAAGAATAGATTGAGCTTGATTATAGGATTTAGAATTTAAGTAGTAAAGCACTAAATGCATATAGGTAAAATTCTTTAATAATATATTCAACATTATGATGGATGTGAAGGGAAAAAAAGCAAAGATAATGTGAATGAAAAATTAGACTTAAAGGAATACTTTAAGAAGAGAGTTTGAGCTCAAAAGACTGATGGTAAAATTTTGAAGCTTAAAGCCAAGTAATGCATCATATTAAGTCAACAAAGAATAGCTTGTGAGTGGGTATAATTACTAAACTTATCAAATGGGTATGCATCTAATATGAGTAGATATGTTGACTTCAAAGCAAGAAAGATATTTTGAGTAAAAAGTAATAATTTATATATTTTCTTGCAGTTCTTATTGCTACTTGCATTTAGTGCTTTACCTACTTAAATTCTAAATCCTATAATCAAGCTCAATCTATTCTTTAAAAAAAACTATATTTTGTTCATTTAAATGGCGATTCTCTAAGGAAACAAGAAATGAGCATTCTACTAAATTTTGTATAACATGCTTGATAGTACCATATATAGACTCATCTTAACTTAGGTTAGTAGATATGCTAGTAACTCAATAAAATCTTTCCTCACCTAATACTTGTAAATTAACATGCTGCTAAGTATCTGTGATAAGGGATTCACCAAACAATCGTTCGCAATAGAGAATAATTGCACAACATTCACATTTAGAAATCACATTGCTAAAAAAAAATACCTAGAAGAAGTCGTGTGCAACGGGACAAAAAAACCGCAATGCGGGAGCTTTGTGTACGGCCGAGATGTTCACGGCGACGGAGGACGCGGTTCTGGGCGGTCGACTTCGGTCTAACCACGAGCGAGAGCGAGTGTCGCTGGAGGAATCGAGGAAAACCGAGAGCTAGTCGATCGGGGCCGATCGCCCTAAAATGAGCCGCCGCAATTAATGCGGTTCGATATCGGCCGCCGCCACTAATTGGGCGACCGGCTTCGAATCTGAGAAGCGCGCCTGGACGCTACTCTTCACGCCACGCCTGGAACGACGTGTAGCCAGCCCATTAATGGCGACTATACCTATTCTTAAATTTTTTTTATTGATACTCAATTTGCTAATTATTTTAACGCACCTATTTTAAAAAAATTGCCTCACTGGATATAATCGGAAGACGAAGACTACTAGCTGAAGTTGAAATATCCATCTTGAGAAGGAATAGTTGATGTTGCACTGTCAATAACTATTTCGAATGCAGAGATCCGAACTATCATTTGTCAAGGCTGAGTGACTGACAGTCTCTCATCATTAACTACACATTCTAGACCTTCCTTGATATTGTACCATGTCTAAGATAAGCATAAGGATTCTAGTTGATAAAGAACAAGAATGGTTCGTCGCTAAAGCCGGAGGCATTTCATCGACGCCCGCTTAGCATCGACTTGCCGCGTTCGCTTTTGGGCAAGCAATCCGGATTGGGATCTCTTAAATCTCCAAGATCGCGCTAGACGCCACGCTACCGAGGCATGCAAGAAATGCCAATCAATCCCGCAATAATAATATGCGAGGACTTGAAGATTGAAAATATTCATGATGCTGATCCAAGGACTTTTTACATTTGCAATGGAAGTGATAGCTTGATAAAATCCAAATGTTACAATACGTATGTACCAAAGGATCCACGCAGCAGATGTGGAGAACTGATGGATAAGGTTTGGAGTTGGTCAAAAGGGACAGAAGAAAAGGAAGCGGTCTTTGTGAAGAGCAAAGCTGACTTTATTATAACCGATGATTTACGAGTGATACCAATTTCTTTGATGAGCGGTTTCTCCCCGCTTGAGGAGCTGAGATTTAAAGATGCAAATATCTTAGAAGAATGGGTTATTGCTGTTGACTACGAAAAGGCTTTAAACATACTAAGAAGATCATTGATATCTAAGCGTGCTTCAATCTTAGCAACCTCCCAGAGTGCCCTGCCATCCTCTTAGATCTCGCCTTTATCGATCGTCCGCATATTTTTTTCTCGAGCCGTGGTTTTCTTCTTGTCCTTTCTCTCTTGCTTCTTCACACTATCGACTTTTCGCCTTTGGTGATTTTTCTCTCTATTTTATGATATCGAAACAGAGTGTTAGCTGTATGCCATACTTTTAACTATGGATTCAACTGTGGCTCCCCCGTGGGGGAATCCAGCCCTGTCTCGTCCGGCTACGGCAGATAAGGATTCGGCAGGGAAAAATGGTACTAATCCTATCATAGCTTCTAAATCATTTAGGGATGTGCTTGCTGGTAAAGCGAATAACGTCGGTGAGTCTTTTGATTTCATTTCTACTACATTTGGGTGTACTATTATGTGTTATGATGTTGTGGTGGAAAATTGGCTAAGCCTTATGAGTTTGCTTTGGTTGGTAAATTTGTTTTGTCGCCTGCCTATAGAGAATATCCAAGTTTTTTTCATTCTAAATTGATGTGTGTTTTTTTTTGTTGGGTTTAATTGATTCTCAACATGTTTTGATTCAATTGACATTTGGATTACTCATGTTTTTGCAAGACGTTCTTATTATGTGTTCAACTCGCCAAATGCTTTATTGAAATAGACTCCCTTTTGACATTAAAGAGGAATCTCCTATGTTCCTATCTTGGTCCCTAACCTTTGTGTGCATTTTTTAACCTCAATTCCAATATGGTCGGCCCTGTTTAATCTCCAATGGATCAAGCTACCCTAGCTCTAGACCTTCTATTTGCGTGTCCTTGTGGAAGTGGATATTACTAAAAAATATCCTAAGGAAATTTGGATAGGATCAGAAAAATATGGATATTTGCAAAAAGTAGAATATGAAAATTTTCCTATATTTTATTCACATTGCAAAAATCATGGACATGGCTTGCTATGTCATCTCCACAGCCCAAGATCAGTTGAATGATAAGGTTGGTTTGGAGGAGGTGCGGTATTTAGAAATAACTTCCATCCCTGATCTAGAGTTTGTGTTCTCATTCTAACCCATCATCCAATTCTTAAGCTAACATGGACCAAAATCTAGAACCAAGTTGCATCGAGATGAACAATGAGTTAGAAGAAGGAGAACTGATAGTTAATCTTCAGGCATCTATAGGTAATAAACAATTAATTAGAATTTCCTTATCAGATGGTGAGGCTGTTGGTTTAGAAAATGATTTTCATATTATCTCAAATAGGAAAAACAAATCACATAAATTTAAATCTTCTATCTATGCCATAATTACTAGATCCGCTCTCTCTCATCCTAAGTAATGGTCTTTTCTTGATTTGGAATGCTAGAGGGATAGCCCCTCTGCTCGTAATAGACTTAGCAATTTAGTTCGCATTCATAATATTTCTTTCTGGCAATTTTGGAACCCTTTATCCTTCCTTCTAACATCCAATCTATTGCTAGAATGATTGGCTTTAGTAGTTTTTTTGCTAACTCGAGTAATAAAATTTGGCTCTTTGGAAAAATCCTTTGCATTCCATATTATTCAGACCTTCACCAGTGCGTGAATACTAAAATCTCCTTTGGCAATTGGTCTTGCTTTAGATCTTTGTCTATGCTTCATGTATGTATGAAGGAACGTGGGATGATCTGATTAGTTTCTCGACCTCAATTAATGCTCCCTGGTTTGTGGGTGAGGATTTTAATATTATTGCTTCCTTGGTAGAACGAAGGGGTGGAAATCCTCCTAGCCCTTTATCTATGGAGGAATTTAATAATATGGCTCTTGATTGTCACTTGACATGATTCAAAGTGGCTAATCGGAATAACCACAAAATGTGGCAAAGACTTGATAGGATCTTGTTTAATGATCTATGAATAAACTTTTTTCTGAATACATCGGTTGAACATCTTAGTAGAACCCTATCCGATCACTCTCCTTTGCTTATTTTTGTTAAGGTTAAGATGGAGTCCCCATCCCTGTATTTTTTTCAAATATGTGGTTCATACTAGATTTGGAGGTGGTGGCTACTAATGGGAGACCTTTTTATCATGATGATTATGTTTCTGGGATGAAGAGACTTTAGCTGAAATTAAAAAGGCTTAAATAGTTGCTCTAATGGTGGAACAAAAACTACTTCAAAAACATTTTCACTAACTTAAAAGAATTAGAACAAGAGGTCATATCATTAGAGGAAGAGGTTATCCTGGATACTTCTAAAATTATTTTTTTAAACCAAGCCAAAGATAAATTAACCAACTATCAAGATATGGAGGAAACTTACTGGAGGCAAAAGGCTTCTTCTAAAAAACTATCGGAGGGAGATAAAAACACCAAATATTTTCATGTGTTATTCAATAAGAGAAAGGCCTTAAATTGCATTAAGAAAATTAAATATTCTGATAATAGTTGGATTTCTGATGAAAATGAACTTATTGATGGTGTTTACTTCAATAACATGCTTAATAATCATGTGATGTATGAGGAATTGGCAAGTCAGGTTATCCCCAAAATCATCACCGAAGATACAACACAATGCTTACATCCTTACCCTCTGAAGTAGAAATTACATCGACCCTTCAGAGCATGAATTGATTGGTCGGCCCCGATGGATTCACTCTTTTTTTCAAAAATGTTGGAATATTATCAAAGATTATGTGGTTAAAGCGTTTGATTTTTTTAGAGGGACCACCCTCCCAAATTCTTCCTTAGTACTTCCATTGTACTAATTCTAAAATCAAAACCCCAAACATTGGAATCAATTTAGCTTTGTACTTTGTTCAATAAGCTCATATCAAGATCTTAGCCAAAATATTAGGTATGCTACTTCCCAAAATCATTTCTCCTAATCAAACTGGCTTTGATAAAGGTCGTTCTATTTCAGATAATGTATTATTGGCTCAAGAAATTGTCCACGATCTAAACACTAAAGTTCGAGGTGGGAACCTTGTCCTTAAGCAAGACATATGTAAAGCCTATGATAACATTAGTCGGTCATTCATCTACAAAATTTTATCTTTATTTGGCTTCTCTCATTCATTCATTAATTTAATAAAAAATGATATTAAAAATTGGTTTTCTTATTATTAAAAGATTAACGCTTTTTTTCTTCATCGCATGGTATTAGGACCCTTTCTATTTTCATTATTGCAGGGAATATCTTTCTCAAAATCTTAAATTTATGTTTCTCAAAATGCCAAACATGTGCTATAAGACTAGGGTAGTTTTCCTATTTCACCTTTACTTTACATGATTTCATTATCTTAATGTGTCTACCAATTACATTAAGAAATTGTATGAATTTCTTATTCATTTTGGGAGGGAGAGTGGACTTAAAATTAATCCTGATTTAGTTTTTTAGGTTTATTGCAATGAAGTGGCTTCATTGCTAGTAATTTGATCCCTATCCCTAGGATTAATAATATTAAGACAACCCCAAAAGTGGCTTCATTGCTAGTAATTTGATCCCTATACCTAAGATTAATAATATTAAGAATATCACGGGCTTTGCCCATTATACTATATCAAATATTAGCCTTTATATCAAAAGATCTTTCCTTTTGATGAAGTAATTCAAAAAATCTATAAGAAAATCTCCTCTTGGGAGTTCCTTACCCTTTTATCTGCTCCTTACCCTTTTATCTGCTCCTTACCCTTCTTTCTTTTGGAGCTAGATTAGTCCTTATTAAAATTATTCTCTGCTCCTTACCCTTTTATCTGCTTTCCACTATTGTCCCTACCACAACTATTATTAATAAAATTAATCGTCTTTTCAATAAATTCTTCTTGGGCTCAAACTCATCATCTAAAAAAATGCACTATGCTAGCTAGTACAAGTGTTGTGGCCCTTTGAATGAAGGTGGCCTGGGTTGTAAAACTTTACAAGATTCTATCAAATGCTTTTCCTATAAAATATGGTGGAACCTTAGAAGTAGTCTCAGCCTATGGTCGAATTTTATCCTTGCTAAATATTGTAAGGGTAACCATCCCCTAACTTGCGTTTAAAATAGATTTTATGTGGAAAAGACTTGTAACATTAAGTTCAAGAGCTTATATCTTAGGGTGTTAATTCGGTTCATCATTTTGGCAAGATAATTAGCTGGGTGTGGGTTCTATAGATGCCTTACTAAACACCCATTCGATAGAAAGGATCAAAGTAAATTATTTCATTACTCAGAATTCTTAGAACATAGCTCAACTAGGTGCCTATGTCCCTAATACTATCATTAACAAAATCCTGAATATCACCCCTACAACCAATAAAATGGATCAAATTCTATTCAACAAGTCTGCTACTAGAGACTTTATTTTTAAGGATGTAGGGCAAACTATTAGATCTAACAATCAAGACTCACCAATATTTTCCAAAATCTGGAGTAATGCTATTCCTACTTCATTTTCAGTTCTCACTTAGCATATTCTTAAACATTACATTCCTGTGGATACCATTCTCCAAAAAAAAAGGATTTCACCTCCCTTCTAAGTGTCAATGTTGCTTTCACATAGAAACTTTGGATCATGTTTTGTTAATGGCCCCATCTTAAAGTTTGGCATTATGATATTTGTTGAATACTTTACTATTTGATGGATCCCTTTCTATCATAACATTAAATAACTTCCTATCCTATGCTATGAAAAGTCATGTCAAATGTGTGCTAGCTATTACTCTATTGTGGTACATCTAGATGGAAAGAAATGAGGCTAAATATAATGACATTCCCATGAATTTTCACCACCTCATTGTTAAAGCTAAAGGTAAAATTTTCTCCCTTTATAAAGCTAAACTTTTTCATTCGTCGAGTTTCAAAGATATTAAACATTTGGCAGTTTGGGATTTTTCTTCTAACTCTTAATTTGATTATATCTAAGACTATTTATTAGACTAAACCTCAAAACCATACTATTAACAGATGGTTCTATTGCTAACGGGTTCTATGGGTGTGGGGATATCTTAAAGGAATTTAGAGGTAAGATGATTGTTTTTCTATTCCTTTAAGACCGCTCGCTCTTTTGAACTTTATGGCCTTCACTATGGGATATTACTTTGCATTCTAAAGGCTTTAAAAAATCTAGTTTGAAATTGATGCTTTACTGCTCCTGAATTTATTAAACTAGCTCATGGTATCAAGTCTACTATTTCTCAATCACTAGGTTCTTGCTTCTCTTGATTATCACATCTCTCATATTTATCAAGAAGGGAATTCTTGTGCGGATTTTTAAATGGGTGCAAAGTCCTCTATGGTTAAGATATTTTTTTTATGATAATAGTCCCCTTTATTAAGGATTTTAAATTTAGAATCTACCTTATGTTAGAAAAATGTGTTTTATGTTTGGCGGTTTGATATTGTCGATTAGGGAAGATTTTCATCTCTTATTCATTCTTATGTTGGATCCATTTTTTTCCTCAATTTTGAGGGCTTGTCCCGTGATGTTGTAGGGAGAATTCTTTTGATTGGGGAGGGATATTTCATCATGCCTGGTAGGCGATATACCATGTAGAGTTTCCTAATATTCCTTTGGGCATATAACTAGCTATAGCATCCCACAATTTAGACTAGATTTTCAGGGTATTTTGGTTGCCTTGTCTGCGGGAAATAATTTATCTCCTGTCATTTTGAATTATGCTGGAAGTTGTATATCATTTTGTTACTCGGTGATGTTGTGGTTGTTGCGTTATTTTATGTGAGAATGGGTTGTTTCTTTTGTCTTGGAATTTTGGGTGAATGTTAATTACTCTAATGCCATTTGGTTCATTTTGGTATACTATGCTTATATGGGTTTTACTTGGGTGGGGTTTTTTTTATTGATAAAGGTTGGCATTTTATGTTTCTTTTGGTGTTGGATTTGTTTTTGATTGGGAATTTGAGTTTTTTTTTAAGGAAACCCCATTATACGGGGTATTTTATTACCACAAAAAAGGTTACAAGATCCTTAAAGAGGATAAACTCAATCTCGCTCAAAGAGCTACAATCACAGGAGTAAATCCCCATCTAAGTACATCCAAAAGCAAGAGAAAACACTAAAGCAATCAAAAGATACAATATGGCTAACATAATAAACGAAAGGAAGATTAAGGCCAATCCTCTGATGGTTGTAAGAGAGCTTGGTAATATGGAGCAAACGCAAGAGAACAAGGGAGAATCACCCGCAAAGTGACACTAGAGGAGATTAGAGTGTAAAATAATACAAATAGAGAGATGAATGAAAATAATAAAATTGAGAGCGATAATAGGAAAGTTGATAAAGAAGGCTCGTGCTCAATCACACCAAATGGTGATGCAAAATTGAGCATCCAAACTTCATTAGAAGGGTTACATCACATGAGCTAATACCATACCAAAAGGGAGTGAAAATATCACACCATCATAGCCAACAAACCTAGAACAAAATGTTGATAGTCTTATGAACTTTATTACCGCAATCCTAAACACAATCATATCTAAAATAGAGGTACTTACAAAGAGCTAAATGGTAAGTTGTCTCATTCAAGAAAGATATCGAATATAATCATCTGACATGAGAGTATAAACATGGGGAATTAGTCATCTTAGCTAATCATATCCAAGTGAAACCAAAGATATAAACCCACCACCAAAAAAATAAAAGGGAGATAACTTGCTGATAATCAAGTCAATGATCTTATAGTTGACCTTCCCATCATAAGATATATAATTGAAACTTTTAGGTGAAACAACCCCTTTTTTTATGTCCATATGAGTAATTGGAGAAAGACAATTGTAAAGGAAGGCAAGATAGCTCAAAAGGGTCGCAACCAACCAAAACTAACAACAAGTAACATTTAGAGCTACCCATGGCAAAGATACGGGTCAAAATTCATAATCCACCAATGATAAAGAGAACAAGACAACAAAAGGCAAGAACTTCCCATAACACCACTCTTCGTAATGACAAACTCAAAAAACCACAAATTAAACCTGACCGAAGAATAGACACAACAAGGTAATGCAAATTACAAAGATTCGGAGATGAACAGTGTAAAACAAGACTCAGGTAAAGCCAACCCCAACAGTAAAACAAGTAATACAACAATGTAAAATAGAATGCAAAAAAGATAGGACAATGGATAACCAAAGCAAAAAAATAGCCAAGAAAGCAACAATGAAGATGGCAACATTTGAGATAGGGGAGGACTACAGATTGGCCATAAAACCTCCCAATCATAGTAGATATTAGCCATAAAAGCGTTATCTTGAAGGCCGCACGTGCAGAAATCTCCAAAACCATCACCATCGAGCATCCAGAAAGTAATGTTTGTTGAATCCATGGACCCAAATCTTGCAACCAACATAGAAGGAGCCAACAAGGGTGGCGATAAACCAAGCCGTGAAATTTCCGTGACATGAAACAATCAAAATAATAAAAACCGCCTAGCATGTCATAATGCCTCCCATCCAATATAAACGAGCAAGATGCGTTTATCAAAAGAGGAAGAAAGAAACGCAGATGATAGATCACATTACGATGATAAGCAACTAAGAGACCAAAAGGGGTTCAAAGCAAAGTCCACCAAGCAAAGAACAACATAACAAGGTAAACCGTAACCCTGCATTACCCAAGAATAAACAGACAAAGATTAACCAAAGCAAGAGGCCACCCAAAATTATATATAAGTAAATGAAAGGATAGATAATGAATAGCACCCCACCCCAAGCAAATTACATTGAGAAATCGATCAAGATGGTGCTTAATCACCATAATCCAACACGCCAAGGATAGTGACAATAACCAAGATTGCCAATAATCCCATTATGCTTATAAGATAAACCATTGATGCCCTTCCATAAGATAAAAAAAAGGATATTTAAAAAGGCATGTTCACAACATAACAAATGGAGAGAAGACCACGAAGGACAAACAACAATCAGATGTTGGCATCTTCGGACAAGGAAAATAGAAACCAAAAATCAAGAATACAAAATTACCCACAATCACAAATGCGATAATGATCCATTGAGAAAATCCAAGCTTGCCTTGGAAAAAAACCGAGAGACAAGATTGATAGAAGCCTCAAGGAACCAAATCATAAAAACTACGACATAAAGAACATTCATAACAGAACAAATAATATCCCTATTCACAATCCTTGGAGAAATACCACAAGGCTTGCCAAAATAAGCATTGAGAGTATACCAACCATAGTTTATGATCAAGTAGAGCTTGATAAGATAGTGATCTACACAATACTAACAAAGACTAAAAGGGATATTATAGGGTTAAGAAAGAAGCCCGTAAACAAATAATCGATAAACCAAATCTACAAACATCCAAAGTCTTAAAGCAAAAAATATCACTATAGTACACTAAATGTAAATAGCACTCCAATCCAAGAAGGTAAAGACACCCAATAGATGGATTACAATATAAACAAAGATCAGAGATATGATTCACCCGTAAATGAGTCAACCCAAAATAATCCGCAATCGTGAGAGTCACCCATTAGAGCAACATAAAAACATAAATTAGCCATTAAGGGTAAGAAGGTCAAGATTCAGAGAGAAAGCTCGAAAGAACATCGATATGAGGAAGAAAGGAAGAAAGCACCCCACAAAGATTCCACCAAAGAAACCTTGAAATAGAAATGGCATGATGAATGGGGTCCGTTCCAAAAACAACATCGAGGATGATAAGTATGCAAAAAAAACCAAATGTCCTCATCATGCAGAAAAAAATGAAGTAAAATATAACACCCGAGTAAAAAGAAAACGCCAAGGAGAGTTAGGACACAAGGAACAAAACCAAAAAGAGAGAGCTAAGAGGAGAGTTAGATGAGGTAAGGAAGCCCGAATTGTCCAAGTTAACCGAACACGCAGTATTTGGGTAATGTAAATTGATTAAAGAGGATGATACTCTAATCTCGCACCTGATTTGCAAGGTAATCAAGACATGCATTACCTTCAAAACATGAGTGATGGTAAAATTCAGTTGAGAGAGAAGAGCCCTAGTTTGCTTGAGGAGGTAGTAAACAAGCGTTGCTCATATTGGTAGAAGTCAAAAGGTCAATCAAGAGTAGAAGGCCCACCTCTATCCAAATATTGAGCCACCATTTTGAAGACAAATTTCTAAAGCTTTGTGGACGCCATAAGCTCAAGAGGAACAAGGTCGGAAATAAGGGGATAAGCAAATGCACATAGAATAATACCCTTAGAATCGAAAATGCCTCCACAACCCAAGCCATTATGAGAGACAGATCCATCAAGATTAATTTTAATAATATGATCAAGAGGTTTTTCCAAAACCATTCTATCATTTCGATAAGTAAGACCGGTCTGGAAGGTTGAGTCGCTTTATTAGATACTAGCTTTTAAAATGCTTGTGATGGATTAAATTGGCTTTAAATAAGTCACAAATTTTGTTTTAGTTCTAGAATAATCCTCATGTGATTCATACTAATCCCACTATGTTTCATTTTGGTCCATCCATATGAACCAAATAAGAGTAATGGCATTATGATTTAATATGACCTTTAATTGCAATTGTCAAAGTAAACTTCAAGAAGTTGATATAAAGTAAAAGAATAATTAAAATTGATAGTGTTGAATAGATTGTCATACCAAATCCAAATAGAGGCAATAGTCCCATTAACAAAAAAACATGGTTAACATTTTCAATATGGGAACAACATTGACATTTAGAGGGTAAATAAAACCCTTTACCCCACAACAAAGAGTCAACAGAATAAAATTTTTTTAGGATACACCAAGTAAGAATAGTAAGAAGAGGGGATATTGCTATTCCAAATTTTGGAGAACATAATGAAGAATCTGATTGTCTTTAATGTGAATCCACACATTTTAAGGTTGAAATCCCCATTATGAGATAACTTAAAGATAATCTGATCATGATTGTTGGAGTGATAGGAATACTAGTAATCATATTTAAGAAAGTGGAAGGAATAGAATCGAATCTTACTAGTGTTCCACATGTGGTTTCCGTAATGAATTAACTCTAATCTGGAGGTGGAGTGAGTGTAGAGTAAGTCATCAATGGATAACCACTCCAGCTTGTCTTGCCAAAAAAAAGAATTGCCTAAGTTTATGCCCCAAAAAATTATGATCTGCATCCCATTTGAAGAACAAAGTTCTCCACATGAGAATCCCATTTAAAAGGACAAATGAGAGGATGTTTACCTTGGCAATATTTAGAAGTCATGAAATTCGGCCAAAGACTATTTTTGCTCCTAAAGTTCCACCAAAGTTTGTAGGAGAAGGCATGGATAACTTCTTTGATGGATTTACATCCTGCACCTCCTCTTCAAGAGTACCACAACTATTAGACCAGATGACGGCATTCTTTTAGAGGATGTATTGGTTCCCCAAAAGAATTTGTTTAAGAGACGCTCAATTCTATTTATATGGTAGAGTTGGTAGGCACAATGGTTTGAAGAAGGTATATGGCATGGAATTTAGAGTGCTCTTGATCAAGGTAAGCCTACAAAGAGAGAGTAAATGAAATTCCCAAACCAAATTTTGTTAGAAATTTTTGAATTAGATCATCAAAAGGTGTGATCTTTTTGGCCTTTGAAAAGAGCCCAAGGTAATTAAGAGGGAGTTGATTTTGCTTAAAATTAGTAATTCGATATTTGGTTAAGTCTATTAGAGGAATCTTAGTTGAAGGAATAAAACGATTTTCCTTCATTAAGAAAAGACCACTAACTTTACCAAAATCATTTAGAAGGTTCTTGATGGTTTTAACATGTTGAATGGAACCGGAAGATAATGAAATCATCGAAAGCTAAGATGAGAAATAGGGAAACCTCCATGAGTTTTAAAAGACATATTAGTTATTAGCGAAAAGATCATTCAGGCCTTGACAAGTATTCAATAGTGATGATAAAAAGAGAAGGTGATAGTGGGTCACCTTGCCTCAAACCATGGCTAGAAGGAAAGAAACCTATGGACTCACCATTCATGATAATGAAAACCAGACATTCGTGATACATCTTTTATAATCCGGATAAAACTATCAAAAAACCAAACAAATTGATTTGAAAGAGAAAGTCCCATGAGAGATTATCAAAGGCTTTAGCGATGTCCGCTTGAATAAGATGTTTCCTCTAGAATTGATATCAATGTCATGAACCATTTCTTGAGCGAAGAATATTATCCGATATTGTTCTGTTTAACAAAATTTGATTAGGGGAGATGATTTTAGGAAGCAAAGGGCTAAGCCTATTATTTATTAATTTAGCAATGAGTTTTGAAAAAGGTGCAAAGACTAATCGGTCTAAAATCGCCCAAGATTGTGGATTGTTAGTTTTGGAATAAGGACAATAGAAGTGCTTGAAAAGTATTTGGGAATGGATTGCCATCAAAGAAATCAATAACAAAGATTAACTAAATGGCCAACAATAAAAGAAGTGGGTCGATACCATCGGCCGCCAGAGTCGTGTTCATGTTCTTAAGAGTATTACTAATCTCCTGAAGGACACATAGTGAGTAAATGATTATCCTCACGTTAATCATAGAAGGAATAAGATGGGTGTTTGATAAAGTATCAAGAACGGCTTAGAATTTAATAAAGTTTGGAAATGATGAATGATAATCCTTAATATCATATATCTATATCCATTCACCATTAGAGTTCTTAATTTTCTTAATCGAAGTTTAAGGCTTTTCGCTTATTACAAATGGCATGAAAGTACCGGTGTTTCTCACCTTCGAATATGTTTGCTTGCTTTTTGACCAATAGGTTTCTTCCTATTTTGATAATTAAGCAAGTTATTCTTGGCAATGTTCAACTCCTCAAGTTTACTGGATCGCTTGAGACAAGATCTTCAAGAGAACAAACCTCTTGTTCCATAGCTTTAAGATTTGTGAAAAGATTTTAAAAATGTGTTTGTTCCACCAATTAAGATTTTGTTTAAGTCTTTTGAGCTTAAGCCATGACGAAGTCATACCTTGAACAAATTATCCGGAAAACAAATATCCAATTAGTGATAGCGATATTGGTGAAGTCACTGTTGGGTCCACATGTTTTGAAACTGAAAGGAAGGGGAGTAGACGTTTGGGGGGGGGGATTATTGAAGGAAATCAAGAGAGGAGCATGACAAAGTTCGCTCAAATGCTCAACAGGGTACCATTTATTGATCCAAAGAGAATTAAAGAGGCCCTATCAAGACGCCAAAGCCTAGAGTTGTGCCAATGAAGTTTTGGCACCCTTCAGTGATATCCAATTGATCCCAATTTCATACTTATCCTCTAAGAAGGTGAAATCCTCTTCTAAATCATTGATAGATTCTTCTACTATTCAACCCATAAATCAATCTCTTCATGGAGATAATTTGGATTAGAGACCCTTTCAAATTGTTAAAACAAAACCCTTCAAAGCAAAATTTTCTAATAATAACCTCTCTAGAATCACTCGCTTTTCTTCCACACCACACAAGTAATGTGCCATCATTTCTCTCCTCTCTTTCCTTTCTTTTTTACTTTTCCCTTTTGGTTGTCCCTTATGATTAATTTTCTTATTTGGAATATCCGGGTTGTGGGTCTCTTGTCTGCAATCGTGTTAGAGTCTAATGTTCATAATATCAAGTTACTTGTTTATTATGAACCTTTCATTAATTCTTCTAAGATTGCTTTTTCGCTAGATCCCTTGGCTTTCATAATTTCTTCTTCAATCTTAATAATAAAATTTGGCTTTTGGAAACTCCATCACCATTTCCATCATTGATAATCTTGACCAATTGGTTAATTTGAGCACATGGGAAGTATTTCGCTTAAATGTGTGCCTTTTGTTCGCTTTATTTGTGTGTTTTGTTCATATGATTATGGGTGGATTGGGTTTATTTATTAATAGAGGTTGGACTTACATGGCTTTTGGTATTGTTTTCATTTCCTTTGATTGGGAATTTCTAGCATGTTGCATTTTTCTGATAAGTGGGTTGATGGTAAAATTACAAATTTCATATTCATTGGAGATCTCTATATGCTTATCCTGTTTTTGTTATATGGCAGCTATCGACTATTTATTGTCATCTCACCTTTCTTTTTTCTTAATTCTGTTATGCTATGCTCTAATCACAATTGATGGTTCGAGTTGAAAGGTGATTTGCTCCACCTGGATAGCAATATTTTATCTTTAGTGATTATATCATGTTGTTGAGCTTTATAATTTTACTTGGATGATCCCTCAAGTTTGGTTGTTCTAACGGGTGGCAAATTAATTCGCTAATTTGGATGGTAGTAGCATATGTGTGGTACCCCTGGCAGCCACAAACTAGTGTGTATTTTTTACTGCACCCCTTTTTTTCTCTGTCTTATGATTTCCCAGTATAATTATTTTCTTTTTTATTGGTACTAACAGGCATCCAAGATGGTTTTGTGTTTCTTCTCTTAATGTAGGTTCCAAAGAAACAATTTTCGTTGGATCGTCTTTTACTCCTCCCATTAGGATGGTATGACGCATGCATAGGTTTGTTTCTTTGCTTTGTAATTGGGTATTGTATTTGCTTTTATTGTGTGAGTTTTGTACTTAGATAAGGGTTTTACTCTTTAGGTTGATTGTAGCTCTTGAGCTGACTAGTTTAACCCCTCTTTAAGGATCTTGTAACCCTTTTCATTTGAGCAATAAAATTCCCCTATATGGGGTTCCCTAAAAAATATCTAAGCGTGCTTTGTCGAAGGTTTTCTTCTCAGATACATGCATAGAACCAACGATAAAGGCTTTTTAGCTATTAAAGAGGAGATTGATGGAAGCAAAGTAGAGGCAGAACAACAAATTAATGTGAAGATTATACTAACAAGAAAGAAAACATTGTTTTATATGGCAAAGTTGGAGAAGACTTTACTGATCAACTATTGAGTTTTCTCACATTTCCTTTTGGTTCTGTGTTCAAACTATTCGGCAATCGCATATCATTGGAGGGTTGCATCAACAATTTGTACTCTTCTGCTGAGATTTTGAACATTGAATGCTTCAAGTCAAAAAATTGCAAAAAAAATTAATGTTGGTGTTTCCAGAGTTTGCGTCCTACTATGGATGCAGAGACCAAATGCTGAAATTGGATGAAATGACTTCAAAGAAGTGGACTTTTTTTGGGGAGCTGTGTTAAGTGTTTTCTGGATAAGGTATCCAAATCTTCTACAAATGCTCCTTGTAAGCATGAAATAAGAGAGGCAAAACTCATAGAACAAAACCCCAAGCCATACGATAAAGGAATTAATTCTCTTGAAGGTTTTGCAGAAGACGAAAGAAGGTTTATGGTCAATGACAACCTTCACATTTCTCCCATTTCCTGCTTCTGCCATAATGAAAGGAATAGGCTTTCTTACTTCTGATCTTGTTGAGAGTACGCAGCAAAAACCAAGGTTCAGAGCTACCAATGCCATTTGATCTCCAAGATAAGCTGATGTTTTCTTCTAAACCGTGAGAAGATATTAGAATAATGCATAATTTGAGGTGCCCAAAGACTCATGCATGCTTTTTAAGCATGGTGGGTTTGAAGATTTAGGTCACAGTATTACTCGATACTAACTGTGCACGCCTTTTAGACATGGCAGGCAAGCCCAGTACTCCCGATGTAGCCCCTACATGGGGATGATGCTAAGAGGCTGCCGAAATTTTGATTGATAGAGGATTTAATTAATTTAAAACTAAATAAACTCTAAGCTCAAAATTAAAATTTGAATTGAAATTGCAGGTATTTAAAGGCTTATGTACACTTTTTAAAGCATGGTTAGTTTAGAAGACTCCCCAAGCTATAGTGTCACAAGACACTGACTATGCATGCTTCTTTAAGCATGGTAGGAAGGCTCTAGCACTCCCGATGCAGCCTCCTATGTGAGGAAGATGTCTGAGGCTGCTGAAATTCGGACTGACAGAAGACTTAATTAATTTAATGCAAAATTAATTCTAAGCTCAAAATTAAAATTTGAATTGAAATTACAGGTATTGAAGGCCTATGCACACTTTTTTAAGCATGATGGTTTAAAAGATTTCTTAAGCCAAAGTGTCATAAAATACTCACTATATATATATATTTTTAAGCATGGTAGAGTAATCCCAAAGCAGTTTATGTGCATTAACGTTGGAGGTTGCCAAAATTTCATCAAAATAGATATTGATAATTAATGAAAATGAAATAGTTAAAGAATAATATTTGAAGCTTAAATGAGTAATAAGATCAATAATTGAACTGAGTATAATATACTAACTACTGAAACAAGATTGGGCTTATAATTGTTTAATTAATAATAATCTATAACAAATTATGTATGTATTCAATGCAAGCAAACTATTTGAATGAATAAGAAATACATTGTGCCATGAAACATTCAAAAGAGTTGAAGTTGAATATGAATGAAATCTACGACAGATGCCACCAGATTCGCAATACATCGTACAAGCGAACATAAAGCGTTAATTTCAGTTCTAAATAAATCTCACAAGCTTCATAAGGTATTTATTAAATTCAACTTGGATATTTTTAAAAAAACTCATATAAATATCCAGATGAATTTAACTTGATATACATGTATCATAAGATAAACTCCTAATTGAATTCAAGTGTTCTAAAATTCTTATCAAATCATTGATATCAAAATATATTAAATTATTCAAAAGTTCATATGAACACTTGAATTAAAAGATATAATATGCATAGGCTCCGAAACTAGGCTGAATGCTTAAACTTAATGTCTGAGGATGCTGCGTGGGTTAGTTTCCTATTAGGTCTTAGTACCGAGTCCAAGTTAACAAAACCTAAAAATCTAATGATGCTATTATAATATTTTTAACTTAATAAAATATCTGAGAAGCTAACTCTCATATAGATAAGATGATTCTTTATTAAATTAATAGCTTCCATGATCAAATAGTAAAATAATACATCTACCCCAATGATGGCTGAGTTGATTGAATATATCAATCGAAGGGAACATTTTATCAAAATATCCAAGATAAATATATTTGATAATCTAAAATTCAAAATTCTTAAAGTATAGATCTAGATCTCATCCTCTATTATTAAATTAATACAGACGAGAGGATCTGAAACAATAAACTAAATGACTAAACAAACTCATTTATCCTAATGATGGCCGTGTTGACTGAATATTTCAATCGGAGTGCTTCCTAAAGGCTTTTATAATAAAAAAATCTATTCAAATTCTAATGTCAAATCATTATATATTCAAATTAAATTAATTATAAAATGATCAAATATTCAAATTAAAAACATAAATTAAATAAAATTAATTATTTAAATTTAAAATAAAATCCATCCAACCATCCTCAACTGTTCATCGAGAGTGATAAATTAAGAAAACTTTTGCTTACAAAGAGCCAATGTCAAATCAAATACATAACTATTTTCATACTCAAATAATCTTAAGCCATAAGGACGTGGCCCGTGTCCTCTATCTACATGATTTTTCCACTGACATCATCTAAATGGCATTACGACGAGAGCCCTTTGACCGGGTGGCTTGTCGTAAAATGACACCACTAAATTACGGTCATGACCACAACCCGTATGTTCCCCAACGGCTTTGTTCTTTGAGCTGTGAACTATAGAAGGTATTTTATTGTGGAAAAAGACCTCTGTTAGCTAAGGTAGACTTAAGCTTGTCTCCTTAGACAAACATCACCCCAGGTCTACAAGGTTTTCTCGGATAACGTAACCCATGGCTTCTAACAAGAATTCTTTGGTCATGTTGGGTCGACTACCTCCTTTGACTAAGTAAACTAGGTACCATGACAACCCAAGATGACGGAACCATGGGATCTTGATCGGGCATGTCATCATTCTCCCAACCATCCGCTTTTAGTTAAAATGATGAATTTCATAAATTTTAAATTTCAAAACTCCACATGTTGCTACTATACACTCACAATTTAGCGATTCATCGACTGACCTTAATCGAAAGTACTCTCTTAGCATTAGGAGGGGTAATTAACTATAGGTGCTTGGGCCTATAGGAAACTTGGAACCAGATCTAAAGTCCTCACAAAATGAGAGTGAAATCTTTGGGTAGTGTCCTATCTACTATTGCATCTACCTCATGAAAATTTTACCAACACTTTAATCATACTCTCTTCATCGAGTGGTCGGTAGTGAATTTTTGGAGCCCACAAGTATTTCCTCCTTCTTGGGAAAGTGTGCCTTCTTATTTTATTTGGCTAATGACTACTTCTAACTGTATCTTATTATAGGCATAAATTTCATATCCTAATGGCCTTCAATGAATTATGAGTCAAAATGTTTAAAAGTTGAAAATTGTTGTATTCGTTAAGTGCATATCATAACTAATATGATCCTAGGGATTAAAGAGTAAGTTTGGTTTCTAGATTCTTTCTTAAAATGTAATAGCTCAGCCATCTTGCATACATAAGACCAACATCATGGATTTAAAAATTTGCTTAGGTGGTGTAAGCTAGTAGTCCCTCGAGATGGGTGATAAGTCAAGAAGAGGTAAGATAAATTCTTTTCCTCAAGTGAAAGAAAGAGTCAATAATTCCCAAAAAGTTGAACTAGGTCGAGTCTCTAACTTGTGTCAGAAGCACTTGTATACTTAGGTTTTAAAGCAACCTTTTAGAAATAAGTATTCAACCTAAGTATTTTTGCAATCTTGTATTACTAAAATCTAAATCCTAGATTTCTAATAAAAAATCAATCCAAATTTTAATAAATTATATATCAAAAATATAAAGTCAAATGATAGGATAGTTGAAATGACTATTAGGCATCCTAGTATCATAGGCATTTCATGCTTTATCCAAATTGGCCTTGAAAAGAACTCTTCCCCATTGAAGTATTCCCTTTCAAAATTTCAATTTAACCGTTCTTTGGAACTAACTTTGAAATTCATAGAAATAAGAGCCTATTTTTTAATCGAGAGTATTCTTAGGAAAAGATCCTCATTCCTAAGATATAATTAACTATAAGGGATTGCCCTTATAGAGAACTACCATTCCAGTATAAACTAATTATTCTACTTTTTCATGTAGTTCAAGGGAAGAATCTCTAAAATATTAAAAGACTCATTAACCTTAGGAGTCTTTGCTTGAGTAATCAAATCCATTATAGGATAACATATTTATCTTTCGAGATAATATGTTTATTCTTTAATTATGAATTTAATTACATTCCTAAAAATCTTTATTTAAGTATTTTTTATATATTATTTAGCTTTAGGTTTTGGTTTTTAAGGTTTTTTTTAGGTTTTAGGTTTTTGGGTTTTTGGGGTTTTATTTTTTTTTGTATTAACAATACTTCTACTTCGATTTTCGGTGGCTTTTAGTTTTATTTACCTTTACACTTAGCTATTCTTATTCTCCATATAGAAAGCTATAGTCTTTAAATGGAACATGCATATTGTAAGAATTCTTGCTAATATGTATATTTAAATTGGCAAGTTGCTCTCCCTAGAAAAGAACACTACTATATCCTTATGTTTTTCCCTGCATTCATGCTAATCATTCCAAATCTTTGCATCATTCAGTTGTAGAAATTGGTAAATTAGAATGGATAGTAACAAAAATTCACTTAGTTCCATCTATTTCATTTTATATGCTACCATTTATTACATCATATATGTTGCCTAGCTTATTTGGATTAATGGTTATAGTTTCCCTACTTGTGAAGGCTTATTTTGGTAAACATAGTTATGTTCATTTTGAATCATGGAAGCTATATGACTTATTTTGATGCAAAATTACAACTATGCTTCCACTATTGTAATCTTTATTTTTTGATATAACACTTAAATGATTTGTCATATCCTATTTGTAATTAATGCAGTCAAAATGAAAAAGTAAGTGTAGTCAATGTTGCTTAGTCAAAGTTTAAATTTCAGGTGACTTCAAAAGTGGCATGGAATATAAGATGCCTACTCTACAAATAAATCTTCGTGTAAAAGTTTTAACATATCTTAGTCACACCATCCATTTCTTGATTCAATTACTAAATGCTTTCACTTATAAACCATGCACATAACTGATTTATAAGCAATCTTTATTCAAGAAATGTGCTTTCACTTATAACTAGGGGTTTGGCTCTCACTCAAAGAAACTACTAAAAAGGTACAATAATATATTTTTTTCAACTTTAAACAATCCATTGTTTCATCCTATATACCATGTATTCACTGGAAATCTATCCCACAATCATAGGTGGAGTTAAGGGAGGGCCAAGTGGGGCATGTCTAATTTTACTTTCATTCAAAAAGAATTTCATTTTGTACCCCCTCTAAAATTTTAAGATTTATTTGTTAACATTATTACAAACATAAAAAAATTGCTTATTTATTAATCTTTTGTTAGTCATTTATATTTTTTTATTCATAATAAATAATTAAAAATATTTTATTTTTCTCAAAACTAAATTTAATTTATTTATATAATAAATAATAATAATAATAATAATTAGGATATTAGATACATATTATTATTGAAATGAAAACAATATAAACCTAATTTTTTACTTATATTATAAACCAAATGATTATATTCAAATTATTTTATATTAGTAGATTTAATGATTATGAATAATCAATTGAAAACTTTTATTTTGGATATTCGACTTAATAAATAACTTTCATTCTTACAATATATTGGAATACTTGCTGGAAAATGATCAAAAGAAAAAATATAATTTTTTTATTTTCAAATTATTAAAATTAATATATTATAAACCTAAATTTTTTACTTATATTATAAACCTAATAATTTTATCCAAATAATTTTATATTAGAAGATTTAATAATTATGAATAATCAATTGAAAACTTTTATTTTGAATATTCAACTTAATAAATAATTTTTATTCTTAGAATATGTTTAAATACTTCTTGAAAAAAATGATCAAAGGAAAAAAATATGTGTATATATATATATATATATATATATATATATATATATATATATATATATATATATATATATATATATATAGATAGATATATATATATTATTTTAAATAATTAAAATTAGTATTGACTTTGTAGTTGCTACAAAAAGTATTAACATAGCTTTTCTGCTTTGAATATTATGAAAAATCAACAACATAATAGAAGTGGAGATCAATGAATAAATGATCTTTCAATAACTTTTGTTGAGAAAGATATATTAGATGGTATTGATAATGATATAATTATTTAATACTCCCAAAATATGAAGAGCATATGTTATCAATTATGAGTTCTTTTTTTTTCTATTTAATCTTTTTTTATAAATACATTCAAGTTAAAAAAATTTAAAACTATTAATTTGGTGTTAAATCTGAATGAAGAAGTTGAGGATTCTTTCTAAGTGTGACACAAAACATATATATATATTTGGCTCTCTCAGTGCCCACAATAAAAATATATAAATGGTACAATAATATGTCTTTTTATTTCTAAACATCATAGTTGTAATTATTTTTTCTTATAAACTCTCTCCTTACTTGGAGTTTGGCATATGGTTGTATAGAAATGCTACATGTTTTTTAATTAATAGTTGCTTTGTCAAGTTGTGCACATGGGCGGATTCACTATAGGGGCACTGGGGGCACGTGCCCCCACTGGTCCATCCTCCTTTATATAAAATAAATAAAGAAATATGAAAAGAAATGTTAGGTTTTGACATATTTTCTTTCTCATTCTTCCAAGTTGTTAAGAACTTGGTCGGCATAAAGAAGATTATCTGAAAAATTTATATTGACATGGGAGAAGTTCAAACCTCATTATCTGAGAAAATTTTATTTTACAGAAGTTGCAAAAGGTCATTTCAGAGAAAGAATAGCGATACTACAGGCTCCAAGAGAATTATTTCTTCGGCAGCACGTCAGGTGAGCTCTCAACCCACTTCACCGTTTCTCATATCGGCTTCTACGATGACGATTCTCACTGCATCCTCTCACTCAAATCCCATGCCCGCCTTGTCGATGGTGCCAACCGCGTCAAAGAGGTCGAGGAGGACATCGACTCCGCCCCGCCCCACTGCGTCTGAGCCACGGCGTCACGGGTTCCCTTTCTGCATCATCAAGATCATGGGAAGGGTTAAGGATGAGTTTGGGATTGGAGGGAGGGAGGAGAAAAGAGGAAGTTCCTTGATCTGTTTGGGTGGGTTTAGGAACGTGAGGACCGTGTATGAGTGGAAGGAGGGGCTGACGTTGGAGCTTGATGAGACGAGGTATGATTTTGGCACTAGTTATGAATTCGAATGCGAGACTGGGGAGCCAGAGAAAGCCAAGGAGTTGCTCGAGAGATCATGGGCAGATTCACTATGGGGGCACTGGAGCACGTGCCCCCACTAGGCAATCCTCTTTATATAAAATAAATAAAGAAATATAGAAATAAAAGTTAGGTTTTGATATATTTGCTTTCCCATTCTTCCAAGTTGGCTCGAGAATCTTGTTGTAGTGTCGCATCTTGAACCTATAGCCGCCTTTGACGGTTGCTTCTGAGTCCCGTCACACCGACTCAACTCACGCCGACCTCACTGACCTTCCACTCATGTTGTCATTTCCTTCGGTGGAGGTGTACCTAGTTCGGGGTTACCAGATTTGATCGATCATCTACCATTGCTAGCTAAATGGGCTCGATTTTCTTCAATAATGCCATCAAATGGTTTGTTGTTTTTAATAATGAAAAAGCAATCTTTTGTTCTAAGCTCTAGTATTAAATACACTTAATTTTTTCTAAATTAAAAATATTTATATGTCTACAATTTTTATGATTTACCCCCAAGACTAATATTTCTCAAAAATAAAAATTATAATTATTATGCCAGTATCACCTGAGAGTACCTTTGATATTAAAATGTTGATAATTAAACAATTTAATTTGATTTATGCAGATATTAAAATTTGACAAATTAATATAAGTCCAAAAAAAAATGCATAATCAGTGGGTTAATGTAAAACTGATTTGACCACTATATACGTTGCTTCATCTTAGGCTTTGGATGCTCTTTGGAGTTTAGTCGGTTGCCCGAAAAACTTCTTTCTCTCGCAAACGTCAGTGACTAGTAAGAATCTTACAGATATGACTTCTTAGACTCTTCAAATTTACTAATTAAATTAATGTGTGCTTTGTGGACAATGCAATAAGTGTAGCTATTCTTTTGAAAAATAGTTTGGAGTTAAAAAAATGTATTGCTCTATCCTTTTCTTTTCAAATTGAAAAATCTGTGGATGACATTGGTGAAATTTTAACTAATTTAAATTCTCTATTGTATCAAATATTATGTAGTTATTTTCTTAAATGAGAATCAAATCTTGAGTTTCTAGTTTTCAATATATAGCATATCTCATATCTTTCATTTACATAAAATTTTTGTAAGTTATATTTGATGTTCGCTTTATCTATATATGTCAATAAAATTTCTTAAGATATTGAGGAAAATTAATAATATATTTTTTTATTTGGTTATTTACTTTTATATTATATTATGTGAAACTATAGCGTCATTAATAAAAATCATATTTAATATTTCTTGAGTTTTTCTTACATGATAATATTGATATATTATTTTCAATATATACATATTATTTTATTAGTTTTCTTGAAAGATTATTTCATTATATATATATATATATATATATATATATATATTATTTATTTAAAAGATATATTTAGAGTGTTGATAGTCAATTGATTTTGTGATAATTTCAAAATATGAGGACTCTAAGAGATAAATTATAGATGATATATAATATAAATAAAATTTATCTTATTAAGATGCTTAATTTTTTATTTTGTTACACATTATGCTTTACTTTTTATTTTATCTAAGAATATATTATTATTTTTATTTATTGTGACCCCTCTGAAAAAAATTTATAGATGGTAATACAACAATTCCTCACATTCAATCATACTAATTTTGATGATATCAAATATATGATTGAATATCCTAATATATGTGTCTAGTGTAGAAGTGCAAGATTGTTATTCACATATCCTATGCATCTCACAACATATGTTTGATGTAATTACATGTATAGAAGAATACAAGATAATTCAAGATAGATAGTTTAGAGCTCAAGATACAATGTTTTAGGTTATATATATTTAGAAATATCTTAGAGGTCCATAGGAGTTCACTGGCATGATTGATTTGCTAATGATTTAACATATTTTCTTAATTTATTTTAATTATTGGTAATGTGCTTAAATTTTATATAAATTAATTATTCTTAACTAATTAGCATTCAAATTCATAAATTTAAAATTTTTTATATTTTTAATATTTAAAATTTAAATTATCGAAATAATAAATGATAATTAATTATGATTATTGAGTGTAACTAATTTATATATTTGAAAGTTTACCTAATATATTTAAGTATTTTAAGTTAACTTAAATTTTTATGTTAAATTTCTAACATATGGGTAATTATATCAAAGTAATCTTATATTTTATAAATATCATATATTATATTTTAAAATTGATAAGAATGCATGAAAATATGTATTTTGGAATTTTGCAATGAATGAATTTTCATCTAATTTGGACTTCAATGGATTCATTGGATTTTTTTTTCTTTTAATTTGATAGGTTGCATAACCTATTTTTAATTAAAATTAAATTTTCAATGATTTTTTTTAATATTAGCTATTTTTAATATTGAATGCAAACTAGCTATTATGAATATATTAAGAGGAAATTATGATTTATTTTGTCTTACACATATGACTTAACGTTTTCTAGTTGTTTAAATCTGAGATTAATTTAATATAAACAATTTTTTATTGAATATTACATTATCATGTGATAAAATAATATTAGAATATATTTACTTAAAATTAATTAAAATTATCTTTCTACTTGTAAATAGCACTAATTCTCTTCATTAAAGGACTACTATTCAAATTCAAATTCTCTAACAAATATAAAATAAAATTCATTAGATTCCCTTCCAAGTGCTCTCCAAATATTGTAAGATCAAATTCTTAGTTCAAATGCTTCAATGCTCTCAATTAAGCAAGCTTTCTCAAACTACTTGTGTTTATTTTTTTTATCTTAATCTCTCTTAGTTTTTCATACTATTTTCACCAGCTATTTATTCTTTCAAGTCTTTACTTTTTGGTGAATTAATTTTGAGTATCATAATTTAAGTTTTTGACAACAAAGTTTCCTTATAAATTTGAATATAATCATATTTATGAAAAAAAAATTGTGACAGTTGGTAAGATTTAATTTATATGGTTGAAATTTTTATTTTTGTACAAATATCTTAGTTTCTTAAAATACTTTCTTATTTGTATTTTTTAGGAGATCATTTATCTTTATCAATTGTTATAATTTAAAATTGATAAAAATGCATGAAAATAAGTATTTTGGTAGAAGTCATTTTGCAATCAATGAATTTTGATTTGATTTTGACTTCAGTGGATTCCTTGGATTTTTCTTTCTTTTAATTTGATAAGTTGTCTAGCCTACTTTTGATTAAACTTAAATTTTCTATGATTTTTAAAATATTAGCTATTTTAAACATTAAATGCTAGCTAGCTATTGTGAATATATTAAGGGGCATTTATGATTGTATATCTTACCCATGTGATTAGACATTTTCTAGTTGTTTGAATCTAATATTAATTAATATAAATCCAATTTTTATTGAATATTATATTATTCAATGATAAAAATAATATTATAATAATATATTTTTTAAAATTAATTAAAATGATCTTCTTACTTATAAATAGCCCTCATTCTCTTCACAAAAGAACTGCCCTTCAAATTTAAATTCTCCAATAAACCTAAGATAAAATTCATTAGGTTCCCTTCCAAGTACACTCTAAATATTGTAAGATCAAATTCTTAATTTGAATGCTTCAATCCTCTCAATTAAGTAAGCTTTCTCACACTACTCTCCAAATATTATAAGATCTTTATCTCTCTTAATTGCTCATGCTATTTTCACCAATTATTTATTCTGTCAAATCTTTATTTTTTGGTGAATTAGTTTTTTTTTTGGTATCTTACTTTAAGTTTTTCACATCAAAGTTTCTTTATTAATTTGAATTTAAATATATTTATGAAAACTTTTGTGATGGTTGGTTAGATTTATTTTATATTGCTAAAATTTTATTTTGTACAAATATTTTTTAGTTCCTTAAAATATTTCTTTATTAGTATTATTTAGAAGATCATTTATCTTTATCATTTATTATATTTTAGAATTGATAGAAATGCATGATAATAAGTATTTTGGTAAAAGTCATTTTGCAATCAATGAATTTCAATTTGATGTTGACTTCATTGGATTCCTTGTATTCTTTTTTTCTTTTAATTTGATAGGTTGCATGACCTACTTTTAGTTAAAATTAAACTTTTTATGATTCTTTAAATTTTAGCTATTTTTAATATTGATTGCAAGCTAGCTATTGTGAATATATTAAGTGGTATTTATGGTTGTTTTTGTCTTACCCATGTCACTAGAAATTTTCTAGTTGTTTGAATCTTATATTATTTTAATATTAATTAAATGTTTATTGAATATTACATTATTATGTGATAAAATAATATTATGATATTTTATTTCTTTAAAATTAACTAAAATCTCAATCTTACTTAAAAATAACCTTCATTCTTTTCATGAACGATTTACTCTTCAAATCGAAATTCTCCAGCATAAGATAAAATTTATTAGATTCCCTTCCAAGTACTCTCCAAATATTGTAAGAATAAATTCTTAGTTCGAGTGCTTCAATGCTCTCAATTAAGCAATCTTTCTCAAACCACTTGAGTTATTTTTTTTTTATTTTTTTATTTTTTTTATTTTTTTATCTTGATCTTTCTTAGTTGTTCATACTATTTTCACCAATTATTCATTCCTTCAAATCTTTACTTTTTGAAGAATTAGTATTTAGGTATCATACTTTAACTTTTTCACATCAAAGTTTTTTTATTAATTTGAATTTAATCATATTTCTGAAAACCTTTTGTGATAGTTGGTAAGATTTATTTTCTATTGCTGAACTTTTTAATTTTGTACAAATATCTCTTAGTTTCTTCAAATATTTATTATTATTATTATTTAGTAGATCATTTATCTTTAAATTTTTTTTAAAATGTATTTTAAGCATTTAAAATTAAATTGTTATGTTGCAAATATTTTAATTTTTGCTAATTTTTTTATTTTAATCATAGACTTGCCTAGTTTCTTAAATCTATCCTACACTAATTGTATTTAAGTATTTTTTTAATTATTTATATTAATTTAAAGCATCATTTCAAATGAAATAAAATTATTTGCTTGAATTTTTGGTTATTAGATAGATTTATTGTACGCCACAAGTTCCTTATCAAAATATGGTTAAATTACTTTACGTAACACTTGACATTTCATTCTAACTAATATACTTTGTTTAAATAATTTTTGTCTAGTTGGAATTTATTCAAGGTTGCTGTTTTTAAATTATTTCATAATTAAGAAAAAAGATTTTTGGTGGAAAGTTAATCATTCTTACAATATTGTATACATACTAGTTATAGTTTCTCTTAAAGTTAAATTTATTCTTAGCAAAAATTTATTTTATTTTGCAAATGACTTGTATTTTTGCATTAGTCTATAAATTACATGAAGATAAGCATTTTGGTAAAATTATTTTTAAGATATTTATTTTGTTATATCTTATCAAACTGAAGTGATCATTCTATCTTGTTAATTTTTTTTATAAGTTGTTAGGTGATCATTTATAAATTATAATATTGTCGTTTTAATTTTGATTGCTTGCTAAATTTATAAAAAAAATATATATTATATGAAAACTTATTATTTTGAATTTTTTGTTCATCTTTCTATGCTTTAAAAAAAATTTGCCAAATTGGGGTGGCTAGACATGAACGTAAGTCATTTAAAGATTTGATTGAAGCACATAAAAATTGTGTGATTGCTATCTCCTTTTTACTTTATTGAACTTTACTTTTTTGCATTATGAATTTTGTTCATCACTATTTTAAATCAAAAATTAATTTTCTACTTGTAAAAGTTAAAATTTGAGCTTTAACTTAGAATTTGTTTAAAACAGCCAATTCATCCCCTCCTCGCCCTCAATAGGATCTAACCTCCTATCCTCCTCAAGTACAAAACTGTTGACCGAACCTATCCCATTAAGTTGGCCTTAGTAACAGATGAACTCATATAAGTAGGTCATTTGCAAATCTTTTTTACATTATAGGTTTGACTCTATCTAGCTCTAGGGTAGAGCTCATATAGTGGTTAAGCTCAATGCTTTTTAGTAGATGTAAATGTTGATCTAAAGTAGTTAATCCATGTTATTAATCTAATTACTTATATAACTGATTATGAGACTCTAAGGAATGACTTGACCATCCTCAATGTCAATATGGAAAATTTGACCTATGATTTAGTCGAAGTTATCTATGCCACTTGCCTTTATCCCACTTAGGTCCAAAACCAAGTATCCCACTTAGCCAACTTGTCAATTGTCTTAAGAAGTTCCTTGTATGAAAATGAATCAAATAACCACTAGAACATCTAGACATATGCATGATAATTGACCACAGACCATGTAAGTCAAACTTAATCTAGTTTGGGTTAACCATTGGCTCAATTTAGACCTAAATTTCATTAATCAAAAGTGCAAAAGTTTAGTAAAATTAACATGTATTTTTTTAAGTAAAACAATTATTATTTTATGCTTTATTTTTATAATTTTAAGTATTTATGATAGAGAATTTCTTATTAGATTATATATATATATATAGAATCACGGTACAACACTTAGGCGCTACATTTAAAGCACCTAGATGCTAGTTCAAAAAGAAAAAAGTTATGAAGAAATAGAAAAGACAACATCAAGGTGCCAATTCTAGCATTGTGATGCTATATTATAGAAACAGGGCACCAGAACTAGAAATTTGAAGCCATAAATCAGAGAGCATATTGCAATGTCACTATAGATCCAGCATCGAGGCACTACGAGCAAACTAGAGCAATTTCAGAAGTTCCATAAAGTAGTTCGAGTGATTTTCGAAGTGGGTTCAAAGAGGAACAGAGCGGAAACTATTAGAGGCTCTTAATGGCTATAAATAGGGGGTGTTAAGCATTTTTAAAAAGCTTTTGAGAAGTGTGAGCCATAGTGTGTGTGTGTGTGTGTGTGTGTTTGTGTGGAGTGTGTGAAGAAGATTATACTCAGAAGATCAAGGAGGAGAATACACAACAAGAGGAGAAAATTTTTCTTTCCTTTTTTTGAATTTCTAGTAATTTATACACATGTTTATGTATTTTGTTCGTGTTTTATTTCCTAAAATATTGAACTAAGTATGTGAACTCTGGATTGATGTGAGTTTTTGAATATATAAGTTGAAATTTTGAATGTTATAAGAAAATTATTCATGCTTTTATATAAAATGTGTTTTGATTTTTCTTGTACCTAATTTACTTAAAATCTAGTCAATTATAATGTAAAATTAGTTGTGATTTAGAGATATCGATGGAGCACTAGAGGAATAGTGGGAAAAATTAAATGGATATACTAAATAGGTATTTATGATATGTTCTTTTTTTAGGATCCACAGTCATTTCAAGAGAAATAGGGAAAATGCAAAAAGTCAAAATTTAATTGGGATTAGGCAGAGAACTGATTAATTAGATTGATTTGTTTATATTGATCTAGACATAGATAATACAATATTTATATTTATGATTGACACTACAAGCTTTGAAATAAATTCCAATGTAAGTTTGATCTTGATAGACTTCAAAATTTTATAAATACAAAGTACTTTTTTTTATGTTATATTGATTCTAAAAAAAATAAAAAAATTTAGACATCTTAGTTATTTTCTATACAAAAATCTTTTTCTACATTATCACTTAGTTGGATTAAAATCGAGGCTAATAATATATTAATACTTAACTTTATAAGATTTTCAAATAGATCTTCATGGAAATAATAATCTACTCATCATTATATTATTTAAATGGCATGTGCACTTGTGTATACCATTTTAGTTGGTCACACTTTTAGCATTATTGTTGGGATTGAGCAAAACTTTAATTAAATTAATATTAATCAAATAGCCTATTTTAATTCAACTTATTATTTATGTTTTAATGCCCTTTGAGTGTAGTAAGTAGTTTGAATTACAATTTTTGTGTAATTAAATTAGGTAGACTTGTACTTTATTTTATAACTAAAAGTTAATTTCATAAAATATTGTTGTAATCACATATATTTTTTAAAATTTTAGTTTGTTTCTCTGTTTTGTACGCATAGTGGTATTAACATAAATCTTGTGCCACTTAATTTAAAAAATAGATTATTTTGGAGTTAGCTAAAATTTTAATCCTAGTAACCTTCATGGTGAGATTAGTGAACCATTCTTGTTTAAAGAGTCTAGTGATCTGAGTGCATAAATAGTTAATTATGTAGCAAGTAGATTCAATTATCCTTTCTTAAACACATATAATCTAAGTTAGAGGAATCATCCTAATTTCTCATGGAACCATAATAATTCAAACTTTAATCAAAATGACAATATGGAAAGTTGGAATAACAAGAATTTTAATAATAATTAAAATTATAGACCAATAATTTTACTATGGTATCCTCCAAAAATCAACTTAAAGAAAAGAGGCTTTCACTTGAAGACTTGTTATTGCAAATGGGAATCCAATTACAAAGACAAACTACTTCGATTAAAAATTTAGAAATTCAACTAGGGAAATTGGCTAACATCCTTGCTAGTAGACCAGGATAGTATACCTTATAACACATAAATTAATCTTAAGGAAATAAATAAAGAGCAATATAATGTGATAAAATTTAGAAGTGAAAAAGTCCTAAGAGAGGTAAAGATTGATGAAGAGAAACTTATAGTTAAAATGGGGGGTTTAGAAGATATTATTGAGGAAAGGATAAAAAAGATTAGTGCGAAATAAAAAGCTAAAAGAACTTAAGAAGATGAGAGAGAGACCACCACCAACATTTCCTCAAAGACTTCAAAAGCAACAACTTGATAAACAACTTTCAGAATTTTTAAATGTGTTTAAAATGTTATCAATAAATATTCTATTTGTAGAAGCTTTGGAACAAATGCCAACATATGAAGAATTCATGAAGGACATATTAAATAAAAGAAAAAAATAGAAAATGAAACTATAGTATTAACTGAAAAATATAATTCCATAATTCAAAGAAAATTATTTGAAATTTTAAAAGATCTTGGTAGTTTTATTATACATTGCACTATATGAGATAAATTATTTGGGAAAACATTGTGTGAGCTAAGCAAGTATAAACTTAATTCCAATGCCTATTTTTAAGAAATTATGATTAGAGAAAAGTCCAACCCACAAGTGTTACCCTTCAATTAGTTGAAATATCTTTTACTTATCTGGAGGGGATAATAGAGGACGTGTTTGTTAAAGTGGGTAAATTCATATTCCCTATTGATTTTATTATGTTGGACATAGACAAAGATAAAGAGATTCATATTATTTTAGGAATACCTTTTTTAGCAATAGGGGGGCTATGATAGATGTGAAAAAAAGAGCAATTAACAATGAGAATTCAACGCCAAGAAATCACTTCTATAATTTCAATTCTATGAAAATTTCTAATGATATAAAAGAAGAGTTTGGGGTAAGAAAAGAAAGTGTAGTTGAGAATTTTAAGATATCATAAATTAGAAATTCATTAGAATAAGCTTTAAATGGGGATGAAAATGAGAATGAGGATGTTCCATTTCCTGATCTACCCCTATAGAGTTTAAAAAAAAAATGTGAGCTCTTAAATGTATTTCTTAATTAATAGTATTAAGTCAACTATCTTAAAGGAACTAGATTTGGAGTTAAAATTATTACCTAGTAATTGAAACCATGACTACTTAAGTGAATCATCAACTTTACTAACCATAATTTTTAAGAATTTGGATGTTGTTAAGAAAAAGTGTAAATGAAAATATTGAGGATTATTAGAAAAGTTATGGATAGGATGCTTGCTAACATAAAGTACCTATCAGATTGGTTCATCTAAAATTAGAAAAATTTTGGTATAGCTCGGTTGAAGACTATAAACTAAGCATTTCTTGGGAGATGAATATTTGTTTGATTTGGTGTGTAGTTGTGTGATTTATAATTGTGAGTTATTATTGCTTCTAGTGTAAAAATATAATATTATTAAAAAGTTATTTTGTGTTGTTAAAAGTGCCTACAATACTAAATATTTACTAAAAAGAAGCTGGAGAAGGAGAGGAATAGTTAGTGATTGAAGAAAATTGAATGATGAGCTCTTGTCTTTTGTTTTATTTTTATTCCATTATTTTGTTATAGATGTATGTGAGTTTGAGGGGAGTGAAAGAGAGATAGTTTTCTTATTATTCAAGTCCATGAGTATATATAGTTGAAGTGTTTTATTATGTAGAGCTATTTAATGTAGTGTTTAAATCATCATTTTTATTTTGTTTTAGTATTAATAGTTTAATTGTTAGTTGTCCTTGATAATTGTGTGTTATTTTTTAAAACTTGAAATTTTATTTAAAAAGTAAAACTTTAGAAATAAATGTAATTAAATAATACTTTAATTAGAAAAATAAAACTTGTTAAAATGATTAAATAATGAATTATAACTTAAACTATTAATAAAAAAATTATTTTATAAAAATTAATAATTTCAAATGAGTTAAAAATTTTTCTTGCACACACCACACATTGGAGATTCTTATTAAATTGTTGTAATCGGCTTGAAATAAATAAAAGTCACTATTATTTCAATGGCAAAATTTTGAATAGTCTTAATTCGAGATTCGACCATTTAATAAAAAAGAACAATTCATTTAATTTGTGTTAGATATATATGAAGAATGAAAAAGTATAAAATTCAATCACAATTATGGGTTACAAGGCAAATAAAGTAACTTCTCAAGTAAAAAAAATAGAGAAAGGAACAGAAGAAAACACTTGAGACTAAGTATCATACAATCATGTTACGCAAAAATTTGCCCAACAATCTGACCAAGTCAATGATGTTATTAAAGTAACTAAATGTACTAAATTCAAGAGAAAAAAATCATATAATAACTATTTAAATAATCAGTGATGACTATTTATAATAGTTAATTAACTAAATTTTAAGAATCAACTATGTTAATATCAAGCACTGAAATGACTTAACTCAAATGAAATATTAGTTTGAGACTTAGGTTATTATAGTTAAGTTATTTTCTATATTTAATAATGAGCCTTGTAAGTTTACTCTTTAATCAAAACTAATATTTAATGACTTTAAATTCAAAAGGTTTTGCAATCAAATAAATTTAAGGATTCATGTAAATATATATGATTACTTGACGATAAGTAATGATTTGAGTTTGGAGAGGTTTGTTAAGTGAAAAATTTTAGTGAAATTAGCATGTATTTTTAAGTAAAATTTTTTTTTTTATTTTATGCTTTTTTTATAATTTTAAGTGTTTATGATAGAAAAATTTTTATTGGATGAAAAAAAATATAGAATCGTAGTACAACACCTAGGTGCTACATTTACATAGCTTTACCCAAGAGAGTTTGACAACTCTAAACAAGTGAACAAGATGCACGAACCTAACAAGGTTTAAATGGGACAATTGAGAAAATGAAGTCCATTATATGCATTTTTCTAATATTTTTCAAAAATTAAAACCCATAATTAACAGTAACCATGAATAATTCCCATCCTAATTCAATAGGCAAATATAGAGGTTAACATGACATGAGAGGTATTTAATGAAAATTAACTACAATGCATATGGACTAACCTAATGAAGCCACCCCAAGCTCTATTAATACTTATTTATTGCTCTCCAACCACCTACAACCTCTCTCATGGCACCACTTAGCCTTGAGCTGTAAAATAACCCAAGCCTAACCATGGTTATCCATGGTTAAACTCAAGTCTCTTGGTGCTATAAATAGAATGCCTCTCCCTAGGAGACAAGGGATTTAAATACATTCTTTGAGCTCAAAGAAGCTCTACCAAGCGTTCCTTGCCTCCACCAATCCATTGAGTCAGCTAAGCTCACATTGACTTAAGTGAAGCTTGATCGAGACTTCAAACCACATCATGCTAGCCCAATTCCTATGACCATTTGCTCGTAAGCTCAAAGGCTAATTGAATTAAGTCTTGCCCAATTTATGCTTCCTTAAAATAACTCTAATAAATCATTCTTACTCAATTCATCGCTTTGGTCTTTCTGCAAGTTTGGGCTACAAGATGACTTAATTAGCTATGCATTTGACTCCTAGAAGGGTTTAAATAAAAAAAAATTAAATTAGGTTAGAATCAGATCACAATAATCTGAGCCTAGAACAAATTTAGCACATAACTCTGTGACCAACTGAAGACAACCTTACAGTCACTCGATGTATTTTAAATAAAATTTAACGGTCTTGATTGAGTTAAACCGTGTGTCATTATGGTCATATATACGTAGTTAGAATTTTGTTTTCAATTTTTTTGGTTAGGATGATAAATTAATCCAAGCAATTTGAAATTTATATCATAATTATTTTTGCATATGAGGAATATGAGGAAATTATTAAAATATGATTATTCTTGTTTTTCATAATTTTACCATTTGACTTATCTTTATTATAATTAACTAAAATAGTAAATAGATTCAAAATAAATTCATATTTTATGGAGAGGTCTTAATTACCATCAATGATCTTCCATAAGAATTTGAGACTTATTTAAATTATGATGTAAAAGTTATCAATTTTTAAAAGTAATTATTTACTATTCTAAATTAACCAAAACTAAAATATATTTTTAAAAATTATAAATATTCATATAATGTTTATAATGTAAATAAACACTAATATAAACATTTTCATAAGTTTTGAAAGTAATATGATCCATCAAATAGATTTATGATTGGAAATCCAATTATTTAAAATTTATAATATTTATTAAATTATTATTAAAATTGAAAAAAAAAATTATAAGATGTTCGTGATATAAATATGAGTTGTTACAAAATGTTATTACAATTTCTTAGCAAGTTGAGAAGTTTTGGGTAATTTATGATGAAAAATATAGCTAATTATTTAATTTTTTTTAAAAAATTATTTATCATATCAAATAAATTATTAAAATTTATAATAAATATCTTATTAAACTAGCAAATTTTTGAGCAATTTTTTATAATCAATATTATATTAGGATTATTCATAGTAAATTAAAATGTTCTATTTCTAGTGGTGAATGTAATATTATATGAAAATCTAATGTAAAAGTAATAATGCCTTTGGATTATTGTAACTAATTTAATGCTTATAAATAAGATGATGAATGATATTAGATTTAAGCTAATGAGTAATGGATCCTCCTAAGCAAGATTGTAGAACACTTAATATAAGCATTGTTGTTAAGCATGCATATGTAGTTTCACACACTAGGGTAAGAAAATTCATCGCATTAACTAGTTTTATAGTACTAAACTTGATTCTATTTGATTTCAACCTATCTATTATTCGTGAGATTAGCTATATCAGTTAGCTCCATCTACATTGATGTTTAGGCACAAAGATAGGTTACCGATGTTGGTAACTAATCAGTGGAGAATGCACATTCAGGATCACCTCACATAACATAACATAACATTAATTATCTAGTGAAATCATTTCTGGAAGTTTAATGCATTAACCATATGCATATCGTCCCTCTTCCTTGATTAATTCCATGATTTTATCTTTGTTAATATTATAACAAATAGTCAATTTTCTAGTTAAGCTTCAACCAATAAGTTTTCTTTATTTCTTTTTAATTGAAAAGGAAATTCCTTGAACAAGTTAAGCACACAATGATTTAGTTCATTCAAAGTATAATTACACTCCTATAATTATACCAATTCCATTTTTTTATGAACTTGATCGTCTATTGAATCAATTTGAATTTGAGTTTGGGTAATATTACTTTTGGTCAAATTTTTATCTAACTAAAACATAAATAGTCTAATGAAGTCATTTAGTAATTTGGTGACACAATATGAAGGAACTCTAATGGGTTCTAAGTGTACACTTATATTTGGTTGTATTCCTTTTCTATTTTGAATAAATAATTTCTATTCAATACCCTGTACTCTAGATGTATAGAATATTTTTTTATTTTTCTAGAACTTAAATATCTTTAAATGTTCATACCTCACTTGAGAACTAGAATATTATATCATGTAATTGATAGTTTCAACTAATCTTATCATATTGATGCATATGCAAGTATATAAAGTGATGTCGACACTTTAACCTAGAATATGCCCAATTAGAATCAAGGCTTAACGCCTATTATGATTATTTGTTATTATTAGATAATAATTCATCTAATAATAAATAATTTTAACCTTAACTACAACTCAAATTATCAATTAATAAGCTTAATTAGCTTATAACCTATCACTTTGATTCACTATAAAGTGATAAGCCTTGTGATAATTGAGTTCTAATGAATGGCTTAATTTGGTAAATCATCAAGTCAGATGAAATGACCTTAGAATACACTAGATTTTGTACTCATTTAAGTGTTGTGATAGTCCACATCCTAGTAGTCACATAGTATATGGAGGGTTTAGTTAGGTCATTTTGATGCAAAAACTCTTTGATTGCTTGGGATGAGGTTGTTTGAGAGTGACTAAATTATAATAATGAATGTTATGTTGATTTATTTATTTTTTGATGCATTGTTCTACTTTGATTATTTTATTGTATTAGGATAGAGATATTTTCCTATATGTGTTAAAGATATAACCACTGTTTCTAGGAGTATGCATTATTTAGTTTTAATCAAAAAACCAAACTGAAACAATGTTTTTTAGTAATTGGGTTATTTTGAGCTTAATAATTGGATTTTTATTTTAATTAATGAAAACTTTTATTTTTTTATTTTTTGATCGATTTATTAAATAAAATTTTGGATGGAACCAAATAAACTGAATTTATTCATTAACTTGATAAAAATTTTAATCTTTTTAGTGGATGAAAGTAGCTAATTGCTTTCTTAATTATGTATATATTTTATTTTGCTTATTGCTTATTCATTATACATTAAAAAGTTGCATCATGAATATAAATTTAGCAAATAATTTTTAAATATTGTAAAGTTGGGTTTATCCAAAACCAAACCAAATTGTTATTTTGTTTGTTTAATTTTGCATTTTGTTTGATTAATTTAGCCCAACTTTTTAGGGATCTAAACCGATTGGTTTTGAAAATTCATTATCCAAACTATCTAAATCAACCAAATGCCACCCTTAGTTGCTTCTTACTTTGATAAGGCCATGCATCAATATATAAATATTGCTTGCTATTAATCTATGATGCTAAATTTTCCTCTATAATGTTATATTTTTCTATTGTGCTAAGATGGCTTCATTTAGTGTATGATATTTTTTTTGACATATTTTCTTAGAATTTTTATATGTAAAGAAATAAACTATAAGTTAAGTTTCTCTAACCCTTTTTATTATTTTTATTCTAGGTATGTATATGTAGATTGTTTATTTGCACTCATCTATTACCTATTCTATTATATCCATCACAACATAATAATTGTTTATGCTTTTTTCATGATGTTTTTGCTTTCTTGTTATAATGTGAAATGTTTGGGATTATAGATGATTTCATTCTAAGCTCTCAGGATAAAATATTTTCTACCAACTCTAATAAGATGTTAAACAATCTTAAATTCAACTAAAATATTTAAACAAGTGACACCCAAGTACTTGTGCACATTCATAACATGACCAAGTTAAACATGCATTCGAGGTCTTGATATAAGAATGGATAACTAGCATTGTATGACATATCCCTTAAGAAAGAGCATTAGGTAGGCATGGTTTTAAATATGCCTAAGAAATCATAGCATACCATAGTATAAGCCTTACCTAGAAAGGATTGCAAATCCAAAGTTGAGTAGCTCTGGTTCTGTCTAATTGGGCAATCTCATTTATATTTTTTTTACAAGTATTTCTTTAACTAGTTAAATATTGTAAGTCTTGTATCTTTCTATCCTTAGAAATTGTTTGTCTTAGATATTTTGAATTTCTTCCCCTACATGAGGCCAACTCTAAATGATGTAATTCATAGATATTGATAGAGTATCTCAAGGTTGAATTGGGTAAACTATTTTTCTAAGCTAAATGATGTTAGGCTTGAAAGCTTAGGATGATGGATATATAAAATTCAAAGCAAGGTTAATTCTACTTCTTCATTGACCTTTCTTCACATACCCAATTACCCCTTCACCTCATCAAACTTCTTGTTGAGTCTTTGGTTGCTCAACTCAATGATTATAATCATACAAGCCTTCTATTTATTAGGTCATCATCTTGCATGGTTACATTGGCTCATCCTCTATGGACTAACAACTAATATATAAATCATCCTTTCAAGGTAATGTTTTCACTCACTGAGAGCTTTGAGGGAGTCTAGTCCCTTTGGGAGATATGGTAACATATATTCTCTTGATTTTTTTTTTATTAACTTGATGGCATGTATATAAATACATATATGCTAATAAGTTCAGATGAAAGATGAAAATGTCACCTACATCCTCTTCTCATCTCCTCTTCTAAAAATTTTCATTCAAAAACTATGCCATCCTGTTAATACATTTTTTCTTACACCAATGATATATATATATATATATATATATATATATATATATATATATATATATATATATATATATATATATATATATATATATATATATATAATAAAATATTTTTTGTTTAATTATAATTTATTATTATTATTATTATTATTGTCATTATTCAACAAAAAAATTTATTTTAGTTTGGCATCTAATTTTATAACTATAAAATAGACGGGATTAATTATTTTTAAGAGCTTATATTGCGTTTTCCTGTGTCAAGGAATCCATCAAATAATTTTTAGAGCCCATTAAGAGCAAAAAAAAAAAAAAAAAAAATTATGACAAGCATGTCCATTTAAATAATTGTACTTCATAGACAAGGATAACATTTCCCTTCTCTTAAAATGCCAACCAAAGGACCTCCTATACAAAAATTAAAAACAAATGCGCTTATACAAAAAGATAATTATTATAATAAAACTCTTGTTAAAAATATTTGTAAATAAATGCTAGTTTGAAAGTAGGATTTGATAGGATTAGAACACGAATTTTAACTTTAATCTGTTTAGTAGCAAAATGACAACTATAATTTCTATAGAATTTGAAACTTTGTTTCTCCTGTCTTACCTTGTTTACTGGATGGCTGGTTGAGAAAAATTTGTTGACAGAAGCTGTAGTTGATAGGGATGTTGGTTAGTTTGCTTTGAAATGGAAGTGAAGAAGAGGCTTTCAGAAGCCGGTAATGGAAAGAGAAGCGACAGGGGCCAGAGAATTGGTGACTTGGGTGGAGGGGTTTCAACAAAAATGGCTTGCGAGGAAGAGCATGGAATGTTACCGAGCGGTTTGTGTGTGCACTAAGGTTTTGTTTGGCTTTGATTTTCATTTAGAAAAAAATTGATTTAAAAGTAATTTTTGTAAACTTTCGTTCTTCCAATTTGAAGCGCAATGCGGACAGAGCATTGTTTTGCTTTCTGAAATAGATCATAAACCGAGTTTTATTTAAACGACGTTTAGTAAAGCACCCTATTCAAATAATTAAAGAAAATTGATTTTCACGATCTCAACATCTAAACAAACTAAATAAGCTTAGCCAAATAAAGTTTAAATCAAGCAAAGTAGATTAATTATTTATAAATATATTCATCTTAAAATAAATTTAAATAATTAAAAGTTCATCCTCAATAATCCTCAATTGAATAGTTCAAGCCAATTTTTCCCTTTCTGCAATCGAGACAAATCGATCAAGAATAATATGCAAGAAGAACCGCCAGTTAGCTGAACCGTTATGCACAATATAAACTGCAATGCTATTAACGTTTAATACAACAGAAAAGTGCTATTTATGCTACCCGTCTAACCCAATAATCTAAAAATAAATAAAATAAAAATCAAGCCGAAATTTTAACAACGTAATAATTTATGAATTATAAATCAAATCGAACGGGCCCCTTCGTTTGCTTCTCCGGTTCTCCTCCCGTTGAAAAGAAACCAAGAAAATCTCGCACCATGAATCGCAGAATCAAATCCTCTCGTCGTGGTCGTGGAAGTTCCAAGAAACCTCAACCGTCCTCTCTGTCCGATCATAGCTCGCAACCATCAAGCAGCAGGCCTCCTAAACTACTACCTCCATCGATGGAAGGAAGCTGGAGGGCAGACCAGGTCTGGGCTCTCATCTCCCAGAATGAAAGGAGTTGGTCGGCGAATCAATTCTCAGATACACCGGAATATTGGAATGGTATCGCTCCATTTTTCACGGGCTTAAGCGCAGAGAACTTACGCAGCATCCACATGGCCTTACTCAAGTTTGAACAAGTCGCTCCAATATGGAAGCAAGATGAGATCCAGATGCTGATTGCCAGCATTTACGGAAACTTGGACGACCCGATGGATACGCCCGAATGGTGGGGGAAGGTCGCCGAGAACATTCCTTGGAGATGCGCTTTGGATTGCCGTATCGCATTCAAAACATTTGGCATTTCCAACTTGCAATCTAAGAAGAAGACCGATGCCCAGCAACATCAGCAGGAGACGAAGAAGCCCTCAGTATCGAGCGCCACTGGGGATGCCATGGTCAGTTCATCTCAAAGAACTTCACAAGAAATTCCCAAGACGATGCCGAAAGAGGAGAAGCAACAGCAACACCAAGCGATGCAGCCCTCAGTTCCGGGAACTACAATGGATACCGTGATTAGTTCATCTCGAAGAACTTCCCAAGAACCTCCCAAGACGATGTCGAAAGAGAAGCAGCGGCAGCAGCAACAGGCGATGCAGCCCTCAGTTCCGAGCACTACAATGGATACCATGATTACTTCAACTCAAAGAACTTCCCAAGAAACTCCCAAGACGATGTTGAATGTGAAGCAGCAGCAGCAACTGCAGGCGATGCAGCCCTCAGTTCCGAAAACTACAATGGATACCGTTATTAGTTCTTCTCAAAGAATTTCCCAAGACCCTCCCAAGACGATGTTGAAAGGCAAGCAGCAGCAGCAGGCGATGCAGCCCTCAGTCCCGAGCAGCAAAACGTTCAGTGGGGTTACATCTTCTCAAAGAACTACTGTAGAGCCCCTCCAGAACTGGACGCTTGAGGACTATATATTCTTGATGAAGATTCTTACGAGGAACTTTCATGTGGACACGGATGATGAAGGTGTGATGAAAAGCATTGCGTCGCTGATGGTGGGGAAAACAGGTGAAGAGGTCCGCCACCTTATTCTCAAGTGGCGTCCTCAGCTACTCGCGGCGCTTGAGAAAGCCGATAGAATTACCGGGTCATCGTCTGGGACGAAGGAGGCGGAAACGTCTGATTCTAGCCAAGAGTGATGATGTCAGACGCTAAGGAAATGAATGAAGGTTCGATTTAGTGCCTGCTTGTCGACTCAATGTTGAAGAGAAACCTCAAGAGTTCGATTTTTTTCTTCTTTTTTTTTAGGAGTTAATAAAAAAGAAACATTAAATTTTGCAATGATTGAATTTTTTTTTTCTGTGAGTTACGAACAATATAACTCGGAAATCACTCCACTCTTTTCGTATTGGATTAGAATATCAAAATAATAATATAAAAAAAAAGTTATTTAACTTGAAAGTGCGGGTGAAATAAATTCCTTTAATGTGACATACCGAAGTTCCTTAATCTTGTACTTATTGTATACTTCATTAAATAAAATAAACTACCAAAGTTCCTTACTTTATAAAAACCATCCAGTGTTATGTCAAGAATTTCAAGTTCATAATTTATCTATGTCTTCACCAGCATACATGTCCACCTGCTCAATTGTTATAAGAAAATCAATAACATAGATTAGAAGCAAAAGAAAAAAATCATTAAGCTCAATTTATAGCTGTTGTTTAGAGTAAAAAAAAGATCTTACTAAATAAGATTTCACTTTGTTAAAACATATAGAAAGAACTTAACACATGTATGCCATCTAAATATACAGAACCCTAAGAGCCTACCACTAGTAATAGCAATAAAAAAACATTATATCATGCCTTTGTAATAATATATTGTAGAAATAAATAGGAACATGTACAAGAAATATGCTCGAACAAATAAAGAAAAAGAAGTACTCATCTGCACCATTGTTTTAGCATTCTCTCCCTCTCTTGACATTGAATAGGGTTCCTAACAAATTTTGTCTCATGAATGCTTGAGATGTTATTTCTCTACTTTAGACAATAGTTTGCTTGTAAGCTTTGGGGACTCAGTGCCTCCCTCCTCTTCACTAGCATTCACGATGGTTATTCTTCAATGTAATTTAAAAATTTTACCCTACATTGGTACATCTTCTTTATGATTTGTTCCCTAAATTGTTGCCTATGCCAATTTTAGTTTTCTCTCCACCTTTCATTATGGCCAATAGTCCAGCCAAGATTTTATCACTAATCTATATGTTTCTCTCTCTAGTTGCCCAACTTCCCTATGAACTCTATCATTCCACCTCCTATCTTTGTTCTCTATCTTTAGTAACCTTTTTATTTGCTAGAAATTTCATTTCTATTAGATCTATCTACGTCCCTAACGTCTTTTGCATTGACATTTTTAGTGCCTCACCCTGCTGGTGATCTTAAGGCCATAGATTCTCCCACTCTAGCAAATCTTCTGGATTATCTCACATTGCCAAAGGCTCCTATCATTGCTCCATTTATCAATTGATCCTATATTAGTATTTGCCCTACTTATCTTGGAAATAAAATCTTACTTGTCTTTGCTTATTACAACAATGTTATCTTCTTTGTCTATTTTAGGTTCAACATTTTCACCTTTCAAAAAAAAAAAATCTTATGCAACTATGCTTTGAGGTGGCATGTGATCTATGTCTCATAGTGTTTATAATACCAAGAATTCCCCATAATATTCCTAAGAATGCTATGCAACAAATGATAATCAACCTCTCATATCACTTAGATTGTGGCGATGTTATAAATAAGTGATCTAAGAACTTTTGTAGCTCCATTCAACTTTTCTTTGCTAGTTAAATTCGACAGTGGAGGGCCTTGATTGAAATTAATCAAGGACTATTTGAATGGTAGTTACTCTTTCGTAATAATTTATAATTTTCTTCAAAATCTAAAAATGCCTTTCTAAAAGTTGAAAGAATGAAAGAGTAAAGTTCTTCACCTATGTCTATATTCAAGGTATTAAAAATTAGCAATTTATTTTTAAAAGGTAAGTAAACATTTCTCTATGTTGTTTAAATTCCAACTTTATTTATTGGGATCATTTTTCTTACCATAGGGTCCATTAATTTAATAAAATTCTTCTAATCACATTAGCCCTAATATTTGGTAAAATTTTGTGCTTAAATGTCTTTCTTGCAACACTATTTAGACTTTTCTTTGCAAGAGTCTTAATGAAGAAGATTTTCATTATTGACTTTTCTTAATCACTTTTCTTTGCAAGAGCTATAGATGCCACTCAACATATTCTTAATTCAATTTTGATTAATTTGTAGGCAAGATGCTACTACCACTATCATTTATTGAACAAGAATATTTTCATTATTGACATGTTAAAAATTATTTATATAGAAATGATATTGATCTACAATTACTCATTATTAGTGTAACTTGGACTTTTCTTTTAATCATTTCTAAAATATGCGGCTGCTTGTTTGGTTTTCTCATTTGTACCATAATTAGGCACCTTATCTAGTAAGACTACTATCAGAATAATATAATGAGCTTTTGATTGATCCAAAGTTCTACATAACACATATAATGATTCAAACAAGTAAGCTTATAAGATCAACTGTAAGAGCTATAGTTGAAACACAATTATAAATTTCATAAAAAGTCTTAAATAAAAAAACTAATGTAGTTTTTATTTGCCTTTTGAATTTCATATTTTGCAATTAGTTTTTCTCTTGGAATCAAGATTAGGCTCTCTTAATGAAGTGATTTTCAAAAATAAAATGAAATACATGTATGTTGGAACAAGCCCTTATATTAAGTGCTTGGTCATCCTTTCTCTTAATATTTTTCTTGAAATATGGTTGTTTATTTTTAATTATATCATAATTTTGGGACCAAGAACTACTATTAAATAAAGATGTGTATTCGTAACTTTAGATTTTCAAGTAGGTTCCTTGAGTAAGATATAACTACTAAGTTAAATGATATCATTTGATGATGAGGAAGTGATGGACTTTTGGTTTATGAAGAGTGGATTACCTAGTAACACTAAGATCTTGTGCATTAACATCAATGAGATGCTTAATAAATTTTTTTCAAAGGAGAAAAATATAGCACATGATTGTACCACTAGTAGATAATAATAAAAATGTTGATGTAAAAGTATAAATATATCTCAAAAAGTTGTAAAAAAATACGGTGAGATGAAAAGCATGTCAGCTACATTTAAATAAATTTTACTACTTAATCTTCTATCTCAGTCACACATATAATAATAAACATATACCGCCAATGCATATATTACTATAATAAATGGATTATTGTAGTAACACTTATCTATAATGAATGAAATCTTTTAATACATGTTACTAGGTATCAAAAAGAATAATATGAGTCTTACAAAGAGACCTACAAAAAATAATGACATATGTATGAGCATGTATGTTGACCTCGCTTTTGGAGTGAGAACTCAATCTCCTCTCTTTAGATTTAGGAGTTTTCTAGATACTAGATTCTCCTTAGTCATAAGATGCTTCTAACAATTAGTTGAACACTTAACCTAAGCCTAGAGACTTAGAAAGGTAATTAAGATTAGGGTATGCCTTAGGATTAGAGAAATTACCTAGCCTATGGCCTAACCAAATCCATACTTGCATTCTTAAGCTAAACCAAACCTCAAATCCAATTTATCCAAATTCAAATACCAGATCCAAATTCAAATTCCAAACCAAATCAAACATAGCCTAAGCCAAATGATTTGATCCTATGGACTTAACCAAAATTGTCTTCAATCCAAATAAAATTAAATTGATTTTCTCATGGATCAATTATTTCTTCAATCATCTTCCCAAATATAAATGAAACATACATTCACATGACCTAAGCCCAAATCCAAACCAAAATCAAACCTAGCCTAAGCCATATGATTTGATCCCATGGAATTAAATAAAAATGCCTTCAATCAAAGTTAAACTCAATTGATTTTCTCATGAATCAATTATTTTCCCAATCATCATCCCAAATACAAATGAAATTTACAATCAAATCACCTAAGCCAAAATCAATTTAATCAAATCAAACCTATTCTCAAATAATCCAAAACCCATTTGAACCCAAATCAATTGCAATCAAAGCTATAAATCAATCCTAAATCCATATATAAATCCAACTAAACTCGATCCAACCCTAAATCAATTCAACTAAGACCGATTGGTCCACTTGACCCAAAGTGACCAATTTGACCTATTTGAGCCAAACTTCAATCCAACACAAATTAGATTGAACCAAATCTACCAAAACCTCCTATGATGATCATCAATCATCCTTAATTGAACAATTGTCATCAATTGGGTCAAACCGAGTCAACTTGGTCATTTGACCAAATCAACCCACCTAACCCACATTAACCAAACTAGCCAAATTTCATCCTAAGCCAAATTAATTGAAACCAATAATTCATACCAAACTATAATCAATATTTGGATATGACTTGACCCTCAATTGAGCCAAACCAAACCCAATTGGCCCACTTGACCCAAGTTGACCCAATTTGACTTGAAAGATCAAATTGGGTCAAATCAAAATATAATCCAAATTGCTTGTAACTAATGGCTCATGTTCATTCCAAATTGATTGTCGAACTTGACCAAAGCCTCAATTGAACCCAATTGACCCACTTAGCCTAAATTGACATAAATCAAAACCAAATCCAAATTAATTGAAACTGAAGCCTACAATCATCTTCAATTGATCAATCAAACTCTAATCAACTCCTAACCCAAGCCAATTTGGCCAATTTGATCAAATTGATCAACTTGACCCATTTGACCTACATAAATTCAAATGAGTAAAATCAAATCCAAGCTAAATTGACTCAAACCAATTGAACCAAAACACTTTAAATACTCATTTGAACTTGACCAAAGCTTTGGTTTGACCCAATTTGACCAATTGGTCAACTTGATCCAACCTAGCCCAATTTGACCTACATAGGTAAAATTGAACCAAACCCACTTACATCAAACCCAATGAAATCTGACCCAACCCATCTTAGACTCACCTTAGGTCAGCCCTAAACTTGCCTAACCTGAATTGAACCCAATCCAAGGCATTATCCATTGGCTAAACCTCTTCACATGGGATCAAACCCATTTTTGGCAAGTCAACTTCCCCCTCTTGTTACTTGTCATCCATCTAATGCCCAAAATAGGACCTAACCAACATGCTTGACCCAAGTGGGTTAGGTCAACAATGGACCAAAGGGAGGTGAGTTAACTAACCTCCCCACACGAATTGAACCCAATGGATCCAAAGAAGAGGGCGATTGCCTTAAGCCACCAACTAAGCTTCTTGGCTAACCAAATTGAGCCACCTGACCTTGACCCTACACGATGAGATGGTGATCATGAATTTGAATTGTTCGATACAAGGGAGGGGGATATACCCCCTCATTTCGATTCAGATCATACAATTGAATTCTCAGAGAGCTTAAACAAACCAAAATAAACTCCCTGAGCATTTCCCAATCCTCCAAGCCTTCATGTTCCTTCCCAGCATCAGGCTCCATTAATCCAAAATAGGGCAAGGCATTCTTCGATCCAACTCCCTTAAATCTCAACCAAACTCAAATTAATTTCACCCACACCTTCCCCTGCCTCCATCAAGCAAGAATGAAACATCCCCTAACTCCACGGTAACCGGAGGTGCCATTTCGATCGATGTCCCTTTACAAATCATCAGTTCATGGTCCAAAAAGCCAATGACAAGGAACCATCATGAGTGCTCAATAGGGCCTCGCCTCATCCAGGCTCTTTATTGCACTGCCGATCTTGAGCTTCGACGAGGTAATCTCCATTAAACTGAGCTTTAGGAAAAAAAATTTCTAGGCCTTTTTGAATGAAAGTTGTATCTCATGCAATTTTGATCGCTGGATCCTTTCGGATCTTCCTTGTGAAGGTGTGGGATCATTTTTGTAGTCATCCGAGCTCGGGTGAGCTCAAATTGAGCGAAGGAAGATGGATGGTGTCCGTCTCCCATCGCTCGGGGGATGATAGATCATGCGTCCATTGATTGGAGCGATCTTGATTCGTTAAATTTATTTATCTCTTAAGAATCGGTTTAATCTCTCAACTTAGATCGGCGAGACAAAGCCTTCCACCTACCAATGACTGGATACATTTAAGTAATCCACACCACATGAGAAGCACACCATGGCTTACATGGCAAGGATTAAGGTAATTTAAATTAACAAGATTTAATGGCTGAATCTTTGAAAATTCATAATAAATTGAAGAAAAATCCAAAAATATGAATAAATACTCATTTTAAAAGTAAAATAGAGGAGATTTAATTAAAATTAATTCTAATTAATTTTGAAGAGTGATTAAGATTTAATTAAGGTTTAAATGAAAACTTAATTAGCTTAATTAAGCCCTCATTACTTAAGTATTCAATCCCAAACTTTATGTGTTAGTTTAATGGGATGACCTCTGCCTCCCATTATTTTCTTGGATTTATTGCTTGGTTAGTTAGTGGAATTGATCATTTAAGCCCTAATTACTCCATTAATCAACTTAATGACTAATTAGCACCTAAATAATAATAAATTAATTAATTAAACTCACTAATCACTATCTAACAGTGAAAGGACAAGGGGAGTGGGGTTAGGACCTCTTTCCTAGCTTCTTTTCTTAAGTCCACTTCATTTTGAAAGAAAGTTAATTAATATAAAGATTAATTAAGGGTTAATTAGTTATTTAAGAGGTTGAATTAATTAAATTCATGATTCACATCAGATAATTAGCAATAGAATTAAAGATTCCTCTTTATGTATTTAATAATATAAAGATCCTTAATGAAATTATGATTAGCTCATAAGTGTGAAAAAATCATAAAAATACTTAATTAGGTTCTTTAACTTAATTAGCCTTTAATTATGAGCCATTTGCATTAGGTCCTTTTAGGAGCATTGTAATTTTATTTTCTCACATGTTCATGACATTTGTGGCTCATAATTAAGTGGTTAATTAAATTAAAGAAGCATAGGTAAGGGTGATTAATTGATTTAATTAAGGATCTAACTTAATTAATTCATAAAATTTACTTAATTACTTCTTCTTAAACCAATTAAGTTCACCAATATGGGAATTGGATTAAAACAGATAATAAATATCCTCTTTTAAATTGATCAAAATCCTAAATCATAAATTGATAATGAACTTTGGTTTTCTTTAAATGAGTTTATTTAATGTGATTATCCTTAGGAATTAATTTAGTTGAATAAACCATGTTTTTATATTTAATTATTATTTTCCAATCACTTTAAATGTTGTATGCCATATGGTTTTATGCATTCATGTTTTCAAATCTAAATGAACCAAATGAATTTTCTTTATGTAAACTTGCATGTGTTGGCATAACTTAATATATGTGTGGCTATTATCACTAGTAAATTTAAATCTACTTTCCAAAAGTTTATAAATTGATAATAATATGTGGATTGATAGTAATTATGAATACATATAGGATTTGCATATGTTTATAGCTTTTGCAAGTTATATAAAGCTCTCTTTCTTATGATTCATATATAAATTTACATAAGTTTGAACAATAATGGGTATATAGTCTGGACATCTTGGGAATACGAGGCTTTATGTTGCCCCAAGAAAGTCATTTGATTACCTAACTTCCCTAGTCTAAACAATGACACATACTCATTTGGTTTCATTCCTATGTATTTTGGTATTAGAATTTGGATAGAGCTTTACTTCATATGCCTAAATGATTCAACTAAAGAAAATACAATCTTTGCATGGTTTTCATCCTTATAATTGTGTATACATTCATATGTATTTAAGATAGCAAGTATTTAGTCTGGACATCTCAAGAATACAAGGCTTTAAGTAGCCCCAAGGAGGTCATTTGATTACCTCACTTCTCTAGTTAACAATGGCAGTACTTGCTTATGACTTTTATACAGGTGTGTGTGTGCTTAATTAAAAGATGAAGATCCCCTTTTGTTATTAAAAATACATGCATCCACAATCACCTAAGTTATTAGCACATGTTATATATAAATTAGTGCTTTCTTTTACTTATTCATATATAGACTTACATAGGTTTGGAATATTAATAAGTATATAGTCTAGACATCTCAAAAATATGAGGCTTTAGTTAGCCCCAATGAGGTCATTTGATTATCTCACTTTAACAATGACACGTACTTATGTGATTCTATCCTTATATATTTTGGTATTAGAATTTGGATAGAGCTTTAATTTATATTTTTATATAATTCAACCAAAATATAAATATAAATTCCAAACATACACATTCATCATCATTTAAGTATGCTAAAATATATTGTATGTATAAATATGTTAAGTATTAAATCATATGCATGTTACATGTGATGAAAATGAATAACTTAGCATACTTCATGTGATAGTAAGTCAATCAGATTAATCTAAAGAAGCCTTTCATATTGGATAAGGTCATTTAAAGTTAACCTAAAATTAGGATTAATTAAAAATTATTTAATAAGCCATTCATTAAAGAGAACTAAATCAAATTAATATGCTTTAGAAAGTGGCTTAAGGTAGGGATGAAAGAGGGTAATCCTCTTCCTTCTCTTTATAAGACTTAGTTGCTAAGTGTAAATCACATGGAATAAAATAAAATAAAAATAAAAATTCACAAATCAATTAAACAACTTCAAATGAAACTCACCATCATAACTTGAACAATTTCCAAACTTAGAAAAATACAACTCTAATGCTTAGTTAAGACATACCATACAAAGCTTTGACACACATTAGAATTAAGTCACCACTTCTAGCTCTATGTTAGGATGATGTATGATGTGATGTATATTTTATTTTGTGATGTAATATTTTATAATAGATGTTAGGATGTATGATTCGTAGACTGGATGTGAGGCCACTCTTAGCCTAATCATGTTGTCTACAGGGGATTGAGCCTAAGTGGATGCTTAAAAAAATATAAATGCTCTCTTTGTAGGTTGCTTAAACCCCTAAACATAATCCAAGTTAAGACAGATGGGCTTGGTTACCCATGTGCAGGGTGCTAAGTCCAAATTATATACATAACTACTGGATTATATGTATGTTTGGCTAACCTATGTTTTGCAGGTGTAGTTAGATTTACTTTTTTTGATATAAATGTAATTTTGTAATAGGAATTAGGATTAGTGCTAAGAGTGATTAGGATGAGCAATGGCAAGAAGACTTAGTCCTGGAAGGCCCTGTGATGCTTTTGAAGCACAATCAAATCAGAAGTGAAGGAGATAGTGGACATGAAGAAATGAAGAATGAAGATCCCCATAGCATGTATTCATTTCTAATTATAATTATTCTTTCATCTACTGGGTTGTATAAGGGTAGAACTCGGTTACCCATCTTTTCTATTTTTTGGATTGTATGGCGCCACCTGATCGCACTATTCTATTATTCTTTTATGAAAATTTACAAAATTGATTAGGGGTGTAAACGAGCTGAGCTTGAGCGAGATGACCTCATGTTCATATTCGGCTCGTGTTTGAAATGGCTCGAAATTTCATTGTTCCTGTTTGGCTCATTTGAAAATTGTTCTGTCCATATTCGACTCGTGTTTGAAATGGCTCGAAATTTCACTGTTCCTGTTCGACTCATTTGAAAATTGCTTTATTCGTGTTCGGCTCGTGTTTGAAATGCAATAATCCAAAAAATCTGTATGAGGGAGGATTCGAATGTGGACCAATCTTTTGCACAATAAAAGCTTTAACCACTAAGCCATAATGTATAATAATAATAATAATAATAATAATAATAATAATAAATATTAATAAATAAAAATAATATAATAGCAATAAATAATAATCATAATAATATAATATATATTTTTATTTCGAGCTAAATCGAGCCGAGCACGATTGAACAAATGATTGTTCATGTTCAGCTCATTTATATATCGAGCTTGAAATGTTTGTTCATGTTCGGCTCATTTAGTTAACGAACGAGCTGAACAGGAGTTGTTCGTGAACAACGAGCTTTTTTAACAGCCCTAAAATTGATTGATGATTTGTTTAGATTGTGCATCAGGGTTTCATCTTTTTCATAGTTTCTTTATGTTTGATGCTTTAATATGTGGTTTGGATGCGGTAGGCTCTTAGGATAAAAATAATTTTTCTATCCAACTAATCACTCATAACTAAAGTTTTAAATAACTCATAACCTCACCATAAAGCATAGGCTATAATCAAGATAATTAAAATATTTAGCACTATTAGTTGTATGCATGCCTTCTTTAAAAATGAGAACCTCCATCCTTACACAATATGGATTACTTGACCAATGAGAGTAACCCCTAACAACGGAGCTTCACCCTCTTTCTCTTTTGATTTGGCCAATAATCAATTTTATCATGCATTTAGGCATAAAGAAATCCTAAAACCTTTGTCTAAAATATCATGTCAAAATGAAAAAAAATCTGAAAAGATTTTGCACTTGTAGATTAAGTCATATGCTCATATCACTCATGCTCTAGTCTCTTAAGGAGTGGGTTTAAGACTTTTATCACTTTCAAATTAAATAAATACTCTAGCTATCTTGCAATTCATAAGACCGTACATGGGTTTAAAGTGTATTGGCAGTGTAAGTCGACCACGTTACTCTCTCTTGTGGGGATAAGCATTTATGTCCACCTATCGCTTAGATTTAAGTTGTACTTTAGCTTATGCTAAAGCTCCCTAGATTTAGGATTTGAGGTAGCTATTTCCTTTGGGCTACAAGTATAAATCCTCACCTCTTAGGCATTTTCACAATCTTGTGTTGATGGATTATAAGCCCTAGCAATCTAATAAAATTTTAACTCAAACAAATAAATCTCCTCACTTTCAAATATATAAAACCTAATCATAGGATAGATTGGAATGCTCATCAGGCTTCCTAGTATCATAAGCATTCTCTACTTATTTCCTTTGGATTCAAAAATAAGTCTTCTCCTTGAACCTTCCCAATTGACTTTCCAAATATAACTAATCCTTTGATAGTCTAACCTTGAAATCATTGGAGATAATAATTATCTACTTTAATCGAGAGTATTCTTAGAGAATCCCATTTCTTAAAATATAATTAATTATGGAGACTTGCCTCCATAGAGTACTTAAGAACTCGATTTAATATAAACCCTGTTTTATTCATCCATATGAAGCAGGAGAAAAATCTCTGGTAGATACGAAGACCCATCATGCCTTAGGAGTCCTTATTAGGTGATAAGGTCTATTGTAGGGTGATGCATTTATCTTTCAAGATAGTACATCATACCTCAATATCATTCATGATCACTTCAATAAGTACCCCCCTTCGATCTGCGTGGTGTCCCTCCACATCCAAAAATAAACACCATAGATTTTTCTGGGGGCTCCACTGTAAAGTGTTCTTCTCTCCTTCTCTATTAAACAATTATCATCTAAAAGCATCGATAGTGGACTTATATTTTGTATAAGCCTGAGACTATCTTCCTTTCCATTGGCCCTTTGCTCATTTCATTCTTATGCAAAGGTAGCCAACATCCTTAGGTTTTAGGACCTCACTCCTGTGTAGGTCCTAAGACCCCTATTTGGTCCTCCAATAGGTAATGAGTCAATTAAAGAAAGGAGATGACAAAATATAAATCAAAAGAATTTGGAACCTCTTACCACTAGCTTAGTGAAGCAAGGTTCATTTCATATTTAACAAAACTTTAATGGAATCAAAAGTTAAATAAATAAAAAACTTTTGTGAAATTTTCAAAACCATTTCAAAGAAAAATCATGTGAACTTCACTTAACATAAAATTTTTTTTCCAAATAACGGTTCTCTTTTAAAATTAAAGTCAAGTAAAATAAGATAAAAATCTTTCAAATCCCTCCATTCAAATAAAATTAATTGAACCTCATTTAGCATAGCTAAAATTGCTAAGTGAGTGTTCCCCTTTTTCAAAAATCAAAATTAAATCAAACAACAAACCTCTCTTTCAAAGATAAACATATTCAAACCCTCTTTCAAAAAATTAACTAATCTTATTTAACATACTTAAATTTGTTAAACGAGGATTCCCTTTTCAAAATCAAAATCAAACATACCCAAAATATGGATTAAACAAAACTAACTCCATTTAACTTACCCAAATTTGTTAAATGTGAGTCTCATTTCCAAAATTAAAATTAAAATTAGACTCTGCTTAGCATACCCAAATTTACTAAAGTGGGGGTTTCCTTTTCAAAATCAAAACAAAGTCAAGAAAAACAACATGTAAATGAACTCCATTTAACATACCCATATTTGTTAAATAAAAGTTCCATTTTTAAAATCAAAATATCCAACACATATTATGAACTCTATTTAATATACTTAAATTTGTTAAGTAAGATTTCAATCCCCAAAATCAAAACTACATATCAACATGCAAACAAACAACATGTAAATGAACTCCATTTAACATACCCATATTTGTTAAATGAAAGTTCTATTTTCAAAATCAAAATAAAATCAAAATATCCAACACACATTTTGAACTCTATTTAATATGCTTAAATTTGTTAAATAAGAGTTCAATCCCCAAAATCAAAACTACACATCAACATACAAGCAAGCAACATATAAGTGAGCTCCATTTGACATACCTAAATTTGTTAAATGAGAGTCTCATCTTAAAATCAAAATCAAATTCTAACAACAAACATCAAACATATATTTCAACTCTATTTGACATACCTAAATTTATCAAACAAGAGTTTCCCTTTTTCAAAAATCAAATCAACAATAAATATCAAACACACAATTGAACCTCATTTAACATACTTATATTTTTTAAATGAGCGTTCTTCTTTTCAAATCAAATCAACACATCAAACAAACAACAATCAAACCATTAAAATAGAAAATTTTCAAAATTTTCAAACATATAATTGAACCCCATTTAGCATACCTAAATTTACTAAGTGAGAGTTCTAAAATCAAATTCCAACAGAAGAATACAATAGATACACCTCCAAAAGTCTCTCCAAAACAAACAAATCTGTTCAACATAATTAAATTTGTTGAGTATGGTTCTCAACATCAAAATCAAATTCAGATTCAACAATTCATGGCAAAGTCTCTCATCCAAATTCTTAAATCTCTCCAATACAATGAACCCCATTTAGCATGCTTAAATTTGTTAAGTATGGGTTTAATTTCAAAAATCAAATCAAAAGCAACAATTCAAGTAAGCAAGGGTTTAACCAGGTTCCTTTTCAACAATGTAGAGATATCAGCCCAGTTCTTCCCTTTACTCGTTCAGTCAGCTTCCACCATGTCTTCCAGGAAGCTGATCTTTTCTTTTATTTCAGGTGTGGATTTGGCCTTGGATCATGCCATACTCACAACCGCCTTTATGATCTAGTTTAGACTTGGCATTGAGACACTCAAAGTCACATGTGAGGGACCAGCCCTCAACATTATCGATAAGGAGGAGGTGATAGGCAAGAAGCCACTTCTTCATTTTGATGTGCAGTCTGGTTTCGAGTTTCCCTCTCTAAAGAGGAAGGCTGTTGTGGTTCCTACACCCCTATTAGTGTCGTGTCCGCATCAGCTTAAGTGCTAGTATAGTTTGTTGCCTCTATTGTAGTTCTAGTGATGGCTAGCACCACCTCTGTTGTTCCCCTACTATGAAGGGGAAGGCTTTCTTAGCTTCTAAGATAGTCTCTTCCATCTTTGAGGTTGGTACTAGCTCCCGTTCTGCCCCGCTCACTAAGACACAACACCGCAATAAGAACCGCAAGGTCAAGCAGTAATACGAGTGCAAAGCAAGGCAGATAGATGATGTCTCTCATGTTATTGAGAAGGGTTCCCCTCGTGAGACTTCTCCACTCCTGAGTGGTAGTAGGTTCCACCCCCTCTCAGCTTCAGAAGGAGAGGAGGATTACTACAGGATCGCCCCATCACCCATGCCTCCTTTAGATCTTGAGACACTAGTTAGGGGAGGAGGAAGCCATTGTTCTTGTAGAGTCAGAGCCCGCCCAGTCCGGCATGTTACATTACTTGAGGAGCCTGATCCCTAGGAGTGTTTGGGATCAGATACACTGAGAGAGAGCCACTAAGGCTAGAGTCACTGCCAAAGCAAGTAAGAGAGGAGGAGGTACACTAGGCAGTCAGCAGCCTTCGCTTTGATGGATTTTCTTAATTGGCAAGCTATTAGAGCATATCATTTTGATCATACAGTTCTCACTGGCACCATGAGTCGTAGAAGGAGATCTTCGGAGAGGTAGCCAGTAACTGCTCATACTAATCCACTCACCGTCCACCTTCACCAGTCCAAGGCCCACCATCCACAGTCCTCGCCAAGCTGCATAGTCCCCAGTCTATATAGAGACACTCTCCTTTGGTGATCCATGGCCCAAAGATCCCACTTCATCTATTCCACTCATTGAGGTGAGGTTGAGCTCCCCTACTCGACCTTCCATTTCAGTCATGGTAAAGAGGGAGTGGTGACCCAAAAGCATCGTGGTCGCTCCACCTTCACAGCAGCTAGAGGAAGAGAGAGGAGGGGGTACTGACGTAGTTCCCATGATAGTTGAGCCAGTTTGGGAGTGCACCTCGCCAGCTTAGAGTATTCAGTGCAAATAGTCTACAGAGTTTAGTCTAGAGATTTAGTCATCCACTAGTCCATGTTTTAATAGAGTAGGGTAGAGTAGACGATCGTTCTTTGGATGACATTATAGAAGACTACCATATAATGATTAAGCAGATAGTCGAGAGTGAACATTCTGATCATGAAGAGGGTAAAGTTGACTTCAATTTTGATAAGGATGACATGTTGGATGACTTAGCTGAAGTCCATGTGGTCGAGACCCGAAGATCCCTATAGAGGGAACAGTATAACCACAGAGGTGCTGTAGTTGAGAAAGGAAACACCTCTCCCTCAACTCAACACCTCCACAAGCTCAAGCAGAAGGACAACTAGATAGACAAGATGGATAAGAGGATAGAAGAGTTGATGGTAGTGGTCTTAGCTTTACAGAACCTAGCCCCAGTCTCACAGGCTTCTCCTATGGTAGCCGATTGACCAGAGTTGGTACATACCTTAGATAGTCCTAAGTGCACTCCCATGGATGATGATGTTGGTAGGTTGCATAGGAAGGTCACAGATAGCACCTCCATGCATGAGAAGGATATCAAACAGATGGTGGAACAGTAGGTGAAGAAAGCGTTGGCGTAAGCTTAGGGGAGTTCATCCATTTCAAAGAGTAGACCTTACTCATAGGAATTCAATGTAGATCAATACCCCAATGGTTTTGTGCCACCATCCTTCATGATCTTTGATAGCAGTACCCATGGTAACATATTGCATTTTATAAAGCCAATTTCTGCAATGCTGGTGGCAGTGATGCCCTCATGTTCAGACTTTTTTATTAACAGCTTAGCAGGGGTTGCATTTGAATGGTCTTGAACTGCCCAACGGTTCGGAGAAGACCTTCACAGAGTTAGGCATCTCTTCATCAAGAGATTCACAGGAGCCCAAAATGGGTAACTGTTGGTGACCTCATTGTAGAGAAACAAAAATCCAATGAGTCCCTTATTGATTATATTCTCAGATGGCACAACCTGAGTATGAAATATGAACCATAACTGTCTGAACTATATACCATTGAGATTTTGCTTAAGAATATCCATGGCCTAGTCACCTTCATGCTTAAGGTCTTCACCATCAAAATATTTGAGAAGCTAAACAACAAGGCGGCTAGCCTACAAGAGGAAGCCAAACAGTTACCCTTCCTGGACCAATCATCTAGGCCCAAGCCATGAAGGTGTTTGAGAAGAAGCCCGAGACAATTATGGGGTGAGGGAAGCAGCTAAAGTGCGGATGAAGACATGAGCTCAGTGCCTCCTTTGCCACCTCCTCTTCCACCTCACCTATCCACATAGCACAATGGCCACCACCATCATATAGCTACCCAACGTGTTTCCATAACCACCACTAGGTAGCTATTTTTCACCTACTTTTACTAAAAGATTAAGTAAGCCATACTCATTAAAGAGGGAGGTAGTCAGAAAAATCTTCAAGAATCTCTTGAAGAAATCTTATTTTCAGCTACTCGAGCCTAAGAGGCTAGAGAGGAAGTGAGCAAGAGCGATGATCCTAGCTATTACCCCTACCATAGCATGCTAGGTCATGTCTTAAAGGATTGCATCACTTTTAAGAACTAGCTTGAGCATAGCTACAAGTCAGGAGTCATAGTCATCCCTAAGGAATACTTAGTAGAACAACCATCTAGTTTTGTTAAAGTAATCCTTGGGGATACTTCCAATCCTCTTAAGCTCAAAGAAAATTGAGATATTTTCTTATCCACTCTAAGAAAATCATTTCTAAGATCAAGAAACTTTCTCTACAGGTGCCTGAAGTAGCTCAAACCTCTAATACTAAGAAAGGTTTACTAGTTGTGAAGGATAACTAAGGAAGGTGGTGAGTGTGTGACACCACTTGCGGGATAGATCAGAGTGCAACCATGAGTCCACACTCCTTCTAGCATTTCACTACTACTCAACTAGCTCCTCTTCTCGTGAGAGCATTGTAGAGATGATGGCATCAAATTCCTTGATCCGCTTACTTTACTTGATTCCTATTATATACCTCCACATAAATTAAAGAAATCAATGAAGAAAATTAATTCCACTTACATTCTTTCTACTTCTAATTCTTCTGATTTTATTCTAATAGAAAGCTCTCCAAGTCTAAATAATAATAGCTCAAATAGTTCTTATTCTTTCTTCTCTAATTCAGCATCAGATTTTCCTTCTCTGAATTAATCAGGTTCACCTCTTGAGATTGACAAGGAGTCATCTGACTCCAAGAATCCTATAAGAGAAGCTGTAGATATGCCCAATGAATAAGTAGAACTTTCTACAAACACATCATTTCAAGAAGTCATTGAAGTCAACCTACATAGTGGCAAAGTTCTACCTCTTAGGATAGCACCTCAGAAGAAGGGTAAACATGTCATTGGTTCCAGTAAGCAGATAGCCCCTCCACAAGATGCTCCACTATGGATATGCTTGTGGAGGACCAACCCAGAGTTGATTACAACGTCCTAGATCATCTTAGAAAGTTATTAGCTAAGTTAAGCATATACAACACCCTTATCTTATCGAAGGAGATGAGGGAATCTCTAGTCAAAGCCTTGCTTGATCTAGAGATATGCTTAGTTTAGTTGACCGCTACTGGAGAGGAAGTACACTACTCGAATGACATCATAGGAGTTATATTTAGTGATGAAGACCTACTTCTAGGGATGATCGAGCACAATCATCCTCTTTACATTATAGTAGATGTTGGTAGATACAAGTTATCTAGAGTTCTGGTTGACCCAGGTGTATTAGTTAATATTATGAGTCTAAGATCCTTTGCCTACTTGAGGATTGACATTTCCAAAATTCAAAAAGAGAGGATGATGTTGAAGGGATTCAATGAACAAAGTGAGAGGACCTTAGGCTCTATAGTGTTGCCACTAGAGATAGATGATTGGGTTTTACATAATAGGATACATCTTTCAATGCTTTGCTTAGAAGACTATGAATACACCAGAATAATGTTATTCCATCCTCTCTACATCAGTGCATCAAGTTCATGAGAGGTGGGACCGAATATTATGTTAAAGGAGATCTCAAATCATTTATAGTTCACGAGGTCGGGATATATGAGAATGCAGCATACTACCTGCCCCAAAATCAAAAAGTCTATTCTTGTGAACTTAGCCAAAATCTCCATGTGGAAGAAAATAAAAGAAAATAAAAAGAAAAAGAAAAGGAAAAGTAAGATGTAAAAGAAAATAAAAGGGAGCGAAAAATAGACTCAAGAGAGGACGTAGAGCTTGAGATTAGATTCCACCTACAGTTCATGCTATTCAAACATATGGGTAGGATGACCCGACCTCCACCAGGACTAGGAAGAGGCAAGTCCAGAGGTAGTCCCAGGGGTGGAAGACCTCCTTATTGGCCACCCATTAATAGATATGTCTCAACTACCAAGAGTACACCTGTTATACATATAGACATAGAATCTAGTTCAGAGGATGAGTCCTATATGGTTAGCACACCAGCTAGCTCTTCTCGATAGTAGATCTCATTAGAGGTGACACTCGAGCCAAATAATGATGAAGACTAGATTCCCAAGAAAAGCATAAGTGTATCCAAGTCTTTTTTATGTGAAATTGTTAGGCATCAGTTGGGAGCCTTAGCTCTAAGCTCAATTTCTCACATAAAAGTTGAGGATTTGGTAGTTAAGGAAGCCCCTAAATCATCCACAACTATGAAGACTTAGAGATTCTTTCATGGAGCATCATCCTCAAGTCAGGAAGTTGATGTAGAATATGAGGATGATTTATATAAAGATTTAATAAAATTATCTTTTGATTGGTACTCGCATTGTGTTCATAATTTAGCAAAAAAGGGTTAATCCCACATACATGGTCTAGCACAAGTAAGATTACTTTGAAAGGATATGAAACAACAAATGCAAAAGCTCTTAATTAAGACCAGGACTAGGCTTTGGCATGATAGGCCCAGTCGATGTTAACGATTACTGCCTAGTCATCACTAATCATTTGGAATCTGATAGATTCTTTTCAAATCACATTAACTCATATGAGGAGGTGTGCTTAAAAACTTTAGATGATCCATATGATTTTCAAGTCAAAGATGCACCACCAGAGTTCAAAGAAGAAATTAAATCAATCATCGATGAGCTCAAATAAATCAACTTAGGAATAAAGAAAATCCATGTCAGATATACATCAATTCTTTATTGAATGAAGCTGAAACTAATGACTTAGTTAGGCTTCCCATTGAGTTTAAGGACTACTTTGCATGGAGTAATGAAAAGATGTCAGATTGGCTCCTGATGTGGTGGTGCATAAACTAGCGATACAGCCTAATTCTAACCCTATCAAGCAAGCTCCTAGACACATGCGATTAGACATTAGACAACAGGTCATTTTTGAAGTCAAGAAATTAATCGATGTTTGTTTCATCTGGGAGGAAAAATACCACACCTGCTTGCAATGTCATCCTAGTTAAGAAAAAGAATGGCCAAATTCACATATGCATCAATTTTAGGGATCTAAATAAGGCATGTCTAAAAGATGAATTTTCACTACCAATACCATAGCTGATGGTGAACATTGTCTCATCTCATGCAGTCTTCTCTTTCATTGATGGTTCATCTAGATAAAATCAAATAAAGATGGCCCTTGAAGGTGAAAGGAACACTGCCTTTAGAACCTCGATCAGAATCTATTACTATAAGGTCATGTTTTTTAGCTACATATCAGCGGGCCATAACTTGAATCTTCGATGAATTCATTCATCATCAAGTCGAATGCTACATAGATGATCTCATAATTAAAAGCAAAGGAAATGAAGACCATCTCTTTGACTTGATAGTAATTTTTGAATGGCTAAGATAATCTAACCTTAAAATGAACCCCATGAAATGTGCATTCGGAGTAGCTTGAGAAAAATTCCTTGGGTTTGCTGTCTGACACTATAAAATTAAAATTGATCCAGAGAAGATCAAAGCAATATTAGAAATGCCACCCCCTAAAAGTTTAACTCAACTCAAATCATTCCAAGGGCAGTTAGCATATTTAAGATGCTTTATATCCAACATATCAGGAAGATGTCAGCCATTCTCACCACTTATCAAAAAGGATGCCAAGTTGAAGTGGGATAATAAGTGTCAGTGTGCCTTTGAAGATGCTAAGCAATACATGATAACGCCATCAGTTCTAGCAGCCCCTATCCCAAGCAAGCCTCTGATACTTTACACTGTTACATTAGATGACTCCATTGGAGCTTGGCCAAGCCAATGATGAAGGGAAGTAGAATGTGCTTTGCTATCTCAGCCATTGTCTAATCCCTACTGAAGAAAATTTTTCACCTATTGAGAAGCATTTTCTAGCTTTGACCTTTGCATCATAAAAGCTATGACATTACATGCTTTCTCATAAAGCCAACTTGATCTCTAGAATCAATCCACTATAATATCTCATGACACGATCGACATTATCCAGATGGTTGGCATGTCGGTCCATGATTCTATTGCAATTTGACATTATCCAGATTTCTTAACTGCACACCCACTTCCTACTGATTCTCTGCTTAGTGATGACCTCTATGAACAAATCATGAACTTAGGGGATACCAATATTCATCATTAGGAGATGTATTTTGATGGTGCGGCTTCCTCTCAAAGAGGGAAGACCATAACCTACTCTTCTAGTAAAAGCAAGGGTAGAAATTATTCTCCTAACTCGGACCACAATATGATGAGATTCTCATATCATCTATCTAATCCTTGCACCAACAACGAAGCCAAATATGAGGCTCTAATTTTTGATCTAGATTTAGCCATCTCGCTAAGCATCCAAAACATCCACATCTTTGGGCACTCCCAATTAGTGGTCAACCAAATTGCTGGGTTTTACAAGGTCCTAAAGCCTAGGCTCCAACACTACCATAAGTATACAATGGAGTTGTTGGCCTAAATTCCAGAACTGACCATCTATAAGATCCCTCGAGGAGAAAATTTCATAGGATGTGCTTTAGCCAAACTTGCAAAGGAGTTGGCATGTCCAGAAGATAAGTCAATATCAATAGAGGTCCAAAATAGGCAAGTCCTACCGCTTATTAATATTGAACTCATCAAAAAATACTCTCTTGAAGGGAGGTTGTCATTACCAAAAAGGATGAGGAGCTAGATTGGAGGTAACCATTCATGGAATACCACAACAAAGGCAAACTACCTCAAGAGAAGTCACAATCACATCAGATGAAACAAAGGGCACTTTCCTTCACCTTCGCGGATGGTGTCTTATACCGACGGTTCTTCAATCATTTGTGGTTACGTTGTTTAGAAAATCATGAAGTCCGTAAGATCATGACTGAGGTGCACTCAAGATTATGCAGAGCTCACCAATCTGATCCCAAGATGAAAGCCAAAATCAAGAGGCTCAGGTATTATTGGCCATCGATGATCACAAATTGCATGGATGTATCTAGGCAATGTCATTAGTGTCAAGTACATGGAGTGGTCCTACACCAACCACCCAACATTCTACATCCAACATTGGCCTCATGGCCATTCGAATGTTAGGGTACTGACATAGTGGGTCCGATCGATCCTCTTTCTTCCAAGGGTCATCAATTTATCCTAGTCACTACCGACTACTTTTCCAAATAGGCAAAGGCAATTTAGCTTAGAGAGGTCACAGCTCAGCATATGCTGCAATTTTTCAGGAATCATATCATATATAGATTTGGGATGCCTCGCTGAATTATATCCAATAATGGTACTGCATTGAAGAGAACCAAAATTAACAACTTTGCCTAGAACATAGCATAGATTGGAGATACTTTATTATCTATTATCCGAGAACAAATGGCTTAGTGGAAGCCTTCAATAAAACTCTCATCCAAATACTCAAGAAGACACTCAATGATAATAAACAATAGTGGCATGAGCAGTTAGTTGAAGCTTTGTGGGCTTACTACACCACCTAAAAAACTCTAACTCAGTCTACCACTTTCTTCTTAGTGTATGGGTCTAAAGCCATTCTACCATTAGAAGTCCAACTCCCATCACTAAGGATTTTCATAGGTAGCAAAATCACAACAGAGCAGACCGCTAAGTTGCGATTAGAAGAGCTCAAAGGTTTGGAGGAGGGATGCTTACGGGCATGCCAAAACCAAGTTATATAAAGCTAAAATGATTCAAGCTCACAGCAAGTTGATCCATCTTAGAGCTTTCAAGTAGGAGAGCTTGTTTTAGTTCTAAGGAGATCAATTATTGCTCGTCGCAAGATGAGAGGCAAGTTTGAACCCACTTGGGAAGGCCCTTTTTCCATAGAGAAAGCCTACCAAGGATGATCATATCAACTTATCAATCATAGAGTGCCCAATGCTTCCAATCAACTGGCTCTACCTAAAGAAATATTATCCATAAAACTATGCCTAAACTAATTATCATCAATGAAAATTTCATTTCAAATTAAATCTCTTCAAATTGAAAATATTTTTGTCAATGAATCTGCCACAACGTGTTTAGGGTAGGTGTAAGAGAACCCGAGCGACATCTTATCCTTCATCAACACAATACAAACATAAATTACACACAAAACACAAAACAAACACATATTCTTTGTCTCGGGTGACTTTGAGTTGAGATAACACCCCAAGTGGCCCTCACTTAGAGTTGCTCTAGGTCTGGTCAATTCACTACTTAGTTAGTGTGTCACCCTAGTAGTCTTCTTATTTTGGAAGATGTAAGTCTACTATGTTTCCTTCTTGGCTTAGCCATTGCACACTGATGAGCACCTTATTAGTATCTATGGTAGGCCTTATTGTGCGGCTGGTGAGCTACCTCATGATGGTTTTATTTTAGAAGATGTAAGTTTACTACGCTTTTTTCTTAGACTAGCCTTCGTGCGCTGATTGGGTCAAGCATATTTGAGGTTTAGGATAAGTCCCCCCAACTGCTCCTTTCCTCTTGACTACTTCAAGTCTGGGACTGGTCCTTCCTCGGGACACCCCAGTTAGTAATCTAAGTCGGATAGAATATGTCTTGCCGATGATAGACTATCCCAAAGATCATTTTCATCTATGAAGATGTAAGTCTCTTATGCCTTCTTCTTAGATTGATCGTCGCACACTGACAAGCACCTTAGGTTGGTTGGTGCTCTCTATGCTGACAGTGACCCACCATGTGGATGACACCACTCATGACAGATGTAAGTCTGCTATGCTTTCTCCTTGAGTTGGCCATCGTACACCTATAGGCATTATTTTCAGGGATCAAGATAACTCCCCTAGTGGCACCTCCCCTATGGGCACTCTATTTGGATGATATACTTTGCAACGCCATCTAGACACTACCCGGGTTACTATCAAATTAGACAGTTCCCCTAGTATCTACCCCTGTGGTTGGAAGGTTTGTACTACGGATGTGCAGACTCTCCCTCTAGATTGGTAAATCTGAGATAGGTCCAGGTTGACATAGCCCCTTCTTAGTGCAGTATGTCATACACTAATAGGGTCCACGCAAACATATAAACAAACAAAATATATATTCAATTGTGGATAAGGAGGACACCCTAATAGTACATTTTCCTAAGCATGCATCTTATTTTTAGGGCAGTGTTAGCAAAACTCAGGAATCGTCACTACTCTTGAGTTGACAGTCCCCGACTCACTGAGTAGCCTAGGGGTTTGATTTATTGTGCATCCAACAGGTCACCCCAGTTGTTATTCCCCACTTTGGAAGATGTAAGTCTGCTTTGCTTTATTTCTAGCATGGTAGTTGCACACTAAAAGGAAACCTTTAGGTTGGATAGCTCTACCCCACTGTTCGTAAACTATCCCTTTGGATTTGTAAATCTAAGATAAGCCAAGGCTCCCGTGGCTCCTTCTTGGTGGGTCCATCGCACACTGACAGGGTCCATAAATTAGATCAAACTAAGTCAAATTCAACCAATCGAATCAAATCAAATGCAATTAAAATGTAATTAATTTTGACTACTTTTCAGTTGACATAAGTCCTCAGCGGCACTCACTCAATAGCTGCCCTAGGTCGATTTTTGTGCATCCAACAAGTCACCCAAGCGACTGTTCTCGACTTTAAAAGATGTAAGTATGCTATGCTTTCTTCTTGCCACGGTCGTTGCACACCGAAAGATGACCTTTAGGTTGGATAGCTCTACCTCACGGCTGGTAGACTACCCCTTTGGATTTGTAAATCTAAGATAGGCCAAGGCCCCGTGGCTCCTTCTTAGTGGGTCCATTGCACACCTACATGGTCCATAAATCAAATCAAAATTAAAATCAATCAAACTCAATCGAGCTCATGTCCTTACTTGATATTCCCACAAACCAAATCAAATTAAATCCAACTTGATTCCCCCCAGTGGAGTTAATTCACACCCTTCTCCCAATAGAGCCCAAATCATACAAACAAATTAACAAATAAATCAAATTCAAAACCAACCTCCCCAGTGGAGCCATAACAAATTAAAACAAAGTAAACCTGGTCTTGATCCCCAATGGATTCAGGCCCATATCCCCAACATATATGCACTATATTTAAACAAACAAATCAAATTAAATCCAACCTTGATCTCAAGTGGATCCAAGCATGCATCCCCAACAGATCTCCCTTCCATAAATCAAATCAAATGGTTTAGAGAAAATCCACTCATATCTCAATCTCTAGTAGATTTTTTCATTATTCCCTTACATAAATTTATCTCATGTCAAATTCATGTGTGATTCCCTAGCAAATCTCTTTTCATGTCCACGACATGAAATGCTCATAAAATTCTCTTAACTCTCTTATGCCCTTGGCATGACACCAGTTGTATTGCACTGAGATCATGATTCTATCTACCTCACGGGTTAGGTATAGATCATTTTTGTTAGCGCTTGCAATCTTTTGGACATTGTTGATTGCCTCGGTCAACTCCAATATATGGTGTGCCCTTCAGTTGCACCACACCTATTAGGGGTCCTTTTGTTGACCTCACTTTTGGAGTGAGAACTCAATCTCTCTCCTTAGATTTAGGAGTCTTTTAGACACTAGATTCTCTTAATCATAAGACACTTCTAGTAATTAGGTGAACACTTAACCTAAGCCTAGAGACTTAGAAGGATTAATCATAAGATTAGGGCATGCCTTAGGATTAGGAAAATTTACCTAGGCTATGGCCTAACCAAATCCATATAGCCTTCTTAAGCTAAACCAAACCTCAAATTTAATTCATCTAAATTCAAATACCAGATCCAAATTCAAACTCCAAACCAAATCAATCCTAGCTTAAGCCATATAATTTGATCCTATGGACTTACCTAAAATTGCCTTCAATACAAATCAAATTCAATTTATTTTCTCATGAATCAAATATTTCTTCAATCATCTTCCCAAATATAAATGAAACTCACATTCACATGACCTCAACCAAAATCCAAACCAAATCAAACCTAGCCTAAGCCATATGATTTGATCCTACGAACTTAACCAAAATTTTCTTCAATCGAATTCAAACTCAATTATTTTCTCATGAATCAATTATTTCCCCAATCATCATTCCAAATATATAAAATTTACAATCAAATCACTTGAGCCAAAATCAATTCAATCAAACCTAACCTAACTCATTTGACTTGAAATACTCAAATAATTCAAAACCCATTTGAACCCAAATCAATTGCAATCAAAACTATAAATCAATCCTAAATCCATAAATGAATCCAACTAAACTCAATCCAACCCGAAATTGATTCGACTAAGCCAAATTGGTCCACTTGACCCAAAGTGACCAATTTGACTTATTTGAGCCAAACTTCAATCCAACCCAAATTGGATTGAACCAAACCTACCAAAACCTCCTATGATAATCATTAATCATCCTTAATTGACCAATTGTCATCAATTGGGTCAAACCAAGTCAACTTGGTCATTTGACCAAGTCAACCCACCTAACCCACATGACCAAACTAGCCAAATTTTATCCTAAGTTGAATTAATTGAAACCAATAATTCATACCGACCTATAATCAATATTTGAACATGACTTGACCTTCAATTGAGCCAAACCAAACTGAATTCGCCCTCTTGACCCAAGTTGACTAAATTTGACTTAAAAGACCAAATTGGGTCAAATCAAAATATAATCTAAATTTATTACAACCAATAGCTCAAGTTCAGTCCAAATTGATTATTGAACTTGACCAAAGCCTTAATTGAACCCAATTTGGCCAATTGAATCCAATTGACCCACTTAGCCCAAATTGACCTAAAGGGTCAAATTGGCCTAAATCAAAAACAAATCCAAATTAATTGAAATTGAAGCCTACAATCATCTTCAATGGATCAATCAACCCCTAACCCAAGACAATTTGGCCAATTTGGTCAAATTGACTCATTTGACCTACATAAATTCAAATGAGCCAAAATCAAATCGAAGCTAAATTGACTCAAACCAATTGAACCAAAACACTTCAAATACTCATTTTAACTTGACCCAAGCTTTGGTTTGACCCAATTTGACCAATTGATCGACTTGACCAAACCTAGTCCAATTTGACCTACATAGGTCAAATTGAACCAAACTCATTTGAATCAAGCCCAAACCCAATGAAATCTGACCCAACCCATCCTAAACTCACCTTAGGTCAATGCCAAACTAGCCTAACCTAAAGTGAACCCAATCCAAGGCATTTTCCATTTACTAAACTTCTTCACATGGGATCAAACCCTTTTTTGGCAAGTCAACTTCCCCCTCTTGTCAGTTGGCAACCATCCAATGCCAAAAATAGGACCTAACCTACATACCTAGCCCACAAATGGGTTAGGTCCACCATGGACCAAAGGGAGGTGAGTTAACTCACCTCCCCACGCCAACCAAACCCAATGGATCCAAAGAAGAGGGAGGCTACCTTAAGCCACCAACTAAGCTTCTTGGCCAACCAAATCGAGCCACCTCAACTTGACATTGACCATTATCGATGCCTTGTGGCAGCTTACCAACTAAATTCGCAGAATGAATCTGAACCATTCGATCCAAGGGAGGAGGGATATACCCCTTCATTTTGATTCAAATCACAAAATTGAATCCTCAGAGAGCTCGAGCACACCAAAATGAACTTCCTGAGCATTTTCCCAAGCCTCCAAGCCTTCTCGTTCCTTCCCAACATTAGACTCCATTGATCCAAAATAGGGCAAGGCATTCTTTGATCCAACTCCCTCAAATCTCAACAAAACTCAAATTAATTTCTCCCGCACCTTCCCCTGCCTCTCTCGATGGAGAATGAAACTTCCCCTGAGATCCACGATCAGCAGAGGTGCCATTTCAATTGATGTCCCTCTATAAATCATTGGTTCATGGTCCATAGAGCCAATGTCAAGGAACCATCATGTGTGTTGCTCAGCAGGGCCTCGCCTCATCATAGCGAAGCTTCCTCGAGCATTGCACCACCGATCTTAAGCTTCGGCGAGGTAATCTTCATTAAACTGAGCTTTAGGCAAATTTTTCTAGGCCTTTTTGAAGAAAGTTGTATGTCATGCAATTTGGACCATTGGATCCCTTCAGATCTTTCTTGTGAAGGTATGGGATCATTTTTGTGGTCAATCGAGCTTAGCTGACCTCGGATCAAGCACAAGAAGATGGATGGTGTTCGTCTCCATCGCTTGAGGGATGATAGATCACTCACCATCCATTCTGCATGATTGGAACGGATAGTCGTGATTAATCTATTAAATTTAATCCAATTTATCCTTTATGAACTGTAGGTTTAATATATATCGTCCGATCTTAGGTCAGACTGTGGGGATGAAATCGTGTTTACCGCTAGCCACATAAGTACTGACTCTGATGCGTTTAAGTAGCTAATCCAGCAAAGCCATGTGGAAATCATGCCATGTCAGCACTCTACGTGGCATTGACAGGATTAGGCTTAATTAACATGATTTAATGGCTGAATCTTTGAAAATTTATTACAAATTGTAAACAAATCTAAAAAATATGAATAAATACTCATTTTAAAGGTAAAATAGAGGAGATTTAATTAAAATCAATTTCAATTAAGTTTGAATAGTGATTAAGGTTTAATTAAGATTTAAATTCAAAACTTAATTAGCTTTATTAAGCCCTAATTACTTAAGTAATTAATCTTAAACTTTGTGTGTTAGTTTAATGGAATGACCTCTACTTTTCATAATTTTCTTGGGATTTATTACTTGGTTAATTAGGGGAATTGATCATTTAAGCCCTAATTACTCTCTTAATCAACTTAATGGCTAATTAACACTCTAAATAGTAATAAATTAATTAATTAAACTCAATAATCACTATCTAACAGTGAATCAAGAAGGGGAGTGAGGTTAGGACCTCTTTCCTAGCTTCTTTTCCAAAGTCCACTTCATTTTGAAAGAAAGTTAATTAATATGAAGATTAATTAAGGGTGAATTAGTTAATTAATTGGCTTAATTAATCAAATTGAAGTCATGATCACATCAAATAATTATCAAAGGAATTAAGGGTTCCTCTTTATATATTTAATAACATAAAGACTCCTAAGGAAATTATGATTAGCTCATAAGTGCAGAAAATCATAAAACTACTTAATTAGGTTCTTTAACTTAATTAGCCTTTAATTATGAGACATTTGCATTAGGTCCTTTTAGGAGCATTGAAATTTTATTTACTCGCATTTTCATGATATTTGTGGCTCATAATTAAGTGGTTAATTAAATTAAAGAAGCATAGATAAGGGTGATTAATTGATTTAATTAAGGAACTAAATTAATTCATAAAATCCACTTAATTATCTCTTCTTAAACCAATTAAGTTCACCAATATGAGAATGGGATTAAAACAACAAATAAATCTCCTCCTCTTTGAAATTAATCAAAATCAAATCATAAATTGACAATGAACTTTGGTTTTCTTTAAATGAGTTTATTTAATGTGATTGTCCTTAGGAATTAGTTTAGTTAAATGAACCATGTGTTTATATTTAATTATTCTTTTCCAATCATTTTAAATGTTGTATGCCATATCATTTCATGCATTCATGTTTTCAAATCAAAATGAATCAAATGAATTTTCTTTATGTAAGCTTGCATGTGTTGGCTTAACTTAATATATGTGTGGCTATTATCACTAGTAAACTTAAATCTACTTTCCAAAAGTCTATAAATTTATAATAATATGTGGAGTGATAGTAGTTATGAATACATACAGGATTTGCATGTGTTTATAGCTTAAGCATTTTAAATAAAGCTCTCTTTCTTATGATTCATATATAGATTTACATAAGTTTGAACAATAATGGGTATATAGTCTATACATCCCTGGAATATGAGGCTTTAAGTAGCCCCAATAAAGTCATATGATTTCCTCACTTCCCTGGTCTAAACAATGACACATACTCATTTGATTTCATTCCTATGTATTTTAGTATTAGAATTTGGATAAAGCTTTAATTCATATGCCTAAATGATTCAACTAAAGAAAATACAATCTTTACATGATTCTCATCTTTATAAGTGCTTATACATTCATATATATTTAAGATAGCAAGTATTTAGTCTGGACATCCCAAGAATACGAAACTTTAAGTAGCCCCAAGGAGGTCATTTTATTACCTCGCTTCTGTGGTTTAATAACAGCATGTACTTGTTCACATCTTTTATACACGTATGTATATATGCTTAATCAAAAGATGAAGATCCTCTTTCGTTACTAAAAAAATGCATGCATTTATATTCACTCAAGTCATTAGCATATGCGATATATAAATTAGTGCTCCCTTTTCCTTATTCATGTATAGAATTACATCGGTTTGGAATGTTAATAAGTATGTAGTCTGGACATCCGAGGAATACGAGGCTTTAGTTAGCCTCAAGGAGGTCATTTGATTGTCTCACTTCCCTGGTTAACAATGACATCTACTTATGTGATTCTATCCTTATGTATTTTGGTATTATAATTTGGATAGAGCTTTAATTTATATGTTTATATAATTCAACCAAAATAAAAATATAAATTCCAAACACACATTCATCATCATTTAAGTGTGCTAAAACATATTTCATGTATATATATGCTAAGTATTAAACCATATGCATGTTACATGTGAAGGAAAGGAATGACTTAATATACTTCATGTGATTGTAATTCAATTAGATTAATCTTAAGAAGCCTTTAATATTGGATAATGTCATTTAAAGTAAACCTAAACTTAGGATTAATTAAAAATCATTTAATAAGCCATTCATTAAAGAGAACTAAATAAAATTAATATGCTTTAGAAAGTGGTTTAAGGTAGGGATGAAAGAGGGTAATCCTCTTCCTTCTCTTTATAACACTTAGTTGCTAAGTGTAAATCACATGGAACAAAATAAAATACAAATTAAAATTCACAAATCAATTAAACAACTTTAAATGAAACTCACCATCATGTTAACTTAAACAATTTCCAAAATTAGAAAAATACAACTCTAATGCTTAGTTAAGACATACCACACAAAGCCTTAACATACATATGAGAATTAAGTCACCACTTCTAGCTCTATGTTAGGACGGTGTATGATGTGATATATATTTTATATTGTGATGTAATATTTTAGACTAGATGTTAGGGTGTATGCTTCGTAGACTGAATGTTAGGCCGCTCTTAACCTAATCATATTTTCTATAAGGGATTGTGCTTAATGGGATGCTTAAAAATAAATATAAATGCTCTTTTGTAAGTTGCTTAAACCTCAAGCATAATTCAAGTTAAGATAGGTGGGCTTGGTTACCCATGTCCAAGGTGCTAAGTCCAAATTATATACATAACTGCTTGGGATTGTATGTATGTTTGGCTAACCTCTATTTTCTAGGTGTAGTTTGATTTAGTTTTTCTTATATAAATGTAATTTTGCAATAGGAATTAGGATTAGTGATATGGGGATTAGGATGAGCAATGGCTAGAAGGCTTAGTCTTAGGAGGCTCTGTGATGCCTTTGAAGAACAATCAAATTAGAAGTGAAGGAGATAGAGAACATGAAGAAATGAAAACCCGTACAACATGTATTCATTTCTAATTGTAATTAATCTTTCATCTACCGGGTTGTATAAGGGTAGAGCTCGGCTACCCATCTTTTCTCTTTTTGAGGTGGCACCCAACCACACCGACCTGTTATTCTTTTATGATAATTTATAACATTGATTGATGATTTATTTAGATTGCGCATCAGGAATGCATCTTCTTCATAGTTTCTTTATGTTTGATGCTTTAATGTGTAGCGTAGACGTTGTAGGCTCTTAGGATAAAAAATAATTTTTCTACCCAACTAATCACTCATAACTAAAGTTTTAAACAACTCATAGCTTCACCATAAAGCCTATGTTATAATCAAGATAATTAAAATATTTATCAACTCCTTAGCTGTATGTTGTCTGTCTCACATCATGCATGCATCTTCTATCGCTCATCCTAAAAATGAGGGCCTTCATCCTTACACAATAGGAGCTGCTTGACCTATGAGAGCAACCTCTAACGATGGAGCTTCACCCTCTTTCTCTTTTGATTTGGCCAATAATCAACTTTCATCATGCACTTAGGCATAAATAAATCCTAAAGCCTTTGTCTAACATATTATGTTAAAATGAAATAAAATTTGAAAAGATTTTACAATTGTAGATTAAGTCATATGCTCATACCACTCATGTTCTAGTCTCTTAGGGAGTGGGTTTAAGACTTTAGTCTCTTTCAAATTAAATAACTACCCTAGCTATCTTACAAATCATAAGACTACACTAGATGGATTTAAAGCGTATGAGGTGTTAGCTAGCAGCCACTCCAGACGGTTGTAAGTTTAGAAGTCAGACAGGTTTACTCCCTCTTATGGGGATAAGCCCTTATGTCCACCAGCTTAGATTTACGTCATGCTTTAGCTTGTGCTAAATCTCCCTAGATTTAAAATCTGATGTTGTTATTTCCTTCAGCCTATAAGCATAAATCCTTATCTTTAAGCATTTCACAATCTTGTGTTGATAGATTATAAGCCCTAGTAATCTAATAAAATTTCAACTCAAACAAATAAATTTCCACACTTTCAAATATATAAAGCCTAATCATAAGATAAATTAGAATACTCACTAAGCTTCCTAGGGAACTTAAGAACCTAGTTTAATATAAACCTTATTGTATTTATCCAAGTAAAGTAGGGGGAAAATCTCTGATATATTTGAAGACCCATCATGACTTAGGTGTCCTTATTAGGTGATTAGGTCTATTGTAGGGTGATGCCTCTATCTTTCGAGATAGTACATCATACCTCAATGTCACCCGATCACTTTAATAAGTACCCCCTATGATCTGTGTGGTGTTCTCCCACATCCAAAACTAAACACCACAATCTATTAGCAAATGAAGTCTAAATAATGGATCATGTCAATGGCTTAGACCATGAGACTCATTGATTTAGAGCCAATAGGTCCAAATGGTATTGATAGGTTGAGTCTAGTCACTATAAAATGGCAAGGTATGGCTCTTAAAAGGGCTCTATAGAATAATCAATTTTAAGTCAATAGGTGGCAAAACAATGAAGTTAGTATTACTTGACTATGCCAAGTGGGGAAGTGAATTAGGTGTTTAATAAAATTTACAAGTTAAAGTTCAAATTTGATTTTAGTAATAAAATAGATATTAATTTAAATCTTTAAATGAGAATAATAATAAAGCAAAAAAAAATAGCAAGAAAATAAAAAGGTGAGAAGCAAAATTTTTATGTGGTTCGATCAAACCTAAAATATGGCTACGTCTATGCCTAGTCACCCAAGTTAGAAATCCACTAAAATCTCATCAAATTAAGGCAATATTTTTTACTTTCTTATATCAGGCCATTATAATCCTAAAACACATATTTGCTTACACCGACAAATACAACTTCAAATAACAAAGTTTATTACTCCAAGAAAGTGCAATTGAATACAAATCATGTACTCTCCTACAATGATAAGTACACCCCAAAAATATAAAATTTCAAAGAAAAGAATAATTACAATGCTTTGAAATATAATTCTTAAGGTTTAAAAAAAAAATTCTCCCACATCCCACTAAGCAATAAGATGACAAACCAAAGGTCTCACAAAAATTTCTTTATTATTTTTAAAGATGTTTATTGTGATGAGTTTTACCAAAATAAAATTAATGCGATATTATGGATCTTAAGATAATAGCTTGGATGAAATAAAGAAATAACCTTTCGCAATATTTTTGTAAGCTTTAAACTTAAATCACTTACAATACACAGATTAAAACTTCAAGATATAACAAAAAATGATAACAAATCACATTTAAAACCATGATGATCAGCACATAACACAAGATGAAATCACTTAGATGAAAAATTAGTAAGAAAAAAAGCACTTTGCTAGATTAAATCATAACCATTTCATTCAATAAGTCAAATCAAAGCATTTAACCACAGTTAAATTTAAATTCGAGAATAATCATACTCAAACCCTTTGAAAGAAGTTGGAGAAACAAGATCAAACATTAATGGCTCTCTTCAAATGTAAAGTAATAGCTTTATGAAGATGGTGATTACTCCTCTTGAGAAAGCTTAAAGAGAATGAATGTAGAAGGATTTTTTGCTAGGTAGTGGATGACCAAAGCTAGGAATTAAGAGAGTTTCGTGAAGCAAAGATAAGTTGTTTTATAGAGTAAGACCCAATACTAAGGAATGCAAGACATGACTTCAAAAGCTAAAAACAATGTTAGTAATTTGAATAATCAATTAACCATGAATCAAGGAAATATCACAAGGCCATATTTTGAATTTGTAATTCAAATAGATTAATTTGAAATCAAATTTAAAAATCAAGATGACATGGCAACCAAGCTTTGCTATAAAAAGAAAATTATGAATTTATTCCAAATCAATTCACATGATAATTGATTAATCGAAGGAATAAATTAAGAAATAATTTGAAGAATATTGAATAAACAAATCAAGTAAATTTAATTCAATAAGTGGCCAACCAATCTTAATGGAATCGGAATTAACACAAATCAATTAACTTGATAATAAAAGGAATAATTAAGGAGGTTTTATAAAAGTAATTTGAATTAAATAAATTTAAAATTTCTGAATAAATTAAATAAAGGGCATAGGCCAAAAAGTTTCCAAAATATGAATTTCTTGGAGAAAAAAAAACAAAATGTTTTAGTTCACTATGAATCGAGACAAATCAAATTAAATCTAATCGAGGAGGGGACAACCAAACACTTTTAAAACAAGAGAAATAAAATAAGAAGGAATTTAATGTAAATTTTGAATTGAAATATTCAAAATTATTTAAATTTTTAAATATAAAAAATTATTGCAAGAATTTATTAAATGAAACCAAAAATATTCTAGAAAGAATCCATGTAAATTTCGATCAAGACTTGATGGATTCATCAAAAAATTATTGCAAATTTGATAGGAGAGAGAAAATTCTAATTGCATTATTTAAGAGAATAATCTATGTCTATGCTCAAATTAAATGAATAATTAATAAATAAAGCAGAGAGATTAATTAAAGCAAAATTAAATGAATTGAACTTAGTTTAAAGTGAAATAAATAATGGATAATTAATGGAAGTGACTAAATATCCAATTTAATGATTAAGTGCAAAAATTCATTTAATGGAAGAGTTCAAAAGCTTAGTATGTTAAATTTTAATTGCCTTACACTAGGTTGATTCACGCACAATAAGAATCCTAATTAATTTAAGAGCTAAGGAACATTTAAGGCATTCTCGTTATAGGATCAATCCTTGAACAAGAGGTACTTATAAGCTTAGTATGTTATATCAAATGTTACAAGCAAAAAAATTGGACACTTAAACACTTATGTCATATTAGGCCTTGATTATTTAATCATAAATAATTTTATAATTTATATAATACAAAATTCTCTTTCTCAAATTTCTTAATTTATATAATACATAGATATCTACAATGAATAATTATGGATGTACAATAGGTTGCCTTCAAACAAAAAAAGTAACTAACAAATTATTGAATGATGTTGAGCACTTTGTACACTTGGCAACTTAACTTCCTATTTATTTGTCAAAAGGTTAGTGTCCATGTGCAAGGCATAAGAATCATGCCAAATAAAGTCAAATTGGACTTGTATCATAGTAGTTTCAATCACATTATTAGATATAGACTTCACATGTTGAGTAGAAGCACATATCAATGTTTTTTATAGTAGTACTTTTATGAGCTATGCACCTTCAACTAAATATGACTCCAGAAGATACAAAGCATTGGTGTTCGATGCAAGAAGAGCTTTGTTTGTCCAAGTAATAGAAGATGAACCACAAAATAAAAATAACCAAAAGTTTAACAACCTGTTAAATGCAGCATTATAACCATTACGAGAAGCTTGCATGAACCACTATAAACTATCATGGCTATAAAAATGTTACGCATCAAAACTAAATACAATATAATATGTAAATATTTTAACCAATTTGCAAGGATACCCAAAAAGACTAACCCACAAAAAAATTTGTTTTAGAGGTATATACAATAAAAAAAATTAGGGTCAAAATTAAATTTGAGCTAAAAAAATGAATTTTATAATGGTAGTAAGGTTTACTATAGAAATAATGCAATGGACATTAAATAAAAATTTTGTAAAATAGCTAGATTTAAGCCAAAAAGTATAAAATAATGTAAAGAGAAGGATGTTCCTTATAAACAATTATTTTTCTTGCCACTTATTCCATGTCTTCAAAGACTATATGCATCAATGCATTCAACTAAATATAGGAGATGGAATCATGAGAGAGCAAGCAAGCAAATCAAACTTCTTTCAACATCCATCAAATGGAGAAATGTGAAAGTATTTCAACCATACTTATCCTAAATTTGTAGCTAAACTACAAGACATGAGACTTGATTTATGTGTTGATGGTTTTATGCTCTGTAATCAGTATGTATTGCCTTATTCATGTTGGTCAGTAATAGTTATGCCTCACAATCTATCTCTATAGATGTCAATGACCATACCATTTATGTTTCTTACTCTAATTATACTCTAACCATAAAGTCCTAAAGGAAAAAATTGATATTTTTTACAGCCTTTGATAGACGAGCTAAAATTATGAAATAGTGATGTACTAACATATAATATTATTACAAAGTAAAACTTCTAGAAGAAGGCAGCACATATATGGAATATCTCTTACTTTATTGTGTACTATATGTCATTAAGATGGAGTGTTATTGGAAAGTTGGCATGTCTATATTATATAGATTTACCAAAGATATTTATATTAAAAATGATAAGAAATTCCATAGCTTGATTATCATCATATGTTCCTACTTATTGATTGCCCATTCAAAAAAATATGAATATCCATCAAAAATAGAGTTAAAAACTCCAAGTCTCCGCTAAGATTAAGTGGGGATAACTTATTACAAATTATTAATTAATAAATTTCAACATTAATTGATTCCCTAATATTCTATGACACTCGTCCTTCCATGTTATGGTGTTAATCATAATGAGATGAAAAGAAGTTTTTTTTTTTTTGGATCTACCTTATTGAAAGACTAAATTGATTAGGCATAATTTTTTATGTCATGAATATATAAAACAATTTCTTTGATAATATATTTAACATTGTGATAAATGTTAAGAGAAAAGCAAATATAATATGAATGCCTAATTAGACTTAAAGAAATCTTTAAAAGAACAAAGTCAGAGTTAAAAGAGACAATAGGTGCAAATATTTTGAAGCCTAAAGCCAAGTATGATCCCATATTAGATTAGTGAAGAACAATTTGTGAGGGAGTATTATTACTGAAGTTAGCAAACGGCATGCATCTAGTTTGAGTAGATGTGTTAATTTGATAATATAATAAATATTTTGAATGAAAAGTCATAATTATTATATTTATTATTATTATTATTTATTATTAGTTACATTTAGTGCATTACTTGTTCAAATACTGAATCCTTTGAGTGAGTCTAGTTAATTATTTAGAGAACTATGTTCAGCTCATTTAAATGGGGATGCTTTAAGGTAATTTGAAACCAACATTCCACACCTACTGTGCAAGCTTGAGATGATTTTTCTTACCTTTTTTTACTTAATGGGACACTTGCTAATGCATCTACCATATGAAGCTAGAGTTAGAGGTTCAATACATTATTGTTGGATGTACCCTTTTGAAGGTAATTACATATAATGCTCAATAATATTAATTCAATATCTTTTCAGTGACGCTTATTTCTTAAAGCTATTGTAGATTTTTCAATAAACTTAAATTAACTATGAAGAATAAAACACATCCAAAGGGCTTAATATGTGAAGCTTATTTGACTCAAGAGACTATTGGTTTTCGCTCCTACTACTTTGAGCTACATGCATAAAAGGATGATGTTGAAGGTTTTAGAGTTTCACAAAATGTACTTTTGATTTTTCAATAATACAGAAAAGCATTAAATAGAAGCACTTCAAGATATTTGAATGATAAAAAGCTTCAAGAGCGATAATTAATATTCTTCTTAATTAGAATGAGGTCAACCTTTTCTTGAGTAAAATTATTCATCTAATAATATAATTTTTATTGTGACTCAAATATGATATCCATCTAATCATTTAGATTTTAATATTGAATTCAAATTTTTCTTGAACTTCTTGTAATTAGATGATGCTACCACTTTTAATAAGAAAATTTAAGATGAAGTCTCATTATTATTTTGATTGTATGTAAGCTATCATAATTATAATTTAGATTTTTATTAAATTTATTGGTTATGCTTTCTTATATAGCTTAACTTTATAGGTTCATGATTGGAGTAATGGAGTGAAGAACTATGACCTTCATGACCTTACTTAGGAACCCATACAAGTTATGAATATGCAGATGATTTTTTATATAAATAAGTATAGATTTCACACTAGTTATTGGTTAAAAGAAAAAATAAACACATATAACTCTAGTGTGTACGTTAAAGGTACTTAATTAGATGATGAGATATATTATTGTAAAGTTATATAAAAGATTGTGTAATTACAATATCTTGGTTCAAATAAGAGAAATATTTTCCTATTTAATTGTGACTTATTCAACTTTATTCCTAATCACAGAACAATAATGCATAAGTCGCATGGCATACCAAAAAGAAAATTGAGGTTGCCAAATTTGATCCCTTCATCTTTAAGCATCAAGTCACTCAAGTATATTACCTTAGATAACTTGGAAGAGTAAAAGAAAAAAAAATGGGCAACAGGAATTAAGAACAAGCCCAGAGCAAGAGTTGAAATTCAAAATATTATTAATCTTTCTCATCAAGAAGAGGAGATGATAAGTTTTAAACTTACAAGTGATGATGTTGAGCTAGTAATAAGCTTACAAGATATAAGTGGTGATTATGAGAAAGTTATTCAATATGATGATGAGGATCAGGAGATTTTAAATTCAATTTCTAGTGATTTATTAGAGAAAACTATAAAACATATGTTAAAGATAGATTTTTTTTTTCTTTGTTTTCTTCTTACAGCTAATTAAATATTCATTACCTCTTTTTGTTTAATACCTAAGATGCATTTTTTTACTTTTTTGATATATTGTTTTTATGCACTAACCTTTTTAGGTTTGATAACTAAATTATATTTTTTTACTTATTGTAAATATTGTATTTAGGCACTATCATTTTTAAATTTTACTATTTAAAATGTGCTTTTTTTAACTTCTTCAAAACACTATAATTATGCACTATGTTTTTAAAGTTTAATACTTTTTTTTTGCTAATCTAATCATTTTAATTATCTCTTTATTATATATGGCATCATGTCGTAGTGATCATGTCCCTCGTAGAGAGATCATGAGTATTTTCAAAGGAAAGAAGACTATTTTTTTGGCCAAGTTAGACTATCACCACTGTCATTATTAGGACCTCCACTTTGATCTTACCTCCCCATAATAATAGACTTGGATATACACGAGCTTGTCACTCCATAGATTCTACTGACACAACTCCATTTCATCTATTTTAGTCACACACAAGTGATAAGGTGCTCAACTATCACCATCCACCACATTTAGGTCAATCCATCCACTCCTGCTAAGCATAGTGGAGTTGAGACATCTACGACACCCACTTTTATTGAGACTAAGGGAGACATGTAAGTTTGTATGTATGATTTTAATTTTTAGATTTATGTATTACTAATTTAAGTTTATTTCATAGTTTCAATCCTTTACGACAGATAATACATATAGTAAGAGACATATAAAGAAAAAACTCGATGTTCCATATGTAACATGAAAGAAGGTACTAGTAGAGATGTGTGATATATAGTTTAAGGAATTTGAGGTATTAACTAAGCTCTTTACACTTATACAATGAAGCATATTGTGCACAAGGTCTGCTAATTCTCATTAATATATTTCATATAATAAAAAAGTTTGGTGGCTGTCAAAACAAAGCCAAAATATTTGAAAGAGTTTTGAGTCAAAAGGCATTGTATATTTACATGATAAGTTTACAGACATACCCAAGTTTGGGCAGAAACCTTTTTGGATTAAAAAGGAAGTGTGTGCTAAGATATGTAGATCCCAAACCTCTCTAGACTATGTTCCTAAAAGAGAGCAAGCTAAATAAAATTGGTCATCTGACTGCGGGGGCATAGGATGCTCCCAACATGCTAGAACTCAGTTTCTCATATTGAGTATAGGAGAAGACTGGTAAATCATGGACTACTTATGTTCATTAAATTCAAAAGCACTATTTACTAATTTAATTGGAATGTTTATAGAAATAAATATTTAGAAGGCAACCAACAACAACAGGATTACATAGTAGAATATATCAACACTAGGCAAACCTGCAGTGGGTTGATATTAGGCCACAGAGAGCTTACGTAATAAAACTTTTATTGTTGAATTAAAATTCAATTAAAAATATATTATGCTTAAATGACATCATAATATTTTGGACAAGTACATGAAACTAAAGAAGGTGAAAAGTCAAAATTTTGTTGATGTAGGATGTTCAAGTGGATAGTTTCAACAATTAAATTTTGGCATATAGAGAGATGATGTTGGAGGTAAGAAAAAAAAAAGAATATATGAGTTAAGTTTGTAGAGTTTGACATATGATTCACGTCAATCTTTCCTTGAGGTAGTACTGATTTAATCAACAAGCACGTGTTGCAACATTTGTTAAGGACATGGAGGCTCAGATGACTTCTCAGATGGAAGCTTGAATGGTTACCATGGAAGCAAGAAGGAAAAAATTCAATGAGAAACATATAAGGGAAAAGAGGTAGTGGGGAGGAGCATGAGAAGGAAGACAATGATGAGAACATTGATGATGAGTAATTCTTTATTTATATTTCTAATTTTCTATTTGTTTCATTTTATTGTTTATGTGTAACTTCAGTTATTAAATATTTTTGTGCAATGTTAATATTTTCAAATTATCAAATGAAATGTTTGAATACAACTTTCTTTTTTATCATTATTATCTTTTGTGTACTTATTGTCATCCTATGATAGTCAACTGAGTGTTTTTGGCAAAAAAAATTAAGTATGTCAGTTGTCTACTATTATTGCAGGTGTAAAAAAGAAAAAATATGTGAAGCTCTTTCATTTTATTTTCAATGTATGGGTTTCTGATGGATTTCTAAAGATTTTCCATCATTCTATTCGATATGAAGCATTGTGTGAAATTTTAATTGGAGGAAATTTTTTGACAGAAATTTCCAGTAGCTTTATGATAGACATTTCTATCTAAAACTTTTGATAGAAAATCTATTGGAAATTCCACCAAAATTTTTTGATGAAATTTTTCATTGAATTTTCTGAGGTTTATATCCATTAGTTTATCTAAATTTATTTTTTACAAAATTTCTAATGGAAATTCATTGAAAATAGTTTTTGGCATCTTTTTCCATCAAAGTTTTTTTCTAATAAAAAATATTCCATTGAAAATGCAATTTTTGATGGATTTGTTTTGTAGAAAATTGCATGTTTTTATGTAGTGTATATTCTATGAATAATGTATTATGAGTTTTGAAATAAAGTTTGTGTTATGCTTTCTACGCCATTTTGGTTACTCCCCATGCTTAATTTAGTTATAATATGATAAATTATAAATATAAAATCAAGTGTGATCTAAAGATATCAAAAGAGCCATAAAATAATAATGAGAGAAAAATAAACATGCCTTTTGAGTATGCATAGACATATGATATTTGAAGATTTACAACCATTTAGTGAGATAAATAAAATACTATCTCTACAGTTTAATTAGTATAAAAATATAACTAATTAATGATAGTGATTAGATTTTTTTATTTATCAGTGGAGACTAAAGATATATATATATATATATATATATATATATATATATATATATATATATATATATATATATATATATATATATATAATTATTGTGATTGACAACAAATTTAAAGAGAAAACATTGACATAAGATTTTTATGAATAGGTTAGAATATCAATAAATTCAAAGTATATTTTTCTTACTAAATCTAGAATAAACATTTTAGTGCATTTTATCAAATTTTTATAGTATCAATATTTAATTTTGAATAGTTGGATAAAGAATTAGGTGAATATATAATTGGTAATTAATTTATTAAAAAAGTTTAACATATCCTTGCAGGAATGATACTTTTTACTCATTATATTACTTGAGTGACACATGGACTTCTATACAACATTTTAACTCGATGAAGTTTTGGGTGCCATTATTGAAGATCTAGCTAATTTTTTAACTAAGTTAATATGAATCTCATTAGCTTATTATTTGTATTAAACTTGTTCAAGCATAGTAAGTTGTTAGAATTATAGTTCTTAACTTTACAATTAAGCATTTTAGATTTATTATTAATTGCTCAAGATGCTTTCAAGGATGCTCGGAATATAGGGTATAGATGAGATTGATATATATTTAACCAAATTTTCCCTAACATTACATTAGGGTTTATTTATATATGAGTTCTACTTCTTATGAATGCAAGGTTTCATAGTTATTTACCCCTCTTATGGCAATAAGAGAGTACTCCCGATTAAAGTTGAAAATAAACATATCTTCTTGATATGAATCAATGTCTATTGGTGTGTGTGGTATATCATAGATGACTATCTAAGGGAAATAAGAGAATAGAATATGATTATATCTGCCCATAGGCAAAACATAAAGTTGCCTCATCTTAGATATTCCGACTAGACTAGAGATTTTAGTGTAGGGGTGTTTACATGGCAAACATATAGATTAGATTTAGGTTGTGCTAGCATTGGAAACATAGTCAAACTTACATCAATTAAGAAGCCATTTGACTAAACTTACATCCCTTTAGAATGTCATTATGAAATTTTTGCATGGCGAATGGATAGATTATGCTTATATCCCTTTGGAATGCCATATTTATATAGTTATTCACATGGAAAATGTATGGGTTGGACTTACATCCCTTTGGAGTGCTAGATTTATATAGGCGTTCACATGGTGAATGAATTATAGGGTGTTCACATAGCGAACGGATAGAAGATTGAGCTTACATCCTTTTGAAATGCCATGGAGATTATTATGTTTGCATTACAAGCATGAGTAGATTTACATAAATTAGAAATTCATCAAGGTATTGCATTATGAACACATGGGTTGGACTTACATTCTTTTGGAATGTCAGCACTATTCGCATAGAAAACATATAAATTAGACTTACATCCATTTGAAATGTCATAATTATATAGGTGTTCACTTGGTGAACGAATTATAGGGTGTTTGCATAGGGAACGGATAGAAGATTAAGCTTACATCCCTTTAGAATGCCAAATTTATGTAGGTGTTCACATGGTGAATAAATTATAGGACATTCACATGGTGAATGAATTATAGGGTGTTCGCATGGCGAGCATTAATAGGTTGCTCTGGGAGATGGCACCTCGGTGATGGAAGTATGGTGCCTAGGTGCTATGAAGGGGAGCATCTTGGCGCTATAGATCATGACACATGGGTATTATTAGGATGGTGCATTAGTGCTAAAAAATCAGCACCATGTCGCTATAACAGAGATTTATATTTAAGATCCTGAAAAGTCCAGTGCTTCAACGCTACCAAAAAATATCATCGCAGTGCCATAGATGCTATAAAGGACAGTTTAGAGTAAGTTGAAAAATTGACCAGCATCTAAGCGTTGATTATGAACATCACGGTGCCAAAGGACAGTTCAAATGGGCTGATAGGTTGGCAGGCACATTTAATAGATAGAACAAACTTTTTACTAGTGCTATGATACTGCATTAGAACATCGGGATGCTACATCAATATCTGATAAGCTTTTTTAGTTCCAATCGATTACAAAATTACTAATAATAAATGATAATAAGTATTTTTTATTGGCACAGTAATTGCTTTGACCAGCTGATTGACGCCTAGGTGCTACATGTGAGCGCTTCGACACTAGTTTCTTCTAGAACCAGAGTGGTTACCATCTTGGTGCTACATATGTAGCACTGCGATGCTATAAACATGATTTGGACTATGATATGAAAGCTTTGACACTATTAGTTAGGTCCCTAAAGCTAATTTCTCGAGAGCACAAAGCCTTGCACAATGATATTAGCTCCTTGGCACTGTGGAATGTAGGCCTAAGCTTAATTTTTATAAGAATACAGTGCTTCGGTGCTAAGATATAAGTTCCATGGCATTGAGAAAATTTTAAATTTCATCAGCATAATCCCTTAACAGTGCTAGCTTTCATGATTTTTAGTGCATTAACACCCTTCTCCCTTGTTTTGGATGCAAGATCAACAAAGGGAGAAATTTCTATCTTGTGCCAGAACCAAGTTCAACGATGGAATAAGTTGTTTTCAGGATGTAGCACCTCGGTGCTGGGAAGATAGCGCGACAACGCTATCTTAAATAGGCGAAACCTTAAAGCTTAGCACTGCGACTAAGGTACCAATCCCGAGAGCATCATGATACCATATATTTGGCTTCTTAGCACTGCGGGATGGAGCATCAAAGATTTCATTCCCAAGAACTCAACACCTTGGAGCTATAATGCCACCGAGTGGGAACTCTATTTTTAAAACAAATTCTTGCAAAATTTGATCATTTTTATAAAAATTTGTCAGCATAATATTTTAGCAGTGCTAGATTTTTTACTTAATTAGTACAAATATGCTCTTTTCCCATGTTCCAAATCCAAGATTGGCAGAGGGAGATTTTTTCATCTTGCGCCAGAACCAAGTTCAATGGCGTAGGTCTTCAGATTTCAAGATTTTGAAATTTTGGGTCTCAGACATTTATTTTCACTCTAGATCCAAGATTGATGGAGATAATTCTCTTTATTTCTTATTGGATCTAAGATTGATGGTGGGAATCTCTTAAATTTTATTTTCAGAGAGAAAATTACACAAAGAAAGCATTTTCATAAATTTTTACTTGAAGTTAACAGTAGTAGGTTTTGATCTTATCTCGTGCATAAGAACATTCTCATGTGGCAGCGAAAAGCACACTATTAAGAGTGCAAGAGATCATGAGTAAGAATGAAGTGGGTGGATTAGAGGGAGAGTGAGTGGAAAAGAAGATGATGATTGGGGGTAGTTCTTAGCTTTTTATAGAGTATTTCTCACATTGGGTTTGGTTTTCACTCCATAGCCATTCCCTCCACTCCCCTCTAGGCAGTTATCCCTGCTGGGTGAGAACGATAGTTTTCTTGCTTTTAAAATTGAAGGTCATCGAGATAGCACTTTAGTGATGTATTATTTAAGTACATAACCATCGAGGGTGATTTGAGTTTCTATATTCTGTAAGGAGGTGACAGCGCATAGGCGTTGCGATTTCAGCATCACAGCACCCCAAGTCGGGATGTTCAATTTGTCTCATATTTTTAGATGCAAACAGTTTTATAATTGAAAGTTATTTTTTATAAAACTAGTTGTATTCACATATTATATTTTATACATTATATGATTATTTTGTATGAATACTAATATAACTTAAAACGTATGCCATTTAATATTGAGATGAAAAGAACTTGAATAACACTTAAGAAAGGAAATATAAATGAAATTAAGAATCAGAAAATGACAAATCAACTCTGAGAAGTAGAACATCCTAAAACACTTAAAATACTATGTTAGATCTTTAGTGGATGGAGTGCATCAAAGCATTAGTTGACCAATAATTCAAGCTTAAACTTTAAATTAAAACCTTCAGTTATTCAAATGATTCAAAATTCTTAATTTGGGAGTTAACCAATATAAGATCTTAACATGCATATAAAAAATTTCTTAGAACTTTGTGCAACTTCTATGTTTATTATGGTTTGTAATGATGCCATTAAACTTATGTTGTTCCTAATATCCGGCCTTAAGTGAAAAAGCTATGTTGTGCTTAATTACATTGCCCCAAAGAATTGTCACTACTTAGAATGACTTAGCTCAAATTTTTTAGCCAAATATTCCCCACCTTCTAAGTTTGCTAAGCATAAAAATGGCATTAGTTCTTTCATTCAAAAGGGTGATGAATCAATTTTATGAGGCTCTAGAGAGATATAAATATTAATTTAAAATTTATTTTCATCATTTCTTGGCTGATTGGGTAATTATTTAGTCACTTTATAATTTCCTAGTATGATCACTTAGAACTATCATATATGCAGCAATAAGGGGTACTCTTATGTCTAAACTTTTTAAGAAGTGTATGCTTTGATTAAAGAAATGACTAATAATAATTTTAAATGGACATCTAATTGACTAAATCCTAAGAATATTGCTAGTGTTCATAACTCTACTAAAATTTTCAAGTTGACTTCATGGTAGTAGCATTGTCTAAGAAGATTGATAGGTTAGGGATTACTCATGATTTTAGTCCAAGAAATCTTGTTAATGAGAGTAGTAAAATATTCATTTTAGAAGAGTCTAGCAATCATGGTATTGAAATACTTAATTATGTAGTCAATAGATCTAATGATTCCTTCTCAAACACTTATAACCCAAGTTGGAGGAGTCAATGTAACTTCTCATAGAATAATAATTTAATTCTTAATTAAAATGAGATTATAAGAAGTTAAAATAATAGAAATTTTAATAGTCAAAATTATAAACCTATAATTTCACCTAGGTGACTTCTAAAAACTAGCCTAAGGACAAGAAGCCTTTAGTTGGAGATCTAATGTAGCAAATGGAAACCCAATTACAAAGTTATGCTACCATTATTAAAAATTGAAAATTTTAATTACGAAAATTTTCCAACAATTTAAAAAAATAGACCATAGGATAATTTACCTCATAACACTAAAGTGAGTCTTAAAGAAAAATTTAAAGAGCAATGTAAAGCAATAAAATTGAGAAGTGTAAGAAAGCTAGAAGATGTAAATTTTGATGAGGAGAAACTCGAAGATAAACTTGAGGATATAGGAGATATAGATGAAGAAAAAAAAAGTTAAAAAAGAGAGAAAAGGAGAAGTTGAAAGAAAGAACATAAAAAGATGAGAGAGAGACCAACACCACTATTTCTTGGAAAATTCCATATGCAAATCTTGGTAAACAATTTTCAAAAAATTTTGTATATGTTTAAGAAATTATTAGCAATCATTCCATTTACTAATTCCTCAAAATAGATGTTAACTTATGTGAAATTCATAAATGATATTCTATATAAAAGATGAATTGAGGAATGTAATGCTATAATAAAAAAAAAATTGATTAACTAGAAATTGGTATTTAATTAACTTGATAAATTAAAATTTTAAAATTAATATTAGTGGAATAAGAAATAAAATAAAATAAATTAATTTTTTAATTAAATCATGTGAATTAATATTAAGATTCTTTTTAAACCAATAAATTTAAACATGAAATAAGTAGTCAAATAATTTGTTTTTATCATAAAATTGAAATATTATTGTAGATATAGAATACCTTTCATTATATGGTTTTTTTTTTTTTTTGGGAAAGGATTATGTTATCTTGGAACTAAAATTAATTTGATGCCATTAACAATTTTTAAGAAATTAAGATTTAGAGTTGTGTGGCCCTACAGTTAGTAGATAGATCTTTGACTTATCTTATAGGGATTATAGAAGATGTGTTAGTTAAAGTTATAAGTTTATATTTCTATAGGCTTTGATGTATTAGACATAGAGGAAGAAAAGGAGATTCCTATCATTTTAAGAAGACATTTCTTCGTAATAGGGAGGACTATAATAGATATGTACAAAAGAAAAAAAATTAATAATGGGAGTACAATATTATAAAGTTACTTTTCATATTTTTATTTCCAAAAAATTTCCTAATGATTAAAATGTAAGTTTTATATTATTGAACTTAGTGGTGAAAGTGCAGTTGAGAATTTGGTGACATCAATTATTAAAGATTCAATAGAAAAAGCCACATTTGAGAATGAATATGTTCCATTCATTTGAGTTGTATTTATAGAGTTAAAGGAAAAGTTTGATCCTTTGAATGTGTCTATAAGTACTCATAGTCTTAAGCCATCTATTTTAGAAGTACCGACCTATAATAGAAACCTTTGCCAAGTCATTTGAAGTATGCTTACCTAAGAAAATCCTCTACCTTACTCATTATTATTTCTTTTTAAATTTGGATGAGAATCAAGATGTTAAGTTGATGAGTGTGTTTAAAGAATTAAGATAACATTTTATTGGACTATTGCTGACATTAGGAGAATAAGCCCATTTATTTGTATGCATAGAATTTTTATGAAAGAGAATTATAAGCCATTTAATGATAATCTAAGGAGATTGAACTCCATCATGAAAGAAGTAGTTAAAGAGAAAATTTAGAAATTGTTAGATGCCATTATCAATATTTTATCTCTAATAATTTATGGGCCAGTCTTGTTCATTATGTGCCTAAAAGGAGTGGTATAATTATTATAACAAATAAAAATAATGAAATCATACCTACTTAGATTATTATTAATTATAGAATTTGTATGAATCATAAAAAACTGAATAATGCCACTAGGAAGGATCATTTTTGTTTATCATTTATTGATGAGGTGTTGGATAAGTTAAAAGAACATCTATTTTATAATTTCTTAGATGGATATTTTGGATATAATCAAATAGATATACCACTTGAGATTAAGAGAAAATCACATTCACTTATGGTCTTTTGGATTATGTAACTCTTCTACAACATTTCATCATTATATGACATATATCTTCTCATATTTGATTAAAAATTGCATTGAGTTTGTTATGAATCATTTTTCTATATTTGAAGTTTCATTTGAAAATTATTTAGAAAATCTTGAGTTAAGGAGATGTGAGGAGAACAATTTAATATTGAATAAGGAGAAGTGTCTATTTACTGTTAAAGAGAGAATTATTCTTAATCATAGGATATCTAAGTTTAGTATTGAAATTGTTAAAGCTCAATTTCCAATCATAAAAAATGCCAACTTCTATTAATGTTAAGTGAATTAAGAGTTATTTTAGACATGTAAGATTTTATAAGAGGTTCATTAAAGACTTTTTAAAAAATTTTAAACCATTATATAACTTCTTAGAGACATATATAGCAATTAAGTTCACCCATGAGTGTTTAGAGGCATTGAATTTATTAAAGACTAAACATTAATTTTGAATTATTGTGACACCTGATTGAAATAGTTTTTTTAAACATATGTGTGATGTTAGTGACTATGTTATAGGTGCAATACTTGAGCAAAAGAAGGAAATGATTTTTAATGTTATTTGCTATGCTAATAAAACTCTTAATAAATCTCAATTAAATTATTCCACTACATAAAAAGAGTTACTTGCAATAGCATTTAACTTTGATAAGTTTATTTATTATCTTATTAGTGTTGAAGTCATTCTATTAAAGATCATGTAGCTATAAACAATCTTGTAGAGAAAAATATGTTAAACTTAGATTAATTAGATGGATTTTTATTTTATAAGAATTTCATTTAGAGATCAAAGATAGGAGAGCAATAAATAATAAGTAACTGCTCAGTTATCCAAACTTGAAGTAGGAGAAGAGTATACATCTTATGGAGAGATTAGAGAAGAATTCCATGATAAGCAGTTATTTGTATTAGAACATAGAGTAAATCTTTAGTATGCAGTATTGTGAATTATTTAGTAAGTGATATCTTACCTCATGGGTGATCTTATCACTAGAAGAAAAGGTTTTTGATAAGATTTTAGATTTACTTTTAGGATTTGCCATTTTTTAAGACATGTATAGATAAGATGTGTTTTTAATGATGAGATAAATGAGATTTTCAGGTTATGTCATGATTTTAAATATGGGCAAACATTTAGAGAAAATGGGACAATAATAAAAGTGTTATAAAGTGAATTTTATTGCCCAACTATATTTATAGATGCTAATGACTAAGTGAAAAATTATGATAGGTGCCAAAAGAATGGGAACATATTAATGCATCACGAGGTTGGGATATTTGATGCTTGAGAAATTAAATTTATATGACCCCTTATTCCTTCTTTTAGAAATAAATACATTATGGTTACTATAGATTATGCTTTCAAGTATATAGAAGTTATAGCTACTATTAATAATGACTCTAAGATTGTTTTAAAATTCTTAAGGAAAAATAGTTTTACTAGATTTAGTTTAACTAGAGTCATAATTAATGATGAAGGTACAAATTTTTATAATAAAAGTTTAAAATTATTTTTTGGAAAAATATAGTGGGAAGCATAAGGTGGCTATATCTTTTCATCATCAATTAATTGGTCAAGCAAAAATATTAAATAGAGAAATTAAGAGAATTTTAGAAATGTTATAGGTTCAACTAGGAAAGACTGGCCAAATTGATTGGATGATGCACTACAAGCTAATAGGACTATATTTTAGACACTAATTAGTACATTTCCTATGATTTATTATTTGAAAATCTTGTGATTTATCTTAGAATGGGAACATAAAGCTTATTAAAAATAAAATTTTGATATGTAGATGAAAATACATTAAAAATTTAATGAAATAGATGAGACTAGAATGAGTGCATATGAAAATGCTATAAATTATATAAAAAAAAAATTAAAATATGATTTGATAAAAAGCTCCTTAAGAAGCAATTAGAGCCTAGATAACAATTGTTATTATTCAATTTTAGGTTATAGTTATTTTTAAAAAAAATTGAAATCTAGATGTTCAAGACAATTTATTGATATTAAATCATATCCATATGATACTGTTTATATTCAAGACTTCAAAATTTAGAATATTTTTAAGATGAATGGTCAAAGACTTAAGCATTACATTGGGGGTATGATAAATCAACTTAAAGAGGATGATTGAGAAATGACTTAATTAGTTGAGGACTATAAAATAAGCATTGTTTAGGAGACAACAATGTTTTTTATACTTGTACTTATATGTATTGCTTGAAAAACATTTAAAATTTATTAAGTATGAATATAGCGCTTAGGTGTTAATGGATTAGCATCGAGGCCCTATGATGTGGTACTATAATAGTGAAATTTTAATTTATTTTTTATTTTTGTGAAATTTTCCACATGTTCTCTAACTGTGTCAATGGTTAAATTGATAGGACGCCTTCAAAACATGATGGATTCATAAAAAATACAAAATTGATAGGAGAGAGAAAATAATCAATATCACATGTTCAAATTAAATGGATGATTAATAAATAAAGTATAAAGATTAATTAATACAACATTAAATGAATTCAACTTGCTTTAAAGTGAAATGGATAAGTGAATAACTAATGCAAGTGATTAAATTATCTAAAGGTATCTAATAGATAAAATAAATGAAATGAAATTAATTTTATGATTATTATTCATTTTGTGAGTTTTATTAGTCATTTTATGTATGTCATATTAAAATTTTCAATAAACTTAAGTCCTATCTGAATTGATTTTCTTAAGCTGGTTGATTAAGTAAGCTTTGATAAATTATCTTAAAACACTTGAAAAATATATTAGTAGTTTTCAATCATATGTTTGTTAGTATATAATTTTAAATAAATCAGTCATGAGGTTTATAGGGTCAAAAATTAGTTGGTGGCCAATCAATGACTTTAAAACTAATTATGCCAAAGGTTGATGCAAAGTTGAGCTAAGTTAGAGTTAGTGATGTAAGTGGCTTAATTTTTTGTGAGGTAAGTGATGGGGGAGAATAGGTAATAGTGACTTAGTAACATGAAATAGGACTAATGACCTATTAAGTAAGATCTTTTCAATAGCATAAGTATGTAAGTGGCTTGCTTTTGAGGATTAGGTGAGTTTATCAATAAAAATATAGTGGTTAATTAAGAGAGATATTGATCATTCTCTAGCTTAATTATGATTGGCTAACATAAGTACAATAAGGCAAATTGGCCATATGGCAAAAGCCCTTTGGCACATAAGTCAAGTGCAAAACTTGTAATGGAACTAATGTCCACTCAAATACAAATCTACTCTCACTGCATCACGTGTTAAAAATTATTTTTGTACTTAGATTAAGGGCACTTATGTTTTCCCGCATAAATGATAACTTGCTTTTAACATGCACATAAATGAGAAACTCAACTCCATTAAGAATTTTATTTATTAATTATTTACATAAAAAGAACTCTATTATGCGACTATGATTAAGACATTAATATTCTATAAATAATTTACAGACATAAAAGAATATGTGGCAGATAAATGTTAATATTATCAAAAGCTAATCAAATTGATTTTGCTAAACTAGACCGACAACTTGTGTCTAAACAGAAACAAAGTGGTCAATAAGGGTTATCTAATTTGATTTTATATAGTTTTCCCTCATTTGTCTATTTTTGCTTACTACTGATGATAAGATTACATTTTACCTAACATATTTCATCTTTCTACTATCACAAATGAAATTATTTGAGATATTTTTATATAATGTACATATACAATCCATAAAAACATTAAATGCATGTTTGATATATATCTACAAAAAAAGTACTTAATAAAACTTATATATATCCTTCTATATCTACAAACTTACTAATACTAAAACTACATCTCTTTCTTTCCAAAAATATATGTATGATTAAATAAAAAATAAAAAATGTGTTAAAATATTAAAATTTGTAAGGCAAAGATTTAGAGAGAATTGTATCTTCTATGGGACTTTAATAATTGTGCGTAAGTTGCTGTAAGGCGAGTAAGTCAGTGGTTATGTGCCTGAAGACAAGAAGAGACGCGTAGGGTAAGGAAACGTGCTTGGGCTTCCAGTGGTTGACGATATGGCCTGGGTTACAGCTAGCAATGTTGAAGAAGGAGTGCAGTTGAGGGTCAGCGGTTTGCTTGGGTTATGGATCGAGGGCGGAATTGTCAAAGGGGCATCAATAAGGTGGTAGTAGGCTGAAAGGAGAGAGAGGAGCTAGAGAGAGAGAGAGAAGAGGGGAAAGGACGGGCTTTTACTTTAACATGAACAAGCGCTATATGTGCTTATATAAATCAGGTATGGTTATTTTCTTAAGTAATCTCTATCATTTATGTAGATTTACCTAACGGTTAGCTCATCCTTCAATTCACCTGTCATTATAATACAAGGTACATGTAGTCTCTTGCAACAAAATAATGCAGGAATCTTGTCAAATTTGTAGTAAACTTCAATGATAAAATTAAACTAAGAGTTTAAAATGCTAACACATTCAAATGTCATTAACATAAAAAAAATTTTATATGTAATATTAACATCTGGTACTGATAATACTGACACCTAAAAAATATTGAACTAAATATGCCTTAAATATAACATATCAGACAACCTGCATGTTATGAAATTATTGAGGTAAAACATCACAATAAAATGTTCTCTAATATTTAACATGTATTTTAGTTTTGATTAACTATTTTGTATATTAACATCTGTTTTTTTTTTTTTTTAATTCATTCTTCCAACAATACATTGACTTAGATGTATCAATCAGATGGAGCTAAACAATGTTTATAAAAAAGATGTTTGATTGCAACGTATTACAATTGAAATGAAGAAGTTTTATTTTCGAATGTTTTGTTGAGAGAGTGACATAAATTGAAAGTATGGTAATTAGTTTTGCATGCCTCAAACATATCATTTTGAATAAATTTGAAATTCAGTTGATTCGAGCGAATTCTAAATTTACGATGCCTTACAAACTCACTTTCCCTCTTGGCACTATGCCTCTTGAATTCCTTATGTCGATACTGCAGTACTAGCAAGGTCCACTAGGTCATCCTGTGCTCACAGCATCCCTACATCGATAATGTGCTCATACAGTCAAAGCATTCACTCTATGCTCACAGCTTCCCCACATCGGCCTTGTACTCTTCAAGTCCTTGAGTCAACCTCGCTCACTCATTGAGTCTCAACCTCACCAGCAAAGAAAACCTTGTTGTTTCACAAACTCCTACGCCGAGACCAATTTTCAAAACAGATCTCCTCAAAATAAAAATTTATAAAAAACGAAAAATAAAAAAAATTAATAGAAGAGACCAATTCGCCTGGCGATTTGGCCTGCCAGCTGTTTAAAGTCAGTACAAATTGTCGCTCAAGTAGCGATTTTCTTTTTCTTTTTTTTTTGAAAAATCAGTATAAAGAAGAATTAATTTAATTTGTTAATTTATTTTATGATAATTTGAGTTTTTAAAGAAAATTAGAAGATATAATTAGTTATAGATTATACAACAACAACAACAAACTTAATATCATTATATGAATCCTTGTATGATTATGTATCAAATTCTCATTTAATTCAAGATATCAAGATATAATTAGTTATAGATTATCTGATAATTAATTTATAATGGTTATATATATATATATATATATATATATATATATATATATATAAACTTAAATCATTATATGAATTTTTTGTATGCAATTTCATATATTTTAACATCAAAGAATAAAGAAATAGTACTGTTACGTGTCAAAAAATTTATAATGATAGAATAAAACTTTACGCCTTACCAGATAGAAATTCAAAGACATATACAATGTAGAAAGAGAATAAAAAACTCGAATTTTACTAAAAATCCTGAAATAGGGAAAAATCACGCATACCAAGAATATACTCCACTATATATCCGTTTTGGAATACAGAGTTTAAATCTTCCCGACAACAGGATTACAACATTGTATGTAAGAAATCGATTTGTAATCGTTACAACAATAGCAAAGAATATGGATCAGTATTTGGGTAATGCGACGATATATGGCATCGCCAAAGAACGATGGTTATGACGAACTTAAAATTTCTATTTCTCTCTAATATTTCTCACAAGTTCACTTCTAGCTCCTTCCCCCTCCTTCATGAAAAGAATGAGGTCATATTTATAGGATTCTGAGATGGGCATTTAAGTCATTGTAGCCCAAAACACTCCATCGAACGAAATTCCCAGAATACTCAATCAGACGATTTATATTGATTCATTCGATTATAGATAATTTTTTTTGGTGATTTGACCATTGAAACGATCTTCGATTTGAGTGATCTTAGGCTCTTTGGATTCCTCTCGTCGATGCTCAATCGATTATAAAGACGCCAAATTTGGAAGTCATTTGACAATCATTCGATATGTTTCATAGTATTTATTGAGCTTCATTTTAGCATTGATTTGATTTTCATTTAATTTAATCTCATTGAATTGTTTAATTTGATTGAATACATGCTTTAACTAGAAATCCATACTTGATTTATAAATTTTAGAGAGATATATCAAGTACCATTAACTCAATGCATAAAAAGCACCACAATTCTTTGTTTTGGCATACTTTTAAAGTCAATTTAGTTGAGCACATTTAAGAATAAGATATTTTAAAAATATATTTTATGAAATTGTTCAATTGATAATTTCATTTGTTAAATTACGTTAAATCTTGTATTGAACTTATATAGTTCAATTAGTTTAAAAATAACTTTTATATATTTAGTAAATAAAAAAAATAAAATATATGTTTACTTATAGATTATAGTATTTTTTTTTAAATTTAAATTAAAAGCTAGATTTATAGGCTTACATTATATTTTTGGGGTTCAAAGGTTAAGTATTACTCATTTCTAGAGTGATCCTTAAGAAAAGTCTAAAATTATTTTCTGGAACAATCTATTCGATGAGTCTAAAATATGTATCAATTATCATTTATGAAAATATTTCACAATCAATTATACAATCTTTATTTCAAATACATCATATACACATTAAACAACATTTAAAGTGCAGCTAAATTTTAAATTCTAGCCGCTAAACAATGACAAAATATGTTGTAGGCAGAAAATCTTTGCTTCACACAAACGCCTTCCAGACTCTACACTGTGTTGATTCTTGATCTCAGGCTTGAACTTGACGACGATTCCATCAAAACCCATATATCTTATATCTCATAATCAGCAGGATTGCAACAACAGCAAGGCCAACGAACACAACAAGGAATATTATATTTTCTTTGAGGAGAAAAGCACAAAGGTCTAAGATCACAAGCATCAGACTTGCCAAACTTATTCTCCCCAAGATATTGATAATTTGCGGCTTTGGTGTAAGTCGAGACAATGGAGAACTCAAACTCATCAGAAAAGTGGCTGATTCAAAACAGATAAATAGGAAGATGACGGCGAAATCAACGCATAATTTCGCGTCTTCGGCGACTTGGCTCTGCAGACTTGAGGCTAAGATAGTCACTAAGCCGGAAAAGGATAGAACAAAACTAAACTTTGAGAATTTGAAGGCATATTCCTTTTGCATCTGTTCTAGAATTTGAGCCGCTGAATCTGCTAATATATCAACTGGGCCAAGCTGTTGAAACCAAAAAATAAAAAAAATGTGCTGAAAAAATATTTCTAATAATTTTATAAGTGTTTTTTTTTTTCTCTATTTTTCTTCGAGGATGCACCAACATTTCTTTCATTTAATTTAGAAGGCTTTTTTTTTTAAAAAAAAGTTTATGAGACAGTTGTTTATTTATTTTTAATAGCTAAAATTACAAGGTTGGTAACAGCTGTTGTTGAGGAATCTGTTTAGGATGGCTGTAATTTTTTAAAAAATTAATTATAAAATTATTATAAAAAAATAATTTTTTAAAAAAATTATTATTCATATTATAAATATTTTTCTTTTTAAAAAATTTAAAAAATAACTTTATAATAATTACTATACTCTCTGATAATTATAGTTCTCAAAATAATTTTTTACTATAAAATTTTTTAAAAATTAATCAAAAAGTTAATAGATAAATGAAACTGTTTTATTTTTGAATTATTTTTTAAAAATAAAATAATCAGAAAATTATTTCAGAACTGTTTTTTAAAAAAATAAAATAATCAAAAAATTATTTCAGACATACCTTAAATATCATAAATGCATAAAAATCAATCCAATTTGAAAATTTTATAAGATTCTACTCCTAAATACGACAAAATAATAGTCATTAATGTACCTCATTAACTTGATGTCCCGTGTTGTCAAAACCAATTGTTGACTCTTGATGGCCAATATCTTCTCGGCTGTTTCCTTATATAATAAAAAAGGTTAATTATTAAAATACACCTGATTTACCTGATTTTAAAACTTCTGCTGTGTATGCGCAATAATATTTTCATCATATAATCTTACCTTTTCTTATTTATAAAATAAGAATTAACATCATTAACTTTAAAAAATTATAGTATTCCAGCTTTAGAAAGAAATATACGACATGCAGCACGTGACTGTTCTAATTTCTAATTACCAAAAAATTATTACTGATTTATTTTTTGAAAAATTAGCTACAAGATATTAATCATCTAAAATTTTCTTAACTATATATATATTTTATTGAAAATAAAATTGAATATTAATTAATAGTTGGAATATTCTAAAGTTTATTCTGAAAAATATCTTCTACACGTTAGATTCTACCTTTTTCTTTCATAAATTATGATATATTTAAATAATGATCATATCACATAATTCTTTTATATTAATATATCTAACATCTCAATTTACATATACAAATATATTTTTTTATGTAAATCATAATAATCATATCACATAATTCTTATATATCTTAATTCTACACATATAAGAAAATATTTTATTTTTAAAAAATAAATCATAATAATATTTCTATGTTTCTATGTGATATTAAAGATTTACGTATTATATATATTAGAATTTAAATATTTGATATATACACATAAAAAAATATTTTATTTTTAAAAAGTAGATCATAATAATATTTTGATGTGATATTAAAAATTTAAGTATTATTTATATTAGAATTTTAATATTTGATATATAAATATATAATAATTGTGCGATATGTATGAAAATCTCCCTTAACAAAATTAATTTTTGCTTTACTTGTTTCTAAATAGACAGTAACAAGATTAAAATATGAGTAAAATTTTTTTATTAACAAAATTATTTCAAATTTAAGCATACATGCATAAGAAAGATTAAACAAAATTACAAGTTATTCATAGTTCTTAAATAATGCATTCCTACAGAAAAGGAAAAAAAAAACTATTTAATGATAATATCAAAGAAAAAAATTACTATAATATTTTCATATTTTACGCTTTATATTTCTTCAGCATGAAAGTAAAAAAAAAAAATCAAATATTTTGTAGTGGGTAAAGTCCTAAATAGTTACGTTACGAGATCCTCCGAGAATAATACCTTGGAAAACACTATCCCTCACTTGGCCTTTTTCCTCAATACACTCGGTTTTCCCATTTATGGAAGGACTGTCACTGATCTCCACCCCCGTTATTATTTTCTGTCACAAAAACTGGAGTTATTTGCCAGAGAGAGAGAGAGAGAGAGAGAGAGAGAGAGAGAGAGAGAGAGAGGTGAGAGAGAGAGACCTGTCTTTTGGCAGGCTGTAGCTCGTGAAATGACGAGGAAGAGGGTTCTCCAGCTGAAGACATCTTGGCTTCGGTAAAACGGTTGTTCTATGTAGTTCTTTTATAGTAGAACATTTCAGCAGCTACAAGCTCGGTGAAGCTTCCTCTTTTGCCTCATATATTGTTGGTGTTAATAAGGTTAAATGAATCAAATTCATATTTGATCTGATAAAAATATATACGGTTTGAATTTGACACATTTGATAAATTAATCCGAGCTCAACTTACTGAACTCTATTGATTCTAATCCGACCTGAAAATCTCCTTTGAATTGCTTAGCCAGATGATATGAGTACAGAAGTGACATGTTAAATTTAAATCCAATTGAATGAGGCATACTGCTACTATAGTAAAATCATGCAAAGTGATGTCAAAGTGATATTTGTCTAAAGTGATACTCCTCAATCAGATGATCATGATGTATGTACCTACCTAAAGTGATAATAATACAAGTGATATCCTACCTCCTGCAACAATGTAATGATTTTACTGTATTAACACATCTACTCATATATTATAATTTGTTTGT
>CM038221.1:104538541-104579162 GCA_021442155.1 Cymbidium sinense | reverse complement strand
TACATGGGATGGTATGATGTTTGCATGCTTACATTCTGGTGGTGGTTTGGTACGTATAATGTACATGCTTGTAGTATACATCTGATTATGCAATATTATGTAATTAATGTATGGGTACAAAGGTATATACTATATCTTGCACATCTTACATGCTATCTTGTACTTTATACCTGCATCTTATCTTGTGCACTATATATGTTATTGTGTGGTGTGGTATATTACTTATACTATACTACCATCTTACTATATTGTGTATGGTATATCATAAGGTTATAGTGGTTGTGTGTATGGTATGGTATGGTGTTGTAATTATATATGGTATAATATTATGGTATAATATTGTATATAATGGTGTGTCTGATACTTACACAATACATACATTGGTATAATATGTAGTAGTTATGTAAATGGTGTAGTGTATAGTATATGTAGTGTATAGTACATAGTAAAGTATAGTGTTATAGTATATGTAGTGTAATATTATGTGTATAGAAATGTATGGTGTATGGATATTATATTATATTATATTATATACACTATATCTTGACTGTATAATACTATATCTATATTTCATATATATAGTACTAGCATAGTTAATATGCAGAGACTATGTATATTATACTATATTGGTAGTACTACATGTATGTGGTGTATGTTATACACTATATCATATAAAACTATATGGTATGGTATGGTATGTGGGTATAATATTGTGATATATTGTTTACTTCTTACTACATTGTACTATGTTATACTTGATTGGTATATAATTGTGTTGTGTATATATCTAACTTCTGATTTAGTGGTATGGTGTAGTGTTTATAATGCAGTGTATATACTATATGCTGGACATATACTCTTGGTTATAGTTATGTATCTATATGGTATATGGTATGTGTGGTGTGGTATATACTTCTGTATAATATGGTATATGGTATCTTATGGTATATACAATTATAATGGTATGTGGTATGTATCACTACACTATACATACTACATACTACCTGATATATATATCTTTGCACTATACATTAAATGCTATTTGCGTTGTATATATAATGTGGTGTATGCATATATTAGGTATAGTTGTATGGTGTATGATGTATGGGTATATGGTGTAATACTATGTAATCGTACATACTATGCTTAATACTATAGTTATACAATATAATATTATATATGTTTATATATGCCTTTACCGTTGGTGTGTACATTATATGTATATCTTACCACATCTTAATAGATTGATGTTATAATGTATGGTATTGTTGGCGGTGATAAATATCTTGTGCTGCACTATTTACGCTATATACTATACTAACATGGTATTACATATATAATAGCTATAACTAATACTTATGTTATACTATGGTATGGTATGGTATACATATATTGTAATTTATATGAATTTATGGTGTGGAATTTATGTTATGTGTATTATATGGTGGATATGGTATATGGTGTGGTGTGGTATATGGTATGGTGTATGGTGTGTGGTATATATATTACCGCGATACTACGTAATATATTATACTATATATATATAATATATGGTATATAGTCTTTATATATATTATGGTATTATACTTATTACAAAGTATAATATTGATGAGTGTATGTGTAGTTGTAATGCGGTATAGAAATACTTGGTGTAATAAGTAATATATACTTCTATAGCGTTATATTATGGTATGGTATATATGGTATACTATCTATGTGGTGTTACACTATAGTGTATAGTATATTACATATACTATATAGTTCGTATAACACTACTATTTAACGATATAACACTTTTATATGTATATTATATGGTATACTATAATATGGTATAATATAATGGTTATAATATTGTAGTAGTGTATGGTGTGGTATATGGTTGTTATTGTGTTATGGTGTACTATATTTACATATATGGTATAATTACAATTTGTTACATATTATATTATGCTATCACACACTTATGTATACTATATTATGCATGCTATATGTTATTTATGGTATAATATTATGTACCATATGCTATCTATCATCTTTACTACTACTACTTGTGATGCACGGTTAATGATGGTATTGGTGTGGTATGCACTATGTAACTATCTTGCTATCTGTCTGATACGGCATTACATTACTATATGTTATATGGTTCAGCATAAGATATTATATATTGTTACTACATTGGTGTATATGATATGGTATGTGGTGTTAATATACACTACATATATATATTATCTTGTACTTTATATATATATATGGTATGTGGTGTTATATGGCACTACTGACTAAATCTGCACCACTATACTATCTTACTACGTTACAAAGATATGGTATGGTGTTAATATATGATATATATCTTGCCTCTTATATGGTGCCATGTACGCGTATCTTTATGTACGCTCTATGGCGTTATGGCTTGCTCATGTGTTGTGGTTGTGCATGCATGGTTATCAGCGTACGCTATACTGCCCATGCGTAGCACTTTGCACTGCACTGCTATGCTATGTTATCTTGCGCTACTTGCGCACTATGCAGCTTTATGCATGTGTTATTGTGCTCTTATGCTTTGTTAATAGTGTATGCATGTCAATACACCTTGCGTGTTGCTTATGGTTGGCGTTAATGATGGAAATGGTATGGTATGGTATGGTAATATATTATAGTTAATGATATCTTAACTTATATATTATGGATGGTATTGTATGGTATGGTTTACATATGGATGTATATATAATGTTTATACTATATTCTGTATATGCTATGCGCAATGGTATGTATGCTATCTTATGCTATACATGCATAACTATGTTTTTGTGATTAATGGGGTGTGGTATACAATAAATGTATTATGTATTATATATATAAAGACTATATATCTTTGTGTATATGTACAGCCCATACTACTTACGCCTTTATGCTATGCTATGTATTATGCTTTTTTGTATATGTTATACTATATTAGTGACTTACTTTTATCTTGTGCACTTGATGTGATATATATGTAATATGCATGGTATGGTGTATGATTGTGGTTATGTTCTTGGTGTATGTAATATAATATGTAATATCTTGTTATATTCTTTGCATCTTCTTCTCTTATGCTATATTATACACATCTTATGCAATTGATATGGTATTATGGTTGATGGCATATTACAATGTTATATATCTTGCATAAAGAAATGGTATTTATGGTGTGGTTGCTATACTACTTATGTATTATATTATGCCACACATTATATCTTACATATCTTATATATCTATTATATTATGCTATCTTGCTATATACTACATAATGGATATTGTGTTGTAATTATAACATACGTACACATTACCTGATATTGTTGTAGTTATTATGGTAATTGTATATCTTACACTGGCATGCACAGTATATGGTATATTATATGGTGTGATTGTATATTATTACCTTTGTATATGGTGTTGTATCTTGCTATTATACATATATATTGAATATTGGTGGCATTGTAACAACACACATACACGTACATATGCACTATGCATACTTATACACTTTATACTTACACAGTACTGATATGGTATGCTATGATGTGGTGTTATAGTAATAATGTATAATGTAATGTAGTGGTGTGGGTTATTGTATTAATATACATCTTATTTTATGGAGTGTTGTAAAATGGTATATCATGATATGAATCTATTTAATTAATACATATGTAACACTCTGACTGTATGCTATGCGCACCATGCACTGCTATTATATGGTATGAGTATGGTATCAGGAATATATATGTTATACATGTGTTATGTATGCTACTATATTACATATATATAAATGGTATATTATATGTACTCTTACACTGTTATATTATATTATGGTGTGGTGTGAGACATATGTATATTGCTATGGTGTTGGGGAATTATTGGTATATCTTGTATATAGGTGTGGTTACTTTATTATACTCGATGTTATGGTATGGTGCATGGTATGATAAATATTATTATATTATACACTACTTTACACTAGCGTATATAGTATATCACATATGTTATAATACTATCTTGTATATATGTATTGTTGCACTATAACTAATACACATATAATTGTAGCATAATTATTATACTAGATTAATATATCTTTCTGGTATACAATATTATATTAATGTGGATATTATTGGTTATGAGTGTACATGGTATAATTACATATAGCTACTTATGGTACTTCTGATTATGGTTAATTTAATATAAATACAATGTAGTGTTATAATGTATGGTTGTGTGGGATTATGCACAACTATACACTATATACATTCTTCACTTATATTACATCTTACTATATATTTTTTTTTGTGATACACAATAACATATAGTGATTGTATGTACTTTATACTATGAAATATTGTATGGTCAATATAATGTTTAATCTACCCTCTGGCGTGATATTGTATTGAGTATATCCATTATGATGTATATGCTATATGGTATGGTGTATATATATGTGTATTACATGGTGTAATTGTATAATGGCTAGCATAATTGTATGGTATATTAGATTGGTGTATAATATTACACTACGCTATACTATACACACATGTTATATGTGGTAGCATTTGTAACAATATACATACTACGCACATATCTTACACTGCTCTTTGCACAGTACTATGGTATTACATAATGTAATGTTATAAATGGTGTATGGTGTATGTATTAGTGTCGATTTGGTATAATTGTGGTGTGAATGTAGACATATGGTATAATATACATATTATATTTATATGGTATGGTATATTATGGTATATCGCGATTATGGTATATGGTATGTAATATATAACACTCTGACACAATATTATACTTTACACTATACTATACACTATTATATATTGTATGGTAAGATAATGTATGGTATAGTGTGGTATATAATATTGTACTATGGTGTTACATATATATCTTATTACTTACATATATATAAATAGTAAATTCTTATATTATCTTATGCAATATATTATAATATAGTATGGTGTAGAGTGGTGTGTATAATATGTGTCTTATGGTATGTTGTGATGGTTATACTATATAAATTGTGGTTCTTATATTATACACAGATGTATATAGATGGTGTGTGGTATATAATATTATATTATACCTACTATACACTACACATAGTATATAGTATATCATATATTATAATACATATATATATATAATATTACATATATTGTACACTTTACATATAATAGTAAGCATAATTATTGTATGTATTCTACACTATATATATGCTTTACCTCATACACTATACCTTTGTATCTTTATGCACTATAATTTGTTAGTGTATTAGTTATATTACATATAGTGTACATTTTAACTTAGCAACTTCTGATAGATAGTTAATTATAATATAAAAAGGGTGGTGTTATAGTATGGTTGGTGATTATACACAACTATATACTATACATATACAATACCACACTAGTATATGTACATACTATACTATATATTATTATTATACACAATAACATAAAGTGTATTAATGATATCTTGGGTGGTATTGTATGTATGTAGTGTATGGTTGTGTTTAATCCACACCACACTATACAACGTAATGTTTAGTATTGTATATCACTTGGGTTATATGGTATGGTATACTATATGGTATATGTATATATCTTATTATATAAGTATATATACACTATACTATATATAGTATATCTTGTCTTTCTGCTATCTTATAATGCTACATAGTGTGTAGAGCGTTGTGGTATAGTTATTGTTATATGCTATGTTTATGATATTATGAGAATATTATGGTATGTTATAGTATATGTCTTATACTATTTATTGTAATTTATGGTGTATGGTATGAAAAAATATGGTATTATACACTTTACACAACACACTATGTTATATTATATTTATGTATTATGCATATATGTGTACATGTTGCTATCATCTTATCTTATTATGGATATACAGTAATGGTATATTTTATATGTAGCAGTGTATACTTACACTACACTATCTTGTACTATGATTAGATTATATATGATATAACAATGGTATGTTATGCTACATATTATGTAATAGTTATATTATGTGGCATCTTATCTTTCTCATATATAGTGTGGTATGTAAGTATATGTCTTGCATACACTATTATAATGTTTGTGTTATCGTACATACTTTACTATGTGTATAGGTATAGTTGTATAGTTATATTATATGTACATACAATATTATGCTATATGCATTATACTTTCAATACAAGTATAGTATGTATGATATACACTCATTATAATAGGTTGCGATTACGCTATACTATATAAATATATATAGTATATACATCGCATTATAGTGTATGTATGGTATAATTAGTATGGTATAATATGGTGTAGTATATTGTATGGTGTATTGTAGTATATACTTATATTATGTACCTATTTATGTTATTAATGTGAATTGATATGTTGTTACGTGGTATGTAAGTATTTTTTGGTATGGTATTTGCATAATGGTATATGTCTATGCTTTACACTATGATGTATATAATTATGGTGTGCACTAAACTTACATACACTATACATGCATACTACGTGTTATAGTATGGTGTATTAGCATTATATATGGTGTAGTGCATTTATGTTATATTATGATATATTATCTTATAATTTTACACTACGCCATAATTATACACCATGTAGTATAATCCATTATATACACTCAATACATATACTACATACATATTATGTGTAATGATGTATATATTATTCTGTATTATTACGTAGTTATGATACCATTGTATTAGTAATCTTTGGTGTATGTTAATTTACATCTTACACGCTATGTTAATTATGTTATCTATACATTATCATGCTTATATGCCTTACCATACACTCCTGTATGGCTATTTGGTATAATTACACACATACACCAACATCTGGGTTGTATAAATGCACATAATATGGTATGTATTGATAAAATATATTATGGTTATTATATGGCATATAATTATGGTCAGAGATAATTATGTATAATATGATTGGTTAATTACCATACTGGGATATATAATATATATGGTATAATTATGCAATATATTATATGTATACATAATAATTATGGTATAGATATGCTGTATATGGTATGGTATAAGATGCACCTTTATTAACATATAATGTATGGTATGTATATTATTACATGGTGTATATACTAAGTGTAGTATATTGTACACTTTACTATATACCATAACATATAGTATAGTAATTTATGTAGTATGGTAGTTTATAAGTCTTATCATACACATATGAAACACAAATATACTTGGTATAACCTTGCTATATATGGTGTAGTGTTATATGTATCTTGCTATCTTATATAAGTATGGTATGGTGTGCGTTTAGTATAATCTTTATAAATGGTGTGGTATGGTATATAATATGGTATATAGTATGGCTACACAACTATACTTATATATATCTTTTACTACATGGTATGGTTATAATGATAATACTATGTTATACAACTTTATTATCAGTAATATGGTATGGTATTTTTTATATGGTATATGGTGTATATGATTGTACTACACATATACTATATTGTATAGTATATAATAATATATATATGGGATATAGTGCAATACAATAGTATTATATTATAATGGTATAGTATGGTGTGGTGTATATACACTATATTTATCTATAATATCTTGTAGTTATGGATGCATTATATTAGTATGGTATAATATAACTCACTATTGTATGTATTGGTATATGGTATATATATTATCTTATACTTGCATACATCTTTACTAATATGTCTACACTATTAATGTTATGCTATCTTATATATGTATGTTGTTATTATATGTGTATCATACACATTCATTTTAGCATTATAATACAACATATGTTGTTCTCTGGTTACATACCTTTACATGCTATATATGAGTATATATATGTTACATATCATACATCTATGCTGTTGACGTTATATGCACGTTAATTATATACTGCACTATATCTACACTACTTATGCTGCACTTTATGTTATCTTATCTTGTGTTGTTTATATATTACATGGTGTGCTATCGTGGTATGGTATGGTATCATAATGTATTATATTATGTAATATGGTACATGGTGTATGTATTGTCTATACTATATATTATACGGTGTTATGTATGGTATGGTATGATAATACACTTATATCTTATCTTATATTATACATTATAATATAACTTGGTATCTTATACTACCACACTATTAATATTACATGGTATCTTATGTATTAAAGTGTGGTATATTATATATCTTTGTATACCTGATGCCCATACTATCCATTATTATGGTATTATTATACAATCGTACTAAATATATTATGGTATAGTATCGTATTTTATATGTATACACCATATTATGGTGTAGTGTTAATAAGTGTTATATTAATACTATTATATTATACACCTTTGTTATGTATGTGTTATTGCATTATGGCTACACTACATGGTATGGTATGATAATGTATGGTATGTATTATATATACTTTACACATTATACAACATTAATGTGGTCTGTTGTGTTGTCATTTATGTACTGTCCATACTGCCTTCCATCTTATGCTATGTTATTATGTGTGCATAAGGTATATATATGTTGCGTAAGTATAATATGTTATTCATATGCATGTATATTATCACACTTTACATACTTTATGTATATACTATACTGCATATGGTGTGTGCACACGCTACATGGTTGGTGCATGCGTATCCACATACTTATACTTTATTATATATGTTATGCTATCATATTACACGTGGTATGGTTATACATATAATATGTGTGGTATACTATGCTATACTACACTATGGTATGGTATGTTGCTATACTATGGTGTAACATATAATATATTATAACAGTACAATACATTCTTGTCATGGTATTGTTATATACTTATGTTACATATTATATACCTGTATAGAGTCATGAAAATGGTATGTTACAAGATATTAGATATACATTTACACTACATATATGTATTTAATATATATAACTACATGAGTATGGTGTTTACTACATTCAATATTATGTTGTTTATATGGTATAGTATATTATGCTATGCTATCTTCATATATTGTATGGTATTGTATGTATTACTATGTTATACATTTTATCATATAGTTAGGTGTGTCATGTATTATGTCATATTATGTTGTATGGTGTTTGATAGTAGTATTTTATACTATGCTTGTATATTATAGGCCTACACATTTAATATATATTAATATATTTGTGTTACTATGTGTGTGCATAAAACACTAGTATGTTATTTACTTTACATTATGCTTTCATATACATTACATATGTTATATGTGTTATATTTATTATTGTGTGTATTAGTTAATATACATTATGCTATATCTTGTTATTCACCATATTATATAACTATCATATGTGGTATGTTTGTATAGTGTTATACTATACATACATACACTACACAATATGATGGCACTATAATGGTTATAACACTTCAATTATACCCATAACCTTACATTATAATTTACACTATACATATATATATATTATCAAGGGATAATGGTGTGTGGTATAAACATATGGAATAATCGTTATATGCATTGTGTATATAATATATATATTATATTATACATACTTTATATCATACCAAGTGTGGTATGGTATGGTGTTTTATATAATGTATACATAACTTGCTTATGTATAATTATATGGTAATTATATGTTATGTGTATGTGCGATTAATGTATATGTATCTTATTACATGGTATGCACTACATATATACTATGTACTTTATCTACTATATGCTTCTATATATATTAGTGGTGTATATATATATATCTACGCTATAATAAATATATACATGTTACCACGCTATGCTATATAACAATACATGCTACGCTTAAACACGCTATGTTATGCTATTATACATGCTACATATACATCTATGGTATATTGGTATGAATATATTGTTTGATGATACACATATCACTTTATGCTTTTACTATGTATAACATAACCTTATCTATATATGGAGGTAAATTAATATGGTTGTTATAGTGATGTGGTATCTTGCATACATTGCATGTATATTATCTTCTTATATAATGGTGTGTATATAAATTACAATATATTATAATATTTATGAGTTATGGTAGTTGATTATGGTATATATGGTATGTGTAATAGATTATAATGTATATATTACATATTATATATAATTACCTTTACACTTGTATCAGATATAGCAATATATTTATAATATATGGTGTATTGTGAATATATGTCGTAATATATGCATGGTATATATGGTACAAACATGCTACTTGCTATATATTATAACAATTATATTATTTATCATATTATCACTTTATGCTTGTGCGTTGTGGTGTAGTGGGTTAGGGAATATAAAAAATAATTATATGTATAATGCATACACATTACTATACACTACTTCTCTTTGTCATAACGCTATAATAAATGTATAGTTATTTATGGCATACATAGTATATATATATAATATATAGTGGTGTTGTGTATGCAAATTATATAGTATGTGTATAGCATACTATGCACTACATCTTTATCATATAATACATGCTATTCTTACGATTTATCTTACATCATGACATTGATATATTGTATATGTATTGTGGTATGTTATTATTATGTTATTATGAATTAATAATATGGTATATGGTAATAGTGAGTTGTATGGTATATACATGCACAAATTATATTGTATAATACAACTGCTATATTATGCACGGTATGTTATTGTGCTGATGTATAATTATAGTATTGTATTGTACACAAACACCTCGATAATATATAGTATAATATTGTAATTGTTGGTAGTGTATACCATATAGTATTACTATATATTATGGTATAATATAGCATAGTGTAGTATATAATATACTTGTGTGTAGTATAATATAAATAGTAATGGTGTATAATATATATAATATACTTATAATATTATAGTGTATTGTGTAGTGTAGTTGTTAGTATATAGTGTAATATAATATATAGTATAGTATAGAGAGGACCCTATTTTCCCTTACTACTCGGTAGTTCATCAATCGATGAATGTCTATTCTTTTATTTTGAATGTCAATTATAATTACATCCTTATTTTGGATGAGCCCAATTGGTCCTCCTTCTAATAAGGGAGATAAAAATACTTAAGTTCATACGGTGCAATTTTAAATATGATAATTTAAGTCCTATTTGGGATCAATTTTGTTTTATATTTTTTATATTTTTATTTTTATGTTATTCTTAAATATTAGTATGTTTTTTTTTTTAAATAAATAAAGATGTCTCTAAATACACTCAAAATAACTTTGAAATGTTTTGAGTATTTTTAAAACAACTATCATCATAAAATATGATTTATTTTAAAATAAAATAAAATAAAATAAAATATTGATCTCAAATATGACTTTATGATTAACATTTATCAAATCAAAGAAAAATATTTGACTTTTTTTATTATACACTCAACTCACAAAAATAATCTCTATTTACGAGATGGATGAGGAGACTCTTTCCTAGATCTCAAATGAAATTTTGTATGAAAAATAAATATTATACTAAATTATCTAAATCTTCACACAGTGTTTGCTATGGGAAATCTTCTCACATGCTCATTAGATAATTTTTTTTTAATTTTATATGTTGTGTGACAAAATGAAATGCTTCGGGGCATATATGCAACAACAAATCCATGTGATCCTCAGAAAATCTACCATCGGTCGATGCGCACTCCGCAATAGAAATGACAAAAGATCGAAGATCAATCTTTAAAACTGTGAAAAATAGGCACATGAAGCTCTACCCAAAACAAATTTCTTGACTAATAAAAAACAACCTTTTGATTTGCATCACCTTGACTCATCAAAGCGGATGATCAAGTCAATTAATTTTTAATTTCTTGGATCTAAGTCAAATACTTATTTTCAAATTCACAAAAAAAAACAAGATATATAAGGCAACTCTTCCATACAAATCTCATCAAATAATTAATACGTTTAAGAATGTAGGTATTCTCTTTCTCTTTTTTTCTAAACATAATAACAAAAGAATGTAAGAGTTTCACAAAATTGATCTGCTTGTGGTTTCCAATCGAGTTTCTATAATATTAAGCAGTTGTTTCTCTTCAAAGACAAACATTAAGAGAAAGGCTTGAACTTGAAATAAATTTTTTTAAAAAATTAGAGATTACAATAAGTTTGTTTATCAAATCTACCATAAAAGAAAACCGTGCATAATAAATAGAACATTTCTTTCCAAGTCCCACCACCACTCGATACAAATAAAAGATAACAATATATGTGATCCAAAATGGTAGAAACAACAACAATTGATCAAACATGCCAAAACTCGAACAATTTGAAATTATCAAAAATGTTTTGCATGAAAACTTATAATCTAGTATGAAGATACCTTCCCAAGACCAGCCCCATGATTGCACACTGTGGTGTTAGCATTCAGCCATTCATGGACCACCCTTGGGCCCTTCTCCTCTTATAACAACTACTTTGCCCTGGAAAATAGAAGAACAACATCTAAAGATACTAGTGATGTCAATGTAAAAAGAGTAGTAGCAAATAACTAGCATAACAATCTGGCTTCTAGGAACTTTGGAGGCATGGGTGCAAGACAAGAAAGAAAATGTGAAACATATTAGAAATAAATCACAGATGGTCCCAAAGTATTTGTATATGACCAATTTAGTTTCAAGTATCACAATTCTTCAATTTAGTCTGATTATACAAAATTGATCCAAAATAGTCCCTCATGTAAAAATAATGATATAAAATTGATCACAATTTAGTCTCTCAACTATACAAAATTGATTACAATTTAGTCCTCGAGAGGCCATATTAAATTTATTTTATATAGTCAAGAACTAAATTAAAGAAATGCAATACTTTGAGACAATATTGGCTATATGCAAATAATTGGGGACTATTTTTTGAGATTTAGCCCAACATTTTACTTCCTATAGAGAAACAAAATCATTTCAATCTCAGGTACATAGGATTCCCCAAGGTGCAGATTGGTATAATCAAATAAGCAATTGCAAGAGATAAAGAACCAAGATGAAGAAATGATGTCAACACAATGCATTCATTCAAATAAAAAATCTGATGCATCTTAAATTTTCACTAAGTTGTATACACAACAATCGAAGATTGTCAAGAGAACATATAAATCTTTAAAGATAACTATCTTAAATCTGAATTTAAGATTGACAAAAAAAATAATTGTTCAATAAGCACTCAAAATACATGTTTAACATATAACAAATAAAATATCAAAATTCATGGGATTTTCTGAAATAGCTGCAATCATGGATTCCTCACCTTCAAAAAACAAGCAGGACCTATCAAGCATCCTCAATCATTATGGCTAATCACAACAATTAAATCTCAATTGATGAACTTAAAATAAAAAAGACTAGAGATATGAACAGCACCGAAATACAATCCTTCTTTGCCAGTAATTTTAGCAACAGAACCTTCAGAGCAAGATTCCCATACAATATTTGAATATGCCCAATTGATTTGATAGGGTTCCTGGACATATTATTTGCTGAAAACCAAAGTCATAAAAGCTACTATGACTGTAAAAGAAGATCATTAGAAAAAACAATATCAAGAGCCAACAACATACATGTCCTTCAGCTAAAGAATGAACAAACTTCGTTTTCTTCAAGAGTCTTCCCGTAACTGGCATATAGGCACTTTAGTATAATGTAAGATTAAAATGTTAAGCGCATAACTTCAAAGATATCATTGCGTACCAGTAATACAATCCCCTTCAAAACCCTTCTTCCAAGAGGGTAACGAATCACTGCAGGTGTTCCCCAATCTGAAAGAATGACGTTAGTTATAGCTTCCATGAAAAAATATATGCATATAACGATTCCGCATTGTCAGAAAAATCAAATATGAAATGAAAACAAAAATCTAGAGAAGAAAAAACAAATAGTTCAATACACCTTGTGCAAATCTTCCATCACATATTTACCACTAGGCTTGAGATCAGCAAGGAAAGGGACGGTATCACTGACCTTCGAAAATCATCAAGAGTCAAATTCAAACCTAGACCTACAAAAGAAACCATGAAAATGTAATTGGACAGATGACCTGCCTTGCATTCAAAAAAACACACATAAATACACACACACACACCCACCTAGCAATGATAAGATGTAACACAGATCGTAGATCCACCAAGAGCCATGACTACAACCATTGCATTTCATAGTGATCTATCTTATGATGTCTTGTGAGGTGTTGATGATCTTTGATATGAAGGGAAGAAAAATAAATAAAATAATATTATACACTTAAAAGAAAAATATTAAGTTAAAGATGGGAAGCAGAAACTGTGCTCGAGGGTTTTATCTCCCAATGTGCAACACTTAGGAAGGGATAGTCCATCTTTAGATCCAACATATACTTCCAACAGATTCATCTAAGTTCAATGGGTCTTGTGTTGATGAGCTTTGATATGAAGGAAAGAAAAACAATTTAAAATAATATTATACACTTAAAAGAAAATATTAGTTAAAGATGGGAAAGCGATGTGCTCGAGGTTTTATCTCCCAATCACAGACAACAAGGAAGGGATAGTACTATAGGGGAGAGTCATACCCATCGTTTCAATTCAGCCATGGTATTTGCGGTATACATGCCACCACAACTCAGGCAAGAATTGCACAAAATAGCTCTTAAATCATCGCCATGATTAACCCACTTACATACTATCCATAGCACTAGAAACAATCTAAAAAAAAAATAGATACAGTTCATGACACAAGGAAAGATATCAAAGTGTAAGCCTCTAGTTCTAGCAAATCGATAAAAAAAGCTTTTAGATTCAACAATTTACAATGACTTCAAGATGGAATTCAAGCACTTTGCATATGATTAAGACATGTCACTTCAATAAAAGTAATGGATATAAAGAGTAGTTACAATGAAAAGTATTATGGAATCATAATGAGATAAGTATCAACACAAGGAGATTTCAATAAGGATAAACATTGAGTTTTATCTTTACTTGTCTTGGTTACAAAGATATTTACAAGAATATTCAGAGTGAAGTGATTTGATATATGCTTTTGCATATGACATTGTTCTTATCGAAATATCTATTAAAATAAGCGAAAAGTTGGAACATCTGTGAAAATTTGTAGAAAGCAAAGAACTTAGGATTAGTAAAATAAAATGTTATATGATATTAGGCATAATATTAAAAATATTAATTGATATGTGTAGAAGCCAAAGTGATACTTAAGTTTGATAGATTTAAATATTTTGAATCTATTATGCATATAAAATAGAATATAAATAAGAGTACAACTTTTAGAATTACTAAATAGTTAAAATGATCAACTGCCTCAAGGAATTATACAACAAGAGAATTTTTTAAGACTTGAAGGTAGAGTTATAAGCAATTAGGACTATGTTGTATGAGCTCAAATATTGGGTAGTAAAAAAAACTATAAGCTAAGTTGAGCATAACAAAATGAGAATTTTAATAATATATATGTAGCAAAATTAAAAATGATAAATTGAGGAATGATTATATTAAATAGGTAGTATCAACTATTAAAGATATATGACTGAAAAAAATTAGTTTGGATATGTACAATCAAGGGTAACAAATGCACCAATAAGATGGGAGATAAAATTGAAACAAAATTACTAGAAAGGAAAGGGCCATATCAAAATAACATAGAAAGAAATTGTGCAAACTATTTTCAAATAAAAATTATGGAGAACAAGAATTCATAAAGACAACCTCAAGCAGTTAGGATAAGGTTAATGATGATTATGACAACTTGAATATGACGATCATTTTTGGTATGAAAGTTTGAATAAGGATTGGTGTGAGTGCCTTAACACTAAGGTAGTAAGCAAAATGGAACACTCAATGAATAACTTAATACTCATTCATATAAAATTAATTTATATTTATTTAGATAATTGAACAAGCTTGCCTAAATTTTAAAGCATGTCATATAATTGAACAAACTGGAATATTGGCTTTTTGTATACATTCATGAACATGCTTATTTATTATTTAAACAAATAGTTGCTAAGAGTTTAACAAAATACTCATTTAATGATGATTTAGTTACTTTTGATGAATTGTTCTACATTATTATATCTAGTTTTTTTATATTATATGCACTTCCAATGTTCTTTATAATATTAGAAGCATAAGTATGATGAAAATAGTAAGCAAATAGCTATATGGGTATATTAAAACTAGAATTTTAACTTCTATATCAAGATTTGAATATAAAACATATTAAATAAATTTTAAAATGGGTAGATCAATAATCTAATCTTGTATTCATAAATTGTCCTTTATAACCTATAAATAATGGTAAGTAAATTATTGTCACTTTTGACAAAAAAAAAATGCATTTATTATTAATAATAAGGCTATTTGTTTAAATTGCTAATATCATATATATAGTTAGATGCAATTAAAGCTTGATATAGCTAAAAACTTGATATTAAAATTAATAAATAAACTTAGAAAAGATTTAAGAACTCGGGTCATGTTCAAGTTCACTTGAGCTCATAAAAAAATAAATGAATAAGCTTGAACAACATAATACTCAACTCGATTCTATTCATTTTAATCATTACTTAAAATGTTTGAGATGCTAACATATCATAGCAACTAAGTGAAATAGATGAAAATGTTGGATGGTTCTATAGTGCGTGAAATGGAGCAAACAACCAATAACATGGAAGAGTTTAATCAATCCAATGCTTTCTAGTGATAGAAGTTATTCACACCAAAGCTTATGTAATGGACCAAAAGATGAAGAGATGAAAAGCAATAATGAGTTGATTTAATAAGCTATATAAAGGAACAACTATACTACATCTTCATAAACGCAAAAGAGACAATGATTAAACTCCAAAACAGTTTTATGTGACAAGAATTGTACCACATACCTGAAAAGCAGATATTATATCAAATGTTTTCCTTGTATTGACTACATAACATCAAAACATGATATTATATTTTATGCCAATGCACATTGGCAGTAACTAATGATAGTTAGGATATTTCTAGTCATGAAATGCATGCAAGTACAATTTTAAAACTGTAACTATTGCAAAAAAACTTTAGAGGAGGCTGGAATTCTTATACAAGGCATTAGTTTTATTAAGACCTCCCTTTTCCTAAAATAAAACAGAAGGAAGTGCCTAAGCTGAAAAAAATGTCAACAACCTTTATGGCTTTACCAAAACATTTGCCATAATCATGAAAATCTGGATCCTTTGTTTAATAAAGTTTAGTTCCCCAGCATTTTCAAATAAAAATCATTTTTTTTAGGATAATTTAATGAAGTGGAGAAGCAGAATAAGGAGATATCAGATCTCATACCGAATGCTCTTTGAATTATCAAGAAGAAAAAAAAATATCTATTGATTGGAGTTCCAGTTTAATTCCAGCAACAATTTAATGGTGTTTTTTACATGCAATCAACAGGTTCATTACCACATAAAATTGAAAGTACACAATGCCAAAAAAAATTGTCTACAGTAATAAACAAAACCATGGTTCATCAACCAAAAGATTTTTTAAATCAAAATTCCATCCTTTATTGTTCCACCATATATCATGATACTAGGTCGATTGAGCCGTCCATTGCCATAATTTTCCCAGGCATCTAAAATTAAATGTCAAATCAATATAGAACATCTGAGAATTACATAAAGGCTAACGACATCAAAACCATGATAAAAGAAATTAGCCTTCAAAACAACAATGAATTTCTATCTTAATGAACTTTTACACAATATGATGCCACAAATAAGCTTTGCTTCGCTCATATGCAAACTCTTGACAAGGATGAGAGTAGTACACGTAAATATTAATTGTGGAATATGTTATCTTCCCTGCATGTTGTGTTGAAGGCATGGACATATATGTATGTTCCTCACCACAGTGGATTAGAAGAGTATACAGGAAAGTTGGTTTTTTTCAAAGAAAGTATCTAAGTTAAAGCGTTTGTATTAAATACTAATTAGTCAAATCTGAGTTTATTAATTTAATTAATAATTATCTAATTCTCAGTATTATAATTATGTCTGAATATATTCAGTACATTCAAAATAAAATGTTACTAATCTTATTAAGTTGGCATGATTATGGCAAAATATAGACAATTTTATAAATTTGGATAACAAAATATAAATTAGTGATTAAAATATCAGTTTAGTCCCATATAAACTCAAAATAGTTCAAAAACAATAAGAATTGAATTAAAAAATTTAATTCATGCAAAACAAAACATATTACCGAAACTCAAATCAATGAAGCTCACCTCTTAAACCGTTTAGAAAATTTGCATCTAAACAAAGTAGCATTGGGTTAAAATTGAAAAAAAAAAAAGAAATGCATGCTAAAAACAAAATGAGAGCAGTCAACAGAAAAGAAATAAAGCTGGGATCTTCACCATTCAACAAATCAACAACGTCAACAATTTAAAGGTCTTGCCTAAAATAAAATAAAATATCCAAATTTCCCAATATCAAAGCTAAACAAACAGAACCATATTTAAGATGCAAAAAAGCTCACATTTTATCACACCCGGAATCGAAATATTGGCATCATACCACTGCGCCATCACACTCTCAATACTATCAGCAATCAGATCCCTTGACTGCAAGGTAGCACATTCCCCTTGTTCCCATTGAGATAGCATCACTAACACCATTAGTATTGAATCGAAATGGCACCATACCTCTCTCACCCCATCCTTCGCCGCGCAAATGCATTAGATGCATGTTGCATGTGTTTCCCTCGTACCAAACTGAGGAGATTCCCACCTGCGGCTTTTCATGTCATCGTCGGAGAGTCCGACACCGAGCACGGCCTGAGATGCGCCCTGAGATTTTTTCGGTGATGCAGGGGCTGTAGCGGTTTAGCTTTGGTAATGAATCTGATGTCGGCAGCGTGAGAGGTTTTGGATCTCTTGGATGCGAGCACGGATGATGTAAGAGCTGAAGTGGTGAGGTGGTGGAGAAAGAGGGGACAGTTAGGGTTAGCGATAGCATTTGGAGGAGGAGAAGGTGCGCAGCTGGAGACAGGGGTAGGGAGACTAGAAGGAAGGGATGAAGAGGAAGCAGACGTTGGTCAATAAGGATGAAAATTTCTAAGTTGTTTGATTGCCTAAAAAAGATACATTTGTGTAGAAAAGACATTTATTTTGTTTATTTTTAGAAAAAATAATATAAATACAAATAAATTAATATTTTAATATTTGATTAGTATATTATTTTGTAAGAGTAAAATAAAATATTAGAGAGTTTCAAATACAAGAAATAGGTTATTTCTTGTGTATTAAATCGATTGAATTTGGGGAAAAGCATCGCGGATGATGACATCTCGCAAAATCTCACTGAAGCATTCTTTCTGTAATAATTTTTTTCTCGTTCAATCTAGCGATTCTCGTTCTGTTCTGCTCATGTGGGTTTCCACTGCTGTAGGTATGTTCTTCACCTGGGAGTCTTCTTACGGTTGATCCTCACTTCTTCTTCTTTAGCTTGCACATTCTTTACTCAGTTTCATCTATAATAGATTTCTTCTTTGCTTCTGATGTGAGGAGGTTTGATTTAAAGCTTTGCGTGATTGTTACCAAACCTTACGCGTTGGAGATAGAGCAAAGAGTGATTTAGGACTCCGTAAGTTTTTCTTTCTTGATCCCTTTAAGCTTGGTCAGCACATTCCACCCCTTTTATGCCTATGTAAATTCATCTCCTCTTCTATTTTGATCTTCTCCTTCCTTCTTTCTACTCTCCACCTTATCTCCTAATTATTTTGGTTGTACTAAGTTGATCTTGAGTTATTTAGGCACTTGTTGAAGTTTTTTAATTGGTTTGAGTTGGCTCTTTGTTATAGTATTTGAAGCCCATCTATAGTTACATAGTGCTTTTATTGAGGTGTTTAAGCACTTTTGAGTTGGCTCTTTGTTATATTGTTTGAAGCCCATCCGATAGGTACTGTGGGTTTATCGATTGAAGGACGAAGGAGTTATGTGAAGATACGTGAAGAAAAGATTAGGGATTATTGGCCTTTCGGTGACGACTCAGGAGAAAAGCAAAATCACGGAGGGAAAGAAGGAAGATGATAATCCAAGAAAGTACCTAGCTTTCTTCATGTTTTCTATTTGTTTATTTATATGATATTCCTCTACACTTTCTTGGTTTTCTTGATTATGCTAACTCTGTTATGTCTAACATATTACTTACATGTCTTGGTATCTCTACAAAATTCTTCTCGATATTTTTGTTTATTGGTTACTTTGAGATTGTGCCTACTATTCAAGTCCTTAGCCATTGGTTTTTTCCTTTCTCTTTTCTATTATTTTGTGATATGTTATTTGGGCACATCATTACCCCTTCCCCAAAATGACCTTGCCCTCAAGGTCGAGTTAGATATGCCTTCGAAATCTTTGAGAGGGATCCAAGATGCATCTTTTGTTAATACACCATTCCATTGCACTAAGATTTCTTTTATTGGTCTTTCTCTTTGGAATATAGTTCGTTCATCTAGAATATCGATTGGCTTGACTAATGGTTGGCCTTCAATAAACTCTTTGGAAGTCTTGTGAGTGTAGGTTAGAATCTTTAAAATTGTTTTAGGCAGGATACATGGAACACATTGTGAATTTTTTTCTGTATATGGAATCTCTAGTTTATAAGCCAATGTACCCACTTTTGGTATTATTTTAAAGGGCCATAATATTGCCTTTGCATTTTGTGTAAGGTTGAGTTATTCTTGAAGTCTATCTATATGGTTGCAATTTAACAAGGACTAGGTCGTTCACTTGAAATTGCAATTCTCTTCTTTTCTTGTTGGCCATCCATTTGCATTGGTTTTGTGCCTCTTGTAAATTCTCTTTGAGTTGTTGTAATATTTGTCCCTTTGCTATAAAATTGTTTCCACTTCTAGATTGGTAGTGGAATTGCGGTTATAAGGTATAATGGCGGTGGAAGTCTCCCATAAACAATTTGGAAGGGAGTCATTTTTTGTAGATGTGTTAATAGTGTGTTGTAGGAGAATTACGAGGTAGTATTGCCAGCTTTTATTGATTCTAATACAAAGCTGCAAGGTATTGCTCAAGTGTTACATTTTGTTACTTGTTTGGCCATCTGTTTGTGGGTGATATGAGCTATGATTAAGTGTAGTCCCACTTAGTGAAATAGTTCCCGCCAAAAGGAACTCATAAAAATGGGGTCTCTATCCGAAATGATACTATATGGTATGACATGAAGTTTGCGATGTCTAATACAAAAATAGCTGCAACTATGGTTGTTGAAAAATTGGTGTTGAGGCATTTTATACCATCAATCGAATTTCATCATGGCAATTTGGAAGCTAGAGGTTTTCAAGAGAAATTATGCTCCGGTTAATAGACTACTCTCAAACAACTACTATTCTATCATCGTTAATGGTGAGGCACATTGTTTCTCCAAAGGATCAAGTGTCATAAAGCAAGGTGATCCATTATCTCCATCCCTTTTTATACTAACACTTGATTACCTCTCCGAGAATGTTGGATGTAGCTCATAACTCCAATAGAGCAATCAACTATACAACCAAAGGGAAAATCAATATATCACATTTGGCATTTCGATGACTCATTACTATTTCAATGGATCGATCAATCCAAAGAATCATTCATTCTTAATACCTTTGAAGCAATCTCTTGGATGACCTTCAAAATCAAAGTGTTTGATTATATTAGGAAACATTGCAAAATGGACTAGAAATGGATCAAAGACTACATTGGTTTCTATTCCCACCTCCCATACACTAGTTTCATCCATTTCCAACCTCCCACTCATATACCTTGGAGTATATATAAAGGATGACAAAAAGCACAATACTTTGATGGTGTTATAAACTATATTCAAGACCAAATATCAATTCATGGGAGAATACTCCTTATTAACTGGAGGGAGGATTACTTTACTATAAAGCTTCTCAACTCAATCCTCTTTATTCCTTATAAACCAAGTTAATGCCAAATCGACACAAATTAAGATTGAAAGAATCTTTAATATATTTTTTATGGAGTAGGAAAAAAAGTTTCTATACATTGGGTGAGTTGGAAAATGATGTGCAAACCAAAATGGGAAAAAGGGCTAGGATTGATCATTAGTAGACTCTATTCACATCAACCAAATGAAACTATGGATCAAATTGAGGTAAAATGATTCCTTATGGACCCAAAGCCTATTTAACAAATATTCTTTGGAAGACCCTTCCAACTATGATTTAGCAATGAAAAGCATACTCCCAACACTAGAAGAGCTTATTGCACCATAGAAGAGCAGCAAAAAAAATTATTTTCTAGCATATGGGGAATGGTGCTCATTAGGGGTGAGCATTGATTCGGTTGGTTGAATTTTTTTGTTAAAGCCAACAAACCAAAAATAAATAATTTAAAATAACCGAACCATCCAAATAACATATAAAGCGAACTAACCAAACCGAATTATAATTCGGTTTATTACGGTTTTCGATTAAATCAATAGCATATAAAAAATAAAAATAAAAATATTTTTTAATGAACTAATTAATTAAAGCAATCTAATAAATTTTATATATTAAAAATTTCTTAGTCAAGTAGAAATCTATAAATCTATACAAATAATTAAGCATTTACAATTAAATTAGATATATATATATATATATATATATATATATATATATATATATATATATATATATATATATATATATATGTATATATATATATATATATATATATATATATATATATATATATATATATATATATATATATATATATATATATATATTTGACTTTTAACTAATTTTAGTTTATTCGGTTTATTCGGTTTATCCAATCTTTTAAAAAAAAAAAATCAAACCAAAGGTAAAACCAATAACTAGGCATTTACAACCAAAACTGAATCAGTAAGATTTAAACCAAACCAAACCGACCAAATAACATCGGTTGGTTTTTTGGTTTGAACCCACTAGTGCACACCCCTAGGTTCATAGTTTCTTAAAGGATCATTGGTTTCTAGAAGGTTTAATATCAAATTTTATATAACGTAACCTTCTCTCATCAAAGTTTGTGGATTCATCATTGATGATAATTGGAACATCAGCTCGGTGAAATTCTTTAGATGTTCTAAAAGAGGTATCTAGCATTCCTCTTATCCCACATACAAAAGACAAATTGATGTTGAAATGTCAAAATGTTAAGCTCTTCATGTCGAAGATCTATTTCCAAGCTACATATAATCCTAGTACCCTTGAATGGTAGCCTATTTTTTGGAAACCATATCAAACCATCTATGTCTTTCCTATGCTAAAGTTTGTGGCACAACCTAATCCCCACGATGATATATCAAAACTTAAGGGCCTTAAGATTACTTCTATATGCCACCTATGTAGAAGGGATGAGAAAAATATAATCCATCTATTCATCACATACCCAATCAACAAAGAAATATGAGATGGAATGCACTCTCAATTCCAAAATGACAAATCAATGGATGACTCTATACAAAGCTACTTCAAAGACTGGAACAATTCTAGTCATTATAGCAAGAAGGACCATATTTACATTATTCCACTAATTTTATATGATTTATTTGGATGACAAAGAACTCAAGCAAGCATGGAACCCAATGAGAAGGTGTGATGGATACAATGCCACACATCAAAACCATATTGCTAAATTTGGAGCTACAAATCTATTGATCCCATTAAAAAATATGGGAGAAGCCAAGTTTGTTTCAACCATCTCATACATTCAAACTAACCAAAATTGAATGTATTAAGATAAACATCAAGGGAAATTTTACAGTAATAGATAAACCAATATGTGTTAGAGGTGTCTTTAAAATACACATGCCAATGCATCTTTTTTATTCTCCATATCTTGGTATATAATGAATGCTCTTCATGTTCAAGCTTTAGCGCCATACGACTCTAAAGTTAGTAGCCTCCCTCCATTTCAAAAAAATCTAGATTGAAATAGATTCTTCAATGCTTTGCAACTACATTTCCTGATGACCTCTATCTCTGGAACATTACTTACATCATTAAGAACATCATGTTGATGTCTAAATAATTTTCAATTTAATTTAGCCATATCCATCGGAAACAAACCCAAATACTTTGGCAAAGATGAAATCTCTTATGAATGGACCAATCTTCTCACAATAACTTTTACCCCAAATCCTCCATACATACACTCAAGAGTGACTTACAAAAGATGTCTTATGTTAGAAGCTTGTAATGCTCTTTATTTTCCTTTTGTATTAACCTCATTAGACTTTCATTTTTAATTCATAGTAAAATCTTCTCTAAAAAAATCCATGGACAAGATAAATAAAAGAATGAAAATTCCCACCTTGAGGTGCTTGAATTGCTTGGTAATAAATTAGGAGACTATTAGAAAAATGAGATGAACTTGTGTGCACACTAAATTTCCTCCTTCTAAATCAATTGATGGACTAATTTTTGGTGAACTCCTTATCATGGCTTGGTATTGACATGAAATAGGTGGTTAGGGAAGAGAAAATAAAATTCAATTTGCTTAGTGGAGCTTAGATGAAATTATCCAACCTTTGAATTTGGAAACTTAATGGACTATTTATAGGAAAGAAGTAAACTTAAGCTTATCCCATGGTTGAGCTTAGTTTAGCATTCATGGAGGTAATTTTTTCTAAGGTGTAGTTTGGGGAGGTGCTAAGGAATTTATTCCAAAATACACATGGTTCAAAGATGATCCCTTAGTCAAATATGATTGGAGTTTTCCATCATTCTTAACTCCTCCACAGATAAGCTTAAAGAAGCTTGAACCGGTGACCCCATGGGAAATGTGATGGGTTTGACAAAATATTTTCCCATTTCAACTAGATTACATCAAGGATCGCTTTAAGCCCTTATCTTTTTTGCTTTAGTTATGGATGTTCTTACTAGTCATTACGAAAGATGTAACTTGGTGTATGCTTTTCATGACATTCTTTTTTGTTGATAACTAGAGAGGAGTCCAAGAGAAACTTGAATTATGGAGGTCAACATTAGAGTCTCAAGGTTTTCATTTAAGTAGATCTAAAACTGAATATATGGAGTGTAATTTTAGTTGTTGAAGTTCTAGTAGTGTTGTGACATTAGGTGAACAGTCATTAATAAGAGTGAGCGGTCATATTTAGGCTATTATTCAAAATGATGGTGAAATAGATGGAGATGTTATTAGTTGAATTCAAGTTGGATGGTTGAAGTGGAGGAATACATCGCTTGTTGTGTGATTGAAAAGTTCCACTTAAACTTAAGGAAAATTTTATAAGATGGTGGTAAGACCAATGACTTATGGTGTAGAATGTTGGCCAATAAAAAAAGCATAAGACTAAGTTAAGTATTCTGAGATGAGGATGCTCGTGGATGAGTGGCTTTACTCTAGATATAAAATGTGAAATGAGTATGTTCAGAAAAGTTGGAGTAGCTCATGTGGCAGATAAGATTAGAGAGAGTAGATGGTTTGGCAACATAAAGCGTGTCAGATGACGTTAGAGAGTAGATGCATTAGATTTTCCTTATGTTAAGAAAGGTAGAGGTAGACTTAAAAGACTTGGTTAAGATGTATAAAATGACCTTAATATACTTGAATTAAATGAGAATTTGATACATAATAGGACATAATGGAGGCGAAGGATTCATATAGACCACTTAGTGAGATAAAGGCTTGTTATTGTTGTATTATTAGTTATTAGTTTAGTTTTATTAGTTTTAGTTAGTTATTAATTTTTATTGGTTAGTTTTTATTAGTTATTAATATTGGTTATTAGTTAGTTAGTTATAGTTTTATTATTAGTTTTATTGGGTTTTTGTTTTAGTTATTAATTAGTTTAGTTTATTAGTTCATTTTTTATTAATTATTATTAGTTTTAGTTAGCTTTTAGTTAGTTTTTTTAGTTTTAGTTTAGTTATTAATTATTAGTTAGTAGTTTTATTAGTTAGTTAGTTTTAGTTATTAGGTTTTAGTTTTTATTAATTTTATTTATTAATTATTAGTTAATTATTTATTAGTTTTATTTTTATTGGTTATTAGTTATTTATTATAATTTATTTAGTTATTAGTTAATAGTTTATTTAGTTATTAGTTTTTGTTTATTTATTAGTTAGTTAGTTTGGTTTTTATTGGTTACTAGTTATGTTAGTTTTAGTTTAATTATTAGTTTTTATTGGTTTTATTAGTTATTAGGTTTAGTTTTTATTGGTTATTTGTTTAATTATTAATTTATTGGTTTATTAGTTCTTATATCATTATTTAGTTTTTATTAGTTAATTTTTATTACTTATTAGTTTATTAATTAGTAGTTAGTTATTATTTTATTAATTTGTTAGTTTATTAGCTTATAGTTTATTTAGTTTTAGTTTATTATTTTATTAGTTTTAGTTAGTTTTATCGGTTATTATTAGTTATTTAATTTATTATTATTTTTTATTTGGTTATTTATTTAGTTTTTTTTATTATTAGTTAGTTGGTTAGTTTTATTATTAGTTTATTAGTTTTGTTAGTTTATTAGTTTAATTAGATATTATTAATAGTTATTAGTTATTAGTTTAGTTAGTTTATTTATTAGTTATTAGTTTATTAGTTAGTTAGTTTTATTATTAGTTTATTTATTTAGATAGTTTTTTTTAGTTTTATTTATTTAGTTAGTTGGTAGTTATTGGTTTTAGTTTTTTATTTATTAGGTAGTTTTATTAATTTTATTTATTTTTGGTTATTAGGTTTACTTTTATTAAGTGATTTAGTTATTATTAGTTATTATGGTTTGGTTTACTTATTAGTTATTAGTTTATTTTATTAGTTTTATTAGTTTTTTAGTTTAGTTAGTTTTATTAGTTAGTTATTTGGTTATAATTAGTTAGTTATTTATTTTATATTAGTTTTTTTTTATTATTAATAGTTAGTTATTATTTAGTTTATTAGTTATTATTAGTTTATTAGTTATTATTAGTTAGTTAATTATTATTACTTAGTTATTTATTTAGTTTATTAGTTAGTTAGTTATTTAGTTTTTTAGCTATTATTTAGTTATTAATTAGTTAGTTTTAGGTTATTTTTTTGGTTAGTTATTATTGGTTTTAGTTTTACTTAGATATTAGTTTATTAGTTATTAGTTTTATTAGTTAGTTTAGTTAGTTTATTATTAGTAGTTTAGTTAGTTTTTTAGCCAATTAGTTTTATTAGTTATTATTATTTATTAGTTATTGTTAGTTAGTTTTAGTTTATTATTATTAGTTAGTTAGTTTAGTTTATTAGTTAATTAGTTTAGTTATTTAGTTAGATTATTAGTTTTTTAGTTATTATTAGTTAGTTTTTTTTTTGGTTATTAGATGGTTTAGTTATTTAGGTTTAGTTATTAGTTTATTTATTATATATAGTTATTATTAGTTTTAGATAGTTATTAGTTATTAGTTATTATTATTTAGTTTATTAGTTTATTTGTTTATTAGTTTAGTTATTATTAGTTTTTTAGGTAGTTTTATTATTTAGTTTATTAGTTTATTAGTTTATTAGTTTTTAGTTATTAGTTATTAGTTTTTAGTTTTATTTTTTTTATTAGTTAGTTTTATTTAGTTAGTTTTGTTTATTAGTTATTTATTAGTTCATTATTAATAGTTTTAGTTATTTGTTTAGTTTATTAGGTTTATTATTAGTTAGTTATTAGTTTAGTTATTGGTTTAGTTAGTTATCACTTACTAATTTTATTAATTTATTAGTTAATTATTATTAGTTTTATTACTTATTATTTTTAATTGGTTATTAGTTATTTATTTAGTTATTATTATTATTACTATTATTATTAGTTATTTTTAGTTAGTAGTTTAGGTTAATTAGTTTATTTAGTTAGTTTATTAGTTGTATTTTTAGTTATTAATTTAGTTTTAGTTATTTTTTATTGGTTATTAGTTATTATTGTTTATTGGGTTTTGGTTTATTAGTTTTAGTTAGTTTATTGGTTATAGTTGGTTTAGTTTATTTATTTTGTTAGTTTATTAGTTTTTAAGTTTATTATTATTAATTATTTAGTTATTTATTAGTTATTTATTATTATTAGTTTATTATTAGTTTTTTTTTATTTTTTAGTTTTTATTGGGTTTATTATTAGTTTCTTATTATTATTATTATTATTATTATTATTATTATTATTGTTATTTAGTATTGGTTATTTATTAGTTTACTTATTAGTTTTAGTTATTATTTGTGGTTATTAGTTTTATTTATTATTATTATTAGTTTTAGTTAGTTTAGTTATTATATTATTATGGTTGTTATTAGTTTAGTTAGTTATTTAGCTATTAGTTGGGTTTTAGTTTATTAGTTTATTATATTGGTTAGTTATTAGTTCTTGGTTTTAATTAGTTATTTATTTGGTTAGTTATTATTGGTTATTAGTTATTTAGCGTTTAGTTAGTTATTAGGTTTTTGTATTATTTTAGTTAGTTTATTTATTTAGTTTTATTAGTTTTAAGTTATTTAGTTTATTATTATTAGTTATTATTTATTAGTTTGTTAGTTTAGTTGGTTTTAGTTATTTATTTATTATTAGTTATTGGTTTATTAGTTTTAGTTATTATTAATTTTATTGGTTATTATTATTATTATTATTTAGTCATTATTATTATTATTATTATTATTATTATTATTATTATTAGTTAGGTTTATTAGTTTTATTATTTTAGTTTATTAGATATTATTGGTTATTTTTAGTTTTATTTAGTTTATTGGTTATTAGTTATTAGTTATTAGTTTATTAGTTTGTTGGTTATTAGTTGGTTTTTATTATTATTAGTTGGTTAGTATTATTAGTTTAGTTATTAGTTGGTTATTAGTTTATTAGTTTATTAGTTTATTTATTATTTGTTATTAGTTTATTAGTTTATTGGGTTTAGTTATTATGTTTTTTTAGTTAGTTAGCTATTCTTAGTTTTAGGCTAGTTTATTATTATTTAGTTAGATTTAGGTCATTATTAGTTTTTATTGGTTTTAATTTAGTTATTATTATTGTTATTAGTTTTAGCTATTTAGTTTTAGTTATTTTAGTTATTATTTAGTTATTATTAAGTTTATTAGTTATTTGTTCTCATTTATTTTTTTATTATTTAGTTAGTTATTAGTTTTTAGTTATTATTAGTTTAGTTTTATTATGGTTTAGTTTTTTTATTAGTTTTTGGTTATTAGTTTAGTTTATTGGTTTATTTATTATTTTGGTTTTAGTTTAGTTTTTTTATTAGTTTTAGTTTTTTATTTATTAGTATTAGTTTTTAGTTTATTAGGTTTGGTTAGTTTAATTTTATTAGTTTTAATTTTTATTTTATTAGAGATTGGTTATTATTAGTTTGGTTTGTTATTAGTTTGTTATTATTATTAATTTTTTGGTTTTAGTTATTGGTTATTAGAGTTATTTGGTTTTAGTTTATTAGTTATTTAATTTGTTTTATTGGTTTAGTTTATAGTTTTAGTTTTTATTATTAGTTTATTAGTTGGTTAGTTGGTTTAATTTAGTTTATTGGTTTTAGTTTAGTATTATTATTAGTTATTAGTTTTAATTTTAGTTTATTAGTTTATTTTTTGGTTTATTAGTTTTATTAATTTAGTTATTATTGGTTATTGGTGGTTATTTATTGGTTTAATTTATTTGGTTTTATTAGTTATTTAGTTATCAATTTTATTGGTTAGTTTATTAGTTTTTATTTATTAGTTAGTTATTAGTTATTTTTTTAGTTTTTTTTTGTTAGTTAATTATTTTTTGGTTATTATTAATTTTAGTTTTTTAATTAGTTTAGTTATTATTTTATTAGTTAGTTTTACTATTTTATTAGTTATTATTACTTATTAGTTAGTTTAATTATTAGTTTTATTAGTTGGTTATTATTGGTTACTAGTTTTATTACTTACTAGTTATTTTTTTATTACTTTATTAGTTAGTTATTAGTTATTATTATTTAATTTAGTTTATTAATTTTTATTAATTTAGTTATTTATTATTGGTTATTTGTTTTAGTTTAGTTTTTTAGGTTTTTATTAGTTATTGGTTTAGTTTATTTTTAGTTATTAGTTAGTTATTAGTTTTGTTATTTAGTTTAGTTAGTTATTTTTAGTTATTAGTTAATTATTAGTTTATTTATTTAGTTTAGTTTTGTCATTAATTAGTTATTATTATCATTATTAGTTAGTTTATTAGTTTTTATTAATTAGTTTTTAGTTAGTTGGTTTAGTTATTATTATTGGGTTTAGTTTATTTATTATTTTGTTATTTAATTATTAGTTTAGTTTTAGTTTAATAGTTTTTTTTTATTAGTTGGTTATTGGTTAGTTTAGTTTTATATTATTATTTATTTAGTTTATTAGTTTTTTGGTTTTATTAGTTTAGTTTGGTTTTATTAGTTTATTAGTTTATATTAAGTTTATATAGTTTATTAGTTGTTGGTTTTATAGTTTTATTGGTTTATTAGTTATTGTTTATTTATTTATTTATTATTAGTTTTATTAGTTAGTTATTAGTTATTAGTTTATTTTTATTGGTAGTTACTAGTTTAGTTAGTTATTAGTTTTAGTTATTATTAATTATTTATTAATTATTTGTTTGTTATTTAGTTAGTTAGTTTTATTAGTTGGTGTTTAGATTATTCTTAATTATTAGTTTTATTATTTAGTTAGTTATTAGTTTATTAGTTTGGTTATTTATTTTTTTAGTTTATTTATTTATTAGTTTATTAGTTTTTTATTTATTAATTTAGTTTTATAAGTTTAGTTATTAGTTATTTAGTTTATTAGTTAGTTTTTTTAGTTTACATTAGTTATGAGTTATTATTACTTATTATTACTTATTAGTTATTATTAGTTAGTTAGTTTTAATTATTAGTTTATTAGTTATTATTTTATTATTTATTACTTATTTAGTTATTTTTAGTTATTTAGTTTATTAGTTAAGTTATTTATTTAGTTATTAGTTTATTAGTTAGTTATTTTATTATTATTAGTTACTTTTGGTTTATTAGTTTTTTAAGTTTGATATAATGCTTTGATAATTAAAGGTTGAGATCTGTCAACAAATTAATGTAACTTGTGAAGTACAACAATGATTAGGAAATAATTGAGTGAGCTGTAGATGTGAGTGCTACGATGGTCGATGAGAAATGAAAGTGATTAACACGTGAGCTTCTATGTGTTCCGTCGGGAGCTACTCTCAGGATGAATTTTCAATATTTTTGGATAGCCCGTTGATAATTTAGGTCTGTCGATACTCACACAATATCTCTATTCATAGAGCACCTACCTTCATACGTTAGATGAAATTATCAATCTTTGAAAGCAGGGATTAAAGTGGTAGATCTTTTAGCTCCCTATCACCGTGGAGGAAAAATAGGACTATTTGGGGAGCTGGAGTGGGTAAAATAGTACTCATCATGGAATTGATCAACAACATTACCAAAGCTCACAGGCGTCTGTATTTGGCGGAGTAGGTACTCATGAAGGAAATGATCTCTACATGGAAATGAAAGAATCCGGGGTGATTAAAACAATCTTGCATAATCAAATGTGGCTCTAGTCTATGGTCAAATGAATGAACCGGTGAGCTCGTATGAGAGTTGGCTTGACTGCCCAACGGCATGGCATAATATTTTAGGGATGTTAATGAGCAAGACATACTTCTATTCATCGACAATATATTTCATTTCGTTCAAGCGGTGAAGTCTCTCTGCCTTATTAGTAGAATGCCTTTCAGAGTGGGTTATCAACCTACCCTTTATGCGGAAATGGGTTCTTTGTAAGAAAGAATTACTTCTACTAAAGAAGGATCCATAACATCGATCCAAGTAGTTTATGTACTGCGGATGATTTGACCGTGCTCCTACCATGACATTTGCACATTTAGATGCTACTACCATATTATCAAGAGGATTAGCTGCCAAAGGTATTTATCCAGTAGATCCTTTGGATTCAACGCTATGTTACAACCTAGGATCATTAGTGAAACATTATGAAACTGCAAAGGGTTAAGCAAACTTCACAACGTTACAAAGAACTTCAAGACATTATAGATATCCTTGGGTTGGATGAATTATTTGAAGAATATCATTTAACTGTAGCATGCAAAATTGAGTGTTTCTTATCACAACCCTTCTTTGTGGAAGAAGTCTTTCTGGTTCTCAGGGAAATATGTTGGTCTCAGAGAAATAATTTGGGGTTTAAATTCATCCTTTCGGAGAATTAGACGGTCTTCCCAGGAGGCCTTTTATTTGGTGGGTAACATCGATGAAGCTACCGTAAAAGCTATGAACTTAAGAGGAGAACAAATTGAAAAATGAACTTAAATCTTTGTATGCGACTCTTAATCGAATGATATGGAATTCAAGTGAAAGAGATTGTTTTATCTACTAATAGTGGACAAATTGGGATATTACCAAACCATGCCCCATTGCCACGGTTGTAGATATATGTCTTTTGAGAATACGACTAAATGATCGATGGTTACGGTGGTTCTTATGGGCGGTTTGCTAAAATAAGTAATAATGAGATCACTATTTTAGGAAATGGTGTGAAAATTAGTCTGACATTAATCCACAAGAAGCTCAACAAACTCTTGAAATAGCTGAAGCTAACTTGAGTAGAGTTGAGGGTAAGAGATAAGCAATTGAGGCAAATCTAGCTCTCAGAGCTAGGACAGTAGAAGCTGTCAAAGTGATTTCCTATTAGTAGTTAATACATTCAATCAAAATTCTTTAATATTATTATACACTACACACTATATCTTGATTCCACAAATTGAACACAATGAAGTAATTTGATTAATCTAATGATAGAACGAAAAAGAAAAAAAAAGAGGATGGGTAGAAAAATTTATTAGATACCATGGAATCTATCTAATAAGTTCTACCTACTATTGGATTTGAACCAATGACTCCATATGAAAGCAATACTCTAACCTTTGGGTAAGTAGGTCATTTATCATCACAAAAGGGTCTCCTTCACGATGGATTATAGGTAAACTATGTTTTCTAAGCAATATCAATCTTTTACCAGTAAACATAAATGGATCAGATAGTTTTCATGTGAGATTATGGGATACCCTTCTTGACAAGAAATTATCTCTATGTTAAAATGGTTATGATAAGGGGTATAGCTTCAGTTAGGTAGTGCACCTCGTTTACATGCAATGTTTTCAAGGAGCCTTTTATGCAATGACCATAATTGATCTTTTGAGAAGTCGATGTCTTACTCCATATATTTGAGAGAACAAGAGAAAAATAGCCTAAAGAAGTTGGTTTGATTGTTTGGGTGTGAATTCTGCAAATCAAATAGAACCTTACCATTGTAAGGTAAATTCCCAGTTCATTCAATGCCAGGCATAATGAGTATAAGAATCTCAAATAACCTCTTTTCATCCTATGAGCTTTAAGGTGTATGAAGTTTCATATTTTAATCTTGTGGAGTGATAGAGACTACATTTAACTTAGGTTGATCTAGGCGAAGGCAGACCTAAATAAAGGTCACCCTTCTTTGAAACACTATGGTATTGGGATCAATAATGAATCGAGCACATGGAGCCATCTCATTCTCTTCTTCTAAGAAAAATATGGTGAACTAACTAATCTTTACATCAGTTGATGAAAGAGCCCAATGCAACAAAATGCATGTTGGGTCTTTGAAAAGTTTGAATCATTTCGATAATAATCAGTTTTATCTATTTTACTAAGAAGGTCTACGGTCTATATAGCCCTAATATATTTCCATTTTGATTTTGTTGTATAGAAATTTGAGCATTAGTAGGAACAATAAAATAAACACAATAATTCATTCCAACGGACCCAATTGGTATTTGTCAAATCTATAAAATACCCATCTCTCTCCATCCACTTTCATGAATGAATTACATATGATATTTTTATTATTCTTTTTTTTGAATTGTTTTTCATTGAATTGAAAATAAAAATTGAATTTGTAATTTGTTTATTGAATTCTAATTATTGAATTTCTTTAATTTCTTCTTTACTATAAGATAAGGGATTCTTTACTTTTACTTTTTATTTATAAGATATAAGATCAATATGAGATAGAAAAAAATTCAAAATAGACATAAGATAATAAGTATAAACTAAGTATATAAGCATGCTATGTCTACACCTCACATATAGAAATAGAATCAAAGGAGAAAAAAAAAAAATAGAAGTGGGATGACATTAGATGAATCTTGAAACAAAGTATGTCTCTGACAAACAAACTCTCAACTATGCGGCTTTATTTGATCAAAATTATTTTCTTATTTCATCGAAGAAGTTATAGATGATTTGAAAATTCCAATTCAAATGGAAGAATTGGGCTTATTCCACATTCATAGGAGTACTTTTATGTTTCTGCTTCATGAATATGATATCTTCTGGTCATTCCTAATAATATCAAGCATTATTCCTATCTTGGCATTTTCATTTCGGGGATTTTAGCCCGATTAGGAAGGTCCATAAAAGCTTTCTAGTTATGAATCAGGTATAGAACCCATGAGGGATGCTTGGGTACAATTCCGAATTCTCTATTACATGTTTGCTCTAGTTTTCTTGTTTTTGATGTTGAAATGGTCTTTCTTTATCCATGGGAAATGAGCTTTGATGTATTTGGTGTATATGTCTTTATAGAAGCTTTCATTTTCGTGCTTATCCCAATTGTGGGTTCAGTTTATGCATGGAAAAAAAGCGTTGGAATGGTCTTAACTGAATATTTAGACAATCAAAAGAAAAGGGAAGGAAAGGATGACATTGAAACATTATGAATTTGGTGAGTGAGTTTCTTACTTAACCAAACAACTCAATTCAATTATTTCAACTACATCAAATGATCTCTCGAATTGGTCAAGACTTACAAGTTTATGGCCACTTCTCTGTACCGGTTGTTGTTTCATCAAATTTCTTCATTAATAGGCTCAGTTTGACTTTGATCGTTATGGGTTGGTGCAAGATCGAGCCAAGGCAAGACCTCAAGGCAAGAATAATGAAAATGGCTCCCTCTTTAGTAAGATTATATGAGCAAATGCCAGAACCAAAATATGTCATTGCTATGGGGTACTATTACAGGAGGGATGTTCAACTGATTCTTATAGTACTATTTGAGTCGATAAGCTAATTCTTGTGGATGTCTATTTGCCAGGTTGTCCACCTAAGCCAGAGGCAATTATAGATGCTATAATGAAACTTAGTAAGAAAATATCGAAAAATATTTGAAGATAGAACTGTGTATCAACAGGAGAAGATGTTTTACTACTAATCACAAGTTTTACCCGGTACTCATACTGGAAATTACGATCAAGAATTACTCTATCAATCACCATCTACTTTAGAGATACCTTTTGGATTTGAAATCTTTTCAAATCCAAAAGGTCATATCTTCCTATGAATTAGTGAATAAGGCGGGGTTTTCTTGTGTAGAATAAGAAAGCAGTGGGTCAATCATTAAGATGAAAAATTTTATTGTCATATGAAATATTCATACAAATAAAATATGGGAGAGATGAAGAAGATGGTTCATTTATCTGATTGGCTAGTAAAATGTAGAGATGAAGAAGATGGATCTTTAGGCTTTGATTGTCGAGGAATAGAGACTTTACAAATAAAATTGAGGATTGGGATTCCATTGCTATCATTTCATATGTATATGGTTACAATTATTTATGCTCAGTGTGCCTATGATGTGTATCACCAGGCGGATTTTAGCTAGTGTGTATCACCTTACGAAAATACGATATGGTATAGATAAACCAGAAGAGGTATGCATAAAAGTATTTGCTCCCAGGAGTAATCCTCAAATCCCATCAGTTTTCTGGATTTGGAGAAGTGCTGATTTTCAGGAACGGGAATCTTATGATATGTTGGGAATTTCTTATGAGAATCATCCTCGCCTTAAAGCGTATCTTGATGCCTGAAAGTTGGATAGGCTGGCCTTTAAAGACTATATTATGCCCAATTTCTATGAGATTCAAGATGCTCATTGATTTAAATTAAAATGAAATCTGGAGTCATGTCATATAAGTAAAAAGCGGTTTTATCATTCAATGAGCATCTTGGCATTTCCCTTCTAGATGAAAAAAAGTGGACTTTCATTCGTATTGTGGAGGGGCTAAAATAAAAAAAAAGAAAAGAGGTTCTCATTGCTATTCCCCAATTGGGAGGATATCATATAATATACATTTCGTATGAGCAGATCCTGTCCTTCCACTCTTTGATTGAATTCTTTTAGCTAATTTTTTTAGCTATTAAATTTGAGATATATATACAAAATTTAACATACTTTTGGAATAAGAAAAGTATGAACAAGGGTAAAAAATACAAATGAAAAGAAAGTAAAGAATATCTATTCCGATCTCAATGAATTAATTTCATTTGTATGAGGTATGAATATCTATCCGATACATTATTCACGTGTCAGGAACCAGATTTGAACTGGTGACACAAGGATTTTCAGTCCTGCTCTACCAACTGAGCTATCCGACCATTTCCCGTGCATCATCTTAGCAGAATACTTATATCTATGTCATGAATTTCTTAGATCTTCAAAAAAAGACTTTCTTTGTTTGTAAATGTAAGTAAAAAATATGGACTATGAATAATTCAATAACGGAGATTCTTTGAACATACTTGAACATATATATTCATGTATTATACAAAACAAATGAGATTGGATTGGAAAAGATCCGAAGATTTCTATTCGGATCCATTTGTGAAAGAACAAGTGAATGAAATTAGAAAGATATTTCAGTTTTTTTAAAAGTTCCACTGATGAAAAAAAAAAAAAGAGGGATGAGGATAAATAAAAAGTGAGGAAGTAAAATGGGCTTTTTTATTGGGGATAGAGGGACTTGAACCCTCACGATTTAAAAAATGAAATTTTCCTCTTACTATAAATTTCATTGTAGTTAGTATTGACATGTAAAATAGGACTCTCTCTTCTCGTTGATTAATTCTTCTAAAGATCTATCAAACCCTGGAATGAATCATTTGATCACTGAATATTCGAATTTTTTTTTCAACTTCAATTAGAATTGATTCACAATAACTCTTCCATTTTTCATATATTTTTGATCTCTATTATTCTAATTATATATAGAATAATAGAAATAGAGGGTTTCTATAGATCCTTATCTCATACTATTACTCATATTAATAGTAATCTAAATATGAAAGAAAAAAAATAAAAAAGGATATATTATTTCATTAAGTTCATAAGAGAGTTCTACTATTCTATTCTAGAATAATTAGAATAATAGAATTCAGAAATCAATTCTATTAATTCTAGCTATTAGAATAGAAATATATATATACTAAAATATATAATATAAAAGAAATAGAAGATTTCTATTTTCATATCTCATATATAGAGATACAGAATAGGATTCAATCTAAGATTTGGGTTGTGATTAATCGTTTGCTATGTCAATATGTATACGTACGTATTAGGTATATAAAGTTATCCTTTCTGTAATTTCAATAGAAGGATTTTAGCTACTAACGTAACGTAGTCAATTTCATTCGTTAGAACAGCTTCCATTGAGTCTCTGCACCTATCCCTTCTTATTCTCATTTTCCATCGTTTTTCTCTCAAAACAAAGATTTGGCTCAGGATTGCCCATTTTAGTTCCAGGGTTTCTCTGAATTTGGAAGTTACCACTTAGCAGGTTTCCATACCAAGGCTCAATCCAATCAAGTCCGTAGCGTCTACCAATTTCGCCATATCCCCTTTCCTTTGAGACAAGGATCCAGTTGGAATTCCATCCAACTCTTTCATTTATCTTGACACTATTTAATTCATTAGGTAATGATTCCTATATTGAAAAAGTGTATGCTGCTATTTTCTTTTTTGCCCACCCTCTTTTCTATATTCTATCATTTCATCTCTATTGGATGAACCTTATTTGTTTCAATACGAAATGATTTTATCATTGATGTATCCAATTCAATATGGATAGATATATAGATATATATATATATATATATATGCCTTTCCTCCTCCTTCATTTTACAGTGCAGCTTGGAGTAGTGGAACGGTCGATATTCATTCTTTTTTTTTTTTTCATTTCAAAATATAAAAAATAGAATTTCATTGATAGATTGATATTTCATATTCATATATATGAATATGGAATAGAATTTCTATTTAGATCTAAATAGAATATATCTATATATATCTAAATAGAATATAAAATATATAACAAAAAATATATAACATATAACTAAAAAAGAGAATAAATTTAAATAATAATAAAATGAAATAAAAAGAAGAAGAATCACTAGGTAATAGCTAAGATCCGATAGTTTCCTGTATTTCCTGTATTCTATACACTATTGCTCTTATATCCGCCCGCTTAGCTCAGAGGTTAGAGCATCGCATTTGTAATGCGATCGATGGTCATCGTTCGATTCCGATAGCTCTTTTTTCTTTATCGATTTTTTTCTTTCCATGATTGAAAATCTCTACTCGCTTTCTCTAAATGTCGAGTCACCGATCTATTATGTCATGGTAACTTGCAGCTATAGCTATGAATAAAAAAAGTTGACTAGATCAATTAGATCTCTACAGAAGAAATTGGAAAACGTAACCTTCATTTATATTTGGATTTCCTATGTATATATATATATAGGAAATATAGATAATATTTATTTTTATTCTGTTTTGTAGGACTTTAGTAAATTGAGTTTTGCTTTGCTGGTCCTTTAGTTCAGTCTGAATTTATATTTTTTTTTTCAAATGAAAGCTAATCAAAAGGAGCCTTTATATGTCTCGTTACCGAGGACCTCGTTTCAAAAAAATACGCCGGCTGGGAGCTTTACCGGGACTAACTAGTAAAAGACCCAGATCCAGAAGTGATCTTCAAACCCAATTGCGCTCTGGAAAAAGATCACAATATCGTATTCGTTTAGAAGAGAAACAGAAATTGCGTTTTCATTATGGTCTGACAGAGCGACAATTACTTAAATATGTGCATATTGCTGGAAAAGCCAAAGGGTCAACAGGCCAGGTTTTACTACAACTACTTGAGATGCGTTTGGATAACATCCTTTTCGATTAGGTATGGCTTCGACCATTCCTGGAGCCAGACAATTAGTTAACCATAGACACATCTTAGTGAATGGTCGTATAGTGGATATACCAAGTTATCGTTGCAAACCCCGAGATATTATTATTACGAAGGATAAAGAAAGATCGAAAGCTCTGATTCAAAATTATCTTGTTTCATCCCCTATGGGGAATTGCCAAACCATTTGACTATTGACTCCTTACAATATAAAGGATTTGTAAATCAAATAATAGATAGTAAATGGATCGGTCTTAAAATAAATGAGTTGTTGGTCGTAGAATATTATTCCCGTCAGACTTGATTCTAACGAAAATACAAAAGCAAGGTTCATACCAATTTTGACTCCTTTCGCTGAAGTAAATAGAGTACCTTGTGCCTCATTCACGTATTAAAAAAAAGGATCGGCAATAGGATTTTTTCTTCTTTTCAATAGATTTCTATTTGTATTTCTTTTACCTATCACTATTAAATGGGATTAGAATAGAGAATGTCTATTAAATAGATAGGTTTATAGAATAATAATGTATAATGAATGTTCTTATTTTATTTGAAAAGAAACGGAGAGAGAGAGAGGTCGAAAGAGAAAAACCAACCCTAAACAAAACTTCCATGCTACGCCTAACCAGAATGCCATTCTCTACAAAACCCAAACAAATAGCGAGTCCTTCATCTTAATTGTAGTACATGTATTACATGGTTCCGATGGTTAAGAAGAAATTTGGTTATTAAACTTAGATGAAATAGTAATAGTCATTGGTAGATTACGAAATTTGAATGAAATTGAATCTGATTCAACTATTTCATTTCATCTTTGTTCAAAAAAGGTGACACCGCATCTTTTCCAATTAGTCTGTTTTTATGTTATTTTGTACTGTACAATTCCTTTTTTTTGTGGGATCGTTTTCCCGAAGGGGATGAGAATAATTATAGAATGAATTGCTAATTATGCCTAGATCTCGAATCAATGGAAATTTTATTGATAAGACCTCTTCAATTGTAGCCAATATCTTATTACGAATAATTCCGACAACTTCAGAAAAAAAGGCATTTACCTATTACAGAGATGGTGCGATTTGATTTTTTCTTGTTTTTTTTTTTACCTCTCAGTTTTACGAGAAAAGAACGTAGTTAGGAATAGAAAAACAAATTAGTGAAAGAAACCTACGCTTGGTGAAGGTGAAGTTTAGAGATAGAGCAATTCCTTCTGTCGTGTATCCTCGATTGATGCAGCCTTAGATGCTTCAATTATCGATTTTAGTATTAAGCGAAAGGTTACATCTATAGGTTCTGTATTGGAGGTCAATACTACTTCATTTAGTACCAATAGGTGGCATCGGGGAAAAGCACTACACCTAGGAATCAACAACACAAAAACTTTGTTATAAATAAACCTTTTCCTTGTTGGTATCGGGAAAAAAAAGAATGGTTAGGAAAAC
>CM038221.1:104531041-104536041 GCA_021442155.1 Cymbidium sinense | reverse complement strand
TCTATTGTACCGCAATTGGTGCATTGGTCTTTGCATCGTTAATTTTTGCTGGTTGGTTCCATTATCACAAAGCTCCAAAATTGGCTTGGTTCCAAGATGTAGAATCTATGTTGAATCATCACTTAGCGGGGTTACTAGGACTTGGGTCTCTTTCTTGGGGGACACCAAATCCACGTATCTTTACCAATTAACCAATTTCTTGACGCTGGAGTTGATCCTAAAGAAATACCACTTCCTCATGAATTTATCTTGAATCGGGATCTTTTGGCTCAACTTTATCCAAGTTTTGCCGAGGGAGCAACGCCCTTTTCACCTTGAATTGGGCAAAATATGCGGAATTTCTGAGTTTTCGTGGAGGATTAGATCCAATAACAGGGGTCTTTGGTTGAGTGATATTGCACACCATCATTTAGCTATTGCGATTCTGTTCCTGATCGCAGGTCATATGTATAGGACTAACTGGGCCATTGGTCATGGTCTGAAAGACATTTTAGAGGCTCATAAAGGTCCATTTACGGGCCAGGGCCATAAAGGTCTCTATGAAATCCTAACAACGTCATGGCATGCTCAATTATCTCTGAATCTGGCTATGTTAGGTTCTTTAACCATTGTTGTAGCTCACCATATGTATTCCATGCCCCCCTATCCATACCTAGCTATTGACTATGGTACACAACTTTCGTTGTTCACACATCACATGTGGATCGGGGATTTCTTATAGTTGGCGCTGCTCATGCAGCCATATTTATGGTAAGAGACTACGATCCAACTACTCGATACAACGATCTATTAGATCGTGTCCTTAGACACCGTGATGCAATCATATCACATTTGAACTGGGCATGCATATTTCTAGGGTTTCACAGTTTTGGCTTGTATATTCATAATGATACTATGAGCGCTTTAGGGCGTCCCCAAGATATGTTTTCAGATACCGCTATACAATTACAACCCATCTTTGCTCAATGGGTACACCCATACTTTAGCACCTAGCGTAACAGCTCCTGGTGCAACAACAAGTACCAGCTTAACTTGGGGAGGTGGTGAGTTAGCAGTGGGCGGCAAAGTTGCTTTGTTACCTATCCCATTAGGAACTGCAGATTTTTTGGTTCATCACATTCATGCATTTACAATTCACGTGACTGTATTGATCCTACTGAAAGGTGTTCTATTTGCTCGCAGTTCCCGTTTGATACCTGATAAAGCAAATCTTGGTTTTCGTTTCCCTTGTGATGGGCCTGGTAGGGGAACATGTCAAGTATCCGCTTGGGATCATGTATTCTTAGGTCTATTCTGGATGTACAATGCAATTTCGGTAGTAATTTTCCATTTCAGTTGGAAAATGCAGTCGGATGTTTGGGGTACTATAAGTGATCAAGGAGTAGTCACTCATATCACAGGAGGGAACTTTGCACAGAGTTCCATTACTATTAATGGATGGCTCCGGGATTTCTTATGGGCACAGGCATCTCAAGTAATTCAGTCTTATGGTTCTTCATTATCTGCATATGGTCTTTTTTTCTTAGGTGCTCATTTTGTCTGGGCTTTCAGTTTAATGTTTCTATTCAGTGGCCGTGGTTATTGGCAAGAACTCATTGAATCCATCGTTTGGGCTCATAACAAATTAAAAGTTGCTCCTGCTACCCAGCCTAGAGCCTTGAGTATTGTACAAGGACGTGCTGTAGGAGTAACCCATTACCTTCTGGGTGGAATTGCCACAACATGGGCATTCTTCTTAGCAAGAATTATTGCAGTAGGATAATGGCTAGGAGGATTTGAAAGGCATTATGACATTAAGATTCCCAAGGTTTAGCCAAGGCTTAGCTCAGGACCCCACTACTCGTCGTATTTGGTTTGGTATTGCTACCGCACATGACTTCGAGAGTCATGATGATATTACTGAAGAACGTCTTTATCAGAACATTTTTGCTTCGCACTTTGGACAGTTAGCAATAATCTTTCTGTGGACGTCCGGAAATCTGTTTCATGTAGCTTGGCAAGGAAATTTTGAGTCATGGATACAGGACCCTTTACATGTAAGACCTATTGCTCATGCAATTTGGGATCCTCATTTTGGTCAACCTGCTGTAGAAGCCTTTACTAGAGGAGGTGCTATCGGTCCAGTGAATATCGCTTATTCTGGTGTTTATCAGTGGTGGTATACAATCGGATTACGCACCAATGGGGATCTTTATACTGGAGCTCTTTTTCTATTACTTCTTTCTGCTATATCCTTAATAGCGAGTTGGTTACACCTACAACCAAAATGGAAACCAAGCGTTTCTTGGTTCAAAAATGCCGAATCTCGTCTCAATCATCATTTGTCAGGACTTTTGGAGTAAGTTCCTTGGCTTGGACAGGACATTTAGTTCATGTCGCTATTCCCGAATCGAGGGGAGAGTACGTCAGATGGAATAATTTCTTAGACGTATTGCCGTATCCCCAAGGGTTGGGCCCACTTTTACGGGTCAATGGAATCTTTATGCTCAAAACCCTGATTCCAGTAGTCATTTATTTGGTACCTCCCAAGGGCAGGAACTGCCATTCTAACCCTTCTTGGGGATTCCATCCCCAAACGCAAAGTTTATGGCTAACCGATATTGCTCATCATCATTTAGCTATTGCATTCCTTTTCTCGTTGCTGGCCATATGTATAGAACTAACTTCGGGATTGGACACAGTATTAAAGATCTTTTAGAAGCACATATTCCTCCGGGGTCGATTAGGACGTGGTCATAAGGGTCTTTATGACACAATAAATAATTCGCTTCATTTTCAATTGGGCCTTGCTCTAGCCTCTTTAGGGGTTATTACTTCCTTAGTAGCTCAACACATGTACTCTTTACCTGCTTATGCATTCATAGCACAAGACTTTACTACTCAAGCTGCGTTATATACTCATCACCAATACATCGCAGGGTTCATCATGACAGGAGCCTTTGCTCATGGGGCTATATTCTTCATTAGGGATTACAATCCAGAACAGAATGAGGATAATGTATTGGCAAGAATGTTATATCATAAAGAAGCTATAATATCTCATTTAAGTTGGGCTAGCCTATTTCTGGGGTTCCATACCTTGGGCCTTTATGTTCATAACGACGTCATGCTTGCTTTTGGTACTCCGGAAAACAAATATTAATTGAACCTATATTTGCCCAATGGATACAATCTGCTCATGGCAAGACTTCGTATGGGTTCGATGTACTCTTATCTTCAACGAATAGCCCCTGCATTCAATGCAGGTCGAAGCATATGGTTACCTGGCTGGTTGAATGCTATTAATGAGAATAGTAATTCACTTTTCTTAACAATAGGTCCGGGAGATTTCTTGGTTCATCATGCTATTGCTCTGGGTTTACATACGACTACATTGATTTTAGTAAAGGTGCTTTAGATGCGCGTGGTTCCAAGTTAATGCCAGATAAAAGGATTTCGGTTATAGTTTTCCTTGCGACGGTCCCGGCGTGGCGGTACTTGTGATATTTCTGCTTGGGACGCATTTTATTTGGCAGTTTTCTGGATGCTAAATACCATTGGATGGGTTACTTTTATTGGCATTGGAAACACATCACATTATGGCAGGGTAACGTTTCACAATTTAATGAATCCTCCACTTATTTGATGGGATGGTTAAGAGATTATCTATGGTTAAACTCTTCACAACTTATCAATGGATATAACCCTTTTGGTATGAATAGTTTATCGGTCTGGGCGTGGATGTTCTTATTTGGACATCTTGTTTGGGCTACTGGATTTATGTTCTTAATTTCCTGGCGTGGCTATTGGCAGGAATTGATTGAAACTTTAGCGTGGGCTCATGAACGTACACCTTTGGCTAATTTGATTCGATGGAAAGATAAGCCAGTGGCTCTTTCCATTGTGCAAGCAAGATTGGTTGGATTAGCCCACTTTTCCGTAGGTTATATATTTACTTACGCAGCTTTCTTGATTGCCTCCACATCAGGAAAATTTGGTTAATTTAGTGAATTCTTTTTTTTGTACCCTATCCTCCAAAAAAAAAATCTCATTTCTTTTGATGAAGAGGAGGTATGTATGTACCTTTTTCTATTTTTCCATCTAGGATCCGAATCGTATCATTGATAAAATAGGAACTGAACATTATGGCAAGAAAAAGTTTGATTCAAAGGGAGAAGAAACGCCAGAAATTGGAACAGAAATATTATTGGATTCGTCGATCCTTAAAAAAAAAAAGCAAAGTTCCCTCGTTGAGGGAACAATGGAAAATTCATGGAAAATTGCAATCCCCACCACGTAATAGTGCGCCTATACGTCTTCATCGACGTTTTTTAACCGGAAGACCTAGAGCGAACTATCGAGACTTTGGACTATCTGGACACATACTTCGAGAAATGTTTCATGCATGTTTGTTACCTGGCAACAAGATCAAGTTGGTAAGGATAAAATCTTGTTTCTTATTTGGATAGATCTCTATGATCTATAGAATAGAAAGAATAAGGGGCCCCTTTACCATTTTGTATAAATAGACTATTCTATTTGTATAGATATGGTAGGGGCATATCCAATCTTTCTTCGTCCATCAGTCCCCAGTTGTTCAACGCGGAGTAGAGCAGTTTGGTAGCTCGCAAGGCTCATAACCTTGAGGTCACGGGTTCAAATCCTGTCTCCGCAACATTTTTGCTAAATCCCCTTTTATTTTGTATTTGTAGTAATTAATTACTATTAATTAATTTTGTTGGGAGGAAAAAAGGTGAAGCGGAAGATAGAACTACTATATTCACTACTATGTGTACTAGTATACATAGTAGTCAACTATACCGACGGAATCTTTTATAGTACATTAGTTCATCATGGGCGGATAGCGGGAATCGAACCCGCATCTTCTCCTTGGCAAAGAGAAATTTTACCATTCGACCATATCCGCATTTTCTTTGTTCCTGATACGTACGCATATGTCCAATATATATGACATATATGATATATCATATATGCGTCTGGATCATATTTGTGCAGGGCCA
>CM038221.1:101314504-101465941 GCA_021442155.1 Cymbidium sinense | reverse complement strand
TATTGATTTTGAAAATGCAAGTAATATAAATTTAAATTTACTTTGTTTCAAAAGTTCACTTGATGATGTTTGGTTATGGCATAAAAGTTGTCACATTAACATGCATTCTTTAAACAAAATTGCAAAACTTGATCTTGTTGATGGTTTACCTAAAATAGAAATTCATTCTAATTATGTTTGTGATTCATGTATTCATGAAAAACATTCTAAACATTCTTTTAAAAATAAAAGTATTCTATGGTTTTGTTATTGTTGATGATTATTCAAGATTTACTTTGATTATGATTTTAATTCATAAAAATGATGCTTTTAAATATTTAGAAAATTTGTTAAATATATTCAGCATGATAGAAGTCTTCTTGTTAGTAAAATTCAATCTGATCATGGTGGCAAATTTAAAAATAAAAATTTTGAAAATTTTATGATGAATTTGGTATTAAATATAATTTTGCAGCTCCTAGAACCCCTCAGCAAAATGGTATTGTTGAAAGGAAAAATAGAATTTTAATTGAACAAAGTAGAGTTATGCTTGATGATTATAAGCTCCCCAAGTATTTTTGGGCAGAAGTCGTTAACACTACATGCTATGTTATGAATTGTGTTTACTTAAGACCTCTTTTAAATAAGACCCGCTATGAGTTGTTCTTGGTAAGAAACCAAAGATTAGTTATTTTCATATCTTTTGCAAATGCTTCATATTGAATAATGGTAAAGACTCTTAGGAAAGTTTGATGGTAAATCGATGATGGTATCTTCTTTAGGATATTCTTGAATGATAAATCTTATAGAGTTTATAATAAAACAAAATGATTGTTGAAGAATGACATGTCATATTTGATGAAAATCCTATAGATCCTATTAAAGATGATGTGATTGAAGAAGTGGTAGATGAAGAAGAAGAGTTTGAAAGAAAATGTAGATGATTCTTTACCTAAAGATTGGAAATTCATTAGGAATCATTCAAAAGACTTGATTATTGGAGACCCCTCTCAATAAGTTAGAACTAAAAGACACTCTAAGGAAATGATAAATCATTATGTGTTCTTATCTGAGATTGAACCAAAATCAATAAATAAAGCTTTGGAGGATCACTATTGGATTGTAGCCATGAAAGAAGAATTAAATCAGTTTGTTAGAAATGATGTGTGGGAATCAGATCCTAGACCTCAAGATCAAAATGTTATAGGAACTAAATGGGTTTTTAGAAATAAGTTAGATGACTCGGGACACATTGTTAAAAATAAGGCTAGATTGGTTGCACAAAGATATACTCAGATTGAAAGGATAGATTTTGAAAAATCCTTTGCCCCTATAGTTAAGTTAGAAGCCATTAGATTGCTCCTTGCTTATGCCTGTTACAAAGACTTAAAATTGTTTCAAATGGATGTAAAAAGTGCATTTTTAAATGGCTTTATAGATCAAGATGTCTTTGTAGAACAACCTCTTAGTTTGAAAATGTGGAAGTTTTGGATCATGTTTTTAAATTGAAGAAAGCATTATATGGATTGAAACAAGCTCCTAGAGCTTGGTATGATAGATTGAGTAGCTTTCTTATAGATCATGGTTTTATGAAGGGTAGAGTAGATACCACCTTATTCATTAAGAATTTAGGCAATGATTTGATAATTGTTCAGATTTATGTGGATGCCATTTTATTTGGTAGTACAAATGAACCTTTATATGTTGAATTTTCTTCTTTGATGCACAAAGAATTTGAGATGAGAATGATAGGTGAACTCAATTTTTTCCTAGGACTTCAAGTAAACAACAAGAAAAAGGCACTTTTATTTGTCAAACCAAGTATACCAATGACTTGATAAAGAGATTTGATATGAAAAAATTTAAATCTAGTAAGACTCCCATGAGCCCCTCTACTAAACTTGATTTAGATGAATCAGGAAAATCAGTTAATCAAAAACTTTATAGAAGTCAGATTGGTTCTCTTTTATATCTTGTTGCTAGTAGGCCTGGTATTATATTTATGGTATGTTTATGTGCTCATTTTTAGGCTACTCTGAAAAAATCTCATTTAACTATTGTGAAGCATATCTTTCGCTATTTAATTGGCACTTCTACATTAGGTTTGTGGTATCCTAAAAATTCACTTTCATGTGACTTGATTGCTTATTCTGATGCTGACTTTGCAAGATGTAAAGTAGATAGGAAAAGAACATTAGGAACATGTCAATTTTTAGGATCATCCTTAATATCTTGGTCATCTAGAAAACAAAATTTTGTTGCTCTTTCAACTGCAGAGACTAAGTATATAGTTGTTGGAAGTTGTGTTACTTAGGTTCTTTTATTGAAGCAACAATTAGAAGATTTTGAAATTATGCTAGATCACATTCCTATTAAGTGTGACAATACTAGTGCAATCTGTTTGACAAAAAAATCCCATCAACACTCTAGAACCGAACACATAGAAGTTAGACATCACTTTATTTGGGATAATGTAAGTAAAGGAGATGTGAATATTAATTGTATTAGCATAGATTTATAAATTGCTGACATTTTTACTAAACCATTACCTGAAGAACATTTTTGTACCCTAAGATGCATGGTAGGCATGTTAGATCCAAGCATATAATTTTATTTCTATTCATGGTTAAACCTTTTTGATGTTGTCAAAAGGGGGAGACAAATATATGTTTGTTTTTTCTTTCTCTTATGAGGTATAGTTTAGGGCCTTCATGTTTTATACTCATGTTATATTCATGCTTCATTATGGTTAAAATGGTTAAATGCTTAAAATTTGTTTTACTTGTTGTAAATTTTTTTATGCAAATTATTTTAAGATTGATGAAAGGTCACTGCACCTTCATCATTATTTAACACCAACATATCATATGTTTAAAAGGGGATTGTTAACCATGAGCCCCATCTCATATGATATTGATTTTGATGATAATAAACACATGTTCAAATGCTACTAATCAAGTTAAATTCATGTGGAAAAAATTCTTCAGCCTCGGTTCTTATATCAAATTGCCAAAGCTGACAGATTGAAAATTTTTCTAGGAATTACTATATTAAGGCAAATGAAAAGCTCACTAAAAAAAAAAATGATTCATTCATTTTAGATTCATCATTCTAAAATTATTTTTTTATATCTTAATATTACAATTATTCATTAATTATCCATTTTGGATAGTATGAACTAAATGCATGATATAAGTTCCATTAAATGTGTGCTAAAGTAAAATAAATTATGTTTAAACTTCATTAAATCATTTCCATGTCATTCATAAATTTTATTCATAATTTTTAGTGCATGAAAATTAAATTATTCCAAAATTTTATTTTATTTCCTCATATTGTCTCTCATATTATTCTTTCTTCTCTCTCTTATTATCACTTTCATCTTAACATTATTTTGGCTGAATTTTTTAATGCATTCAGTGTAATAAATTATGTGAAGTTCATTCAAAACATTTTCATATTATTTTCCCTTATTTTTCATATTTTAAAATTTATTTATTTGAATTATTTTTAAAATATTCTTTAATTCAAACTCATTTATGCATGACATGTACTTGCTAAATTAAATCAATTTTTTATGGAATATGCTGAACATCCCAAGCATGATTAATTATGATTATTTAGAGCCTAATCGATTTATTTCAAATTATTTTAAAATTAAATTCAAATTAGACTTCTTTTTCAAAATAATTCCTTTCCTTTTTCCAATTTGATCTATTTTAGAAAAGTTTAAGGGAGGCCAGCCACTATGCTTCAAATTTATTAAATTTATTTTTTATTTAAACATTCAATAAGTATAGGAATTAGCTTTGATTTAAAATTAATCCATGCATTATTTTAAGAATTTCCTATTTTAGGAAACCTCTTTGGCTCTGAATTCTTTAAAGTGGATTTTAATAGATTTATTTTATTAAACTCCCTTCTGAAATTTCTATGGATTTTCTTCCATGAATCACATATCATACATTCCATATTGGGTTTAAAAAAAATTTGTAAAGGAGCCTATGGAATATCTCTTGATCCCCTCTCCTTTGATTTTGAAATTTAAATTGATGCCAAATAAATTTCCCTCTCATTGGATGCTACAAGACTCCTCCCTCATATTTAAGAGCCATGTTTTAACTTAAAAAAGGTTCCAAAATTAAAACTCTTTCTTGCTCTCTTGTTCACCCTTGATGATCCTTGCAAGATCATTTTGAGATTTTGGTGATACAAGTGCAAGCATTCCTCATCATTCTTCCCTTCCCTTAGATTTATTTGGCTTGAAGATTGATTGGAAAAGTGAAGGTTTGGTGTGATTCCACTCTTGGCCAAAACATCATCTCTTTGGTGTTTATTTTCTAAGGTGCTAAGTTCTTAAACTTCTTTATTTCTTCTTGGCTTTGAAGTTTACAAGGTTATGTAATTTTCTTGTGTTTATTCATGACAATCTTTAGATTTTGTTTGGCCAAGAACAAAGATATGAAGATCAATTTGTGTGGACTATACCTTCTTGATAATATTTTGATTTCTTGTTTGGTCTAAAGCGAACATAAGGAAATCAATTTATTTTGTGCTTAATCATTGAATATTCCTTTTCTTTCTTGTTTGCCTGAAGTATTTTTAAAGGTTATTAATTTTCTAAGTGTTTAATCATTTGAATATCCATTGTTTATCCCTTTGGCTTAAAGTTTCATATAGGTTGGATAAATTTGATTGTGCTTAAAATCTTATTACCTCTATCCATTTGGCTGACCACATCACATCTTGCATAAATTGCTTTGTGATTATTGATTACTTGTATTCAATTGGTTTATGCATATGTTATGTGATAGCTTTCATGTGATATAATTCAAATCCTTATTTAAGTAATTGTTGAGTTGTTCTAATTGCACATATATTTAACATTTGAATAAAAGTCAGCTTGTGTGAAAAAATAAAATTCAAAGTAAAGTGTTTAGTGATGCATTTTAGTTTGCATTTCAAAGTCTTTCAAGAAAATCATTTCAAACTTTTTGAAGATCATTCAAGCAATATTAAGTTACTTAATTGCATTAAATATTTGATTGAAGATCTTGTTGTAATTTCATTTAAAATTAAAGTGAGCTCTCTTTTCATTAATATTCAATTGCCTTAATATAAGTATAGATTGAGTGATTGTAAAAAATTTTAAAATTGAGAGTTAGACTTGTATCTTTCTCTTGCTTTATCTTGATTTTTTGTGTTGTAAAATTTGTCTCTAAAGAAAGTAATGCTTATTATACTTGCTGAAGGAGAATGAGATTTGTTGTAATCTCAACTTTGGTTTAGTGAATTGCTAGCTTGGATGGCAATGCGTGGACATAGGCCAATTTTTGGTGTTTGGCCGAACCACGTAAAAATCTGTATGTTCTCTTTCTTTACTTTTTAGCACTTTACTTTTCTGTTATTACTTATTTTTTATTGCTTCATTTCATTAAAGCATTATTGTTAAATATTTAAATCTTCTAAAGAAAAATTAAATTTTCTGAAATTTATTTTTAAAGCCCAATTCAGGGTGGCATAGCTAAGTAACAAACCCAAGCTCATGACTGTATGACTGTCCTAAGAACCTTCAAAGCTGGTGAACAAGTACTATGAAGAAGGCCTATCATTCCACATCAACAAGTCAGTGGAAAGTTTGACCCAATTTGGAAATGACCATATATCATCGAAAAAGTATACAGGGTGAGAGCTTATTAGCTCATCGATGTAAAATGGATAATTCCTATGGCCCATATAAATGGACAATATCTTAAGATATATTATACATAATTATTAAAGGTGTTAATCTCTACAAAGGCAAAAGTATTAAATTTAACTTTAAATCGATCAACTGAAGGGATACTCTTCACTTAAGTATGAGAAGAATATTCTCATCTCAAAGAAAAATTCCCCTATGAATAAGGGACAATTTTATAAGCCTTGTAATGCAAGAAAAATCATCCATCAAAGAGAAACTTTCCCTAATGGATTGGATCAAAATTTAAACCAAGATCCAACATGCCCAACGGGGCAAAATCTAAATTTAAATCAAGATCTATCATGCCCAAAAGGGATCTAAAATTTAAATCAAGATTCATCATGCCAAAAGGGGTTGGATCAAATCCATCATTCCCAAAGGGGGCAGCTAAAATTTTAAATCAAAATACATCATGCTAGATCCATCATGCATAAAGGGAATATATCTAAATTTAAATCAATATTCATCATGCCCAAAGGGGTTGGATCAGATCCATCATGCCCAAAAGGGTTGGATCTAAATTTAAATCAAAATCTATCATGCCTAAAAAGACCAAATCTAAATTTAAATCAAAATCCATCATGCCCAAATGGATTGAATCTAAATTTAAATCAAGATCTATCATGCCCAAAGGAGCCATATCAAATCCATTATGCCTAAAGGGGTCGGATCAGATCCATCATGCCCAAAGAGGTTAGATCTAAATTTAAACTAAGATCCATCATGCCCAAAAAGGGTCGAATCAGACTCTATCATGTCCAATAGGGCAAAATGTAAACTCAAATTTAAAGTTCATCATACCCAAAAGGACTGGATCTAAATCCAAACCTTAGATCTATCATGCACAAATGGACCAAGTCTAAACATAAAACTTAAATCCAACATGTCCATATATATAGGATTTAAGTCTAGATGTAACCAACATACCCAAAAGGAGCGAGTCTAAATATAAATCTGAATCCAATATGATCAAAGAAGGATTAAATATGAGTATAAATTTAAAATTAAAATAGAAGACGTAATCCAAGCCTATAAGTGTAACTCATTTACAAATTCTGATATTATTAATTTTATAATGCATATAAATTTTATATGATTCTCTTGTTCAGATTTGTTATAGATTGGCTATATTTTTTATCTAAAAAAGACTAGATAATATCCTATTGAGTAGGAGTGAGATACTAAAGCCTATTGGATTATTCAAGATTTTGTGATTAATCATGGCATCAGGATATTTTGAGAGTAGAGATATTTTTGAGGATTCACTTGATCTATCATCACGTATTCTACCTCTTGATTCAAATCTTTCATCAGGTCGTGATCATTTCAATTGGGTGATCAATTTAAAGCTGAGATACAGTCACTATGTTTCTTTAGAGCAAGTTACAGATCACCTTAGCTTTAAATATGTACTTAAAGAAATAATTTGAAATTATACTTTTTATATATTACATCATAAAGATTGAGACCCAAAGTCGTTTGGTACACCCTTGTCAATAGTTATACATATACTAGGCCCATTATTTACAAATGCATGGTGACATCTTTAAGAGAGTTGACATATATCACGTAGTTTATGCATCACTTTTTTACTATAGTCTCCTTCCATTTACTTGGATCTAGAGCATAGCAAAATATTGGGACAATATCACCAATATTGGTCTACATGAGATGATGATTATTTTAGCTGACATGTAGGATATAATAGGTCCCCCTATTAGAGGCATTCCCTATAAGGGGAGCATCCCGCCAAATCATGAGCTTTTTTAGAGTCAGCAAGCTGGCCAGTGTAGGAGAGACAATTATGTATATTCCTCAGATCTTCATCATGCTCTAGCTTACTATCAAAGACTATTCAGAGAGTGAAAATTAAGTCGTAGGCGATGGGGCATAGTTACTCTAGACACATGGTCTGAGAGTTTTGGTAATTCAGCAGTATGTTAATCTAATTTCACACAATTGGATGATCCATTTGACATGGAATTTCATTCATTTGAGAAGTCCTTCAATGACATATTCGAGCCTGAAGGAAGTCAGTTCTCAGTGAATACTAGCAAGAGACATTAACAAGGAGCAATATTAAGTGGCTTTCATTGCCACTTGGCTGGGCTATTTTGTGTTTTTGAGTCACAACAGATTTTTTTCATCCTTCCACTCTTTTGATGGCCAGTTTTCTTGCTCATGGCGAAAGGATACCACTAACACCTGCATCGTTAGCCTACATATATCATGGATTAGATAGAGTGAGAGTTACGACTGACTCATGATGCTATGACGTAGATGCTCCTTGGCACAACTTACATGGATGGATTCATGCACATATATTAGGAGCTTTCAGTTATCTTGAGATGCCACCCTATTTCAAAGAGCGAATTTCTAATTATGTAGTTGAATAGGGATGCTCTTTTAGACAAGGATTAGATTTGGACCTTCATGTTTGCTCCATCATGCATGAATGATCGCTGATTATTTATAGATCATCCCTTCATAGCGTGCCTGCTTAGAGCTTGGGATAGAGATACATAGATGCTCTTATTGATAGAGAGGCACCCTTATTATTATCAAAGCTAGGATACAGATGCATAGCAAATACTTCATTGAGCTGAGACATGCTTGGCTTTGTTACGGACATAATGAGTCTATGATTTTGGAGGGATATAATCCCAATAGAGTGGTTAGGTAGTATGGCTTCACTTAGGCTATGCCCGTATATGGACTACCATAGATAATAAATATAGTGGATACTCATTCCCTGGGGATGATCTCACTGTCTATTTGTTTAGCAATAGCTTCTATAGTATGGACTTTCTCACTTCGCCTAGGGACTGGTTCAGCTTTTTGTGTAGCTCCATAAGATACTTACAAAGGAGTTAGTCACATATGGTTAATGTGAATCTTTCATACCTTCTCTTCCTTCTTAGAGCTAGGATTTGGTATGTACAGTCATAGATTGAGGAGAGCTAAACTGGCACAACATTTGCATTCCCATATGACGGGTTCTAAGAGGTCATCGATGTACAAGACAATAAAGCAAAGAGGCTTCATCCACACAGGAGAGAGATGATAAAGATATTGATATTTCTTTGTCAATTGTTTATGATATGGGAGTAGCAAGAATAGATGATTCTGCTTATATTTTTGTCCCACCAATAGTAGTTGAGCCACGAGCAAGACAGATGGAGAGTGATGTCACATTGGTATTATTGATGGATACTATTGTTGATTCCCTAGTGTTCACTCAGGCTATTAGCAATGACCATGTGCATATTAAGAAGACCCAGAGGAATATGGCACTCTAAGAACTATCCATGAGCCACTCTTATCAAATTCAACTTATAGTGAGTGCCACCAAGAATGATTCCTCAACAAAGCGACTCTTATGCAGATAGTCACCCCATTCATAGTTTGGGAGATATAAAGGAAATTATCCGGTTTGGAGATCACATTCTTCATCTCCGGGATACGCCCCTAGGCCTTTAGACCACTACATTATGGCTCTTCAAAGAGCCTACGTCATATAGTGACAACATTACATCGCCATCGGCTTGATTTGGAAGTCTTGCTTGAACTTTCTAGCTTTTGCATGGAAGTGAATTCTTTATTAGATTAGTTGGGTCTTGAAGCGAGAACTATAACTTTGGGAATCGATCGAGATATCTTATCGACATATAATCACTAATGTGGAGACCACAGCACTACTTTGTATCAAGTCTTCCCAAGATCTTGGGCATAGTCTCAGAGCCTTAAGATCCTACCAAAGAGAGCTTTCTAGAGCACAAATTAAGCTCCTCAATATATCTATTGAATTGAGAAAGTTATAGCTAAGGAGATAGTTGTGGACCTCATTTTTAGATGAGGTTAATATCATTTATGTATATAATAAGGAATTCTAGATTAAGAGCCTCCTACTGTACACTTGGGGATGATACCAAGTGACCTAGTGCATCCTCCTAGGGTTTGATCTAACCTAATGGATTTAGGTACTCAACCTAAATTCCAAACTTGAATTAAATAAAAACAAATCCAAATAAACCAAAATGAATTCAAATTAAATCAAATGAATATATCCAAATCTAAATCAAAGTCAAATCTAGTCAACCATTTTGACATAGGTTTATATTAACCCATCAAAAATTGATCAAATGAAATCATTCCAAATGATTCAAATGATAAAATAAACATATTTAATCATGAATCTAAAGAAATTTAAATTTATTTAGGCCTTACTTAGGTTAACTAGACCACTTAGTCTAAATGAACCTAAATGAGTCCTATTGGGTTCAAACCCAAATCAAATTGAAATCAACTCAATTTGATTGCTTAAAATCATTTGATAATGAGAATCAAACATAATACAATCTATCATTGGATCCAATTTGACCAATTTGATCATTTGATCCATATTGAACCCAAGCTTAACCCATTAAACCCAATTTGGGTCAAATGGGTTCAAATTAAAATAAAATTGAAATCAAATGATATTAATCTCTCCAAATCATCTCACATATGTGATCAAACATGATTGGAGTCCAAACAAAATTTAATTAAGCCAAATGGGTCATTTGAACCCAAGTTAAATTAAGCTTAACCCATTTAAGCCTAAATGGTTTAAAGTGAAATGAAATCAAAAATTAATTCAAAACCTAAAGGAATTAATCAAATTAAAAATTGATAAATCATCAATTAAAGATAATTGAATCCAAAGTTAAATAAATAAAATAAAATAAATTTGACAAATGAATTGGGTTCAAACTTCCAATCCAACTCAAACGACTTGGATTTAACCTCAAACTCACATTTTGATCAACCAAACACTAGCCTAAAGGCTATGGGGAAACTAAAAGCCATAAGTGAAGTCAAAGGGAGATGAGTTGGGTATACCAAGTAAAGATGCCTTTATGATTCCTCCCCTTCATCCAAACTCCCTTGGATTTTATCCACCTTTGACCACCTCTTGGAAGATGAAGGGTTGAAATCAAGTAGCCTATTAGAAAAGAAGGACTTGGCTTCCTCCATGAGGGATAGCAAGCAAAGAAGAGAGAAGCCATGGAGGTCTCTCTCTTGGCCAAGAAGGAAAAGGGGAGGAAAAACCTTCCTCCCCACAAACTTCTCATCCAAACACACTCACAAGGCCAAGAGGGACTAAACCCACCCTAATCAAGTCCTCACCACATGACCGTAATTTGGTCACCTATTTCATACATGGCTCTGGCCATGTATGGAAAGAGAGGAGAGAGGCCCTCTCTCTCCATCTTTCATCCCAAAACATTCATAAGGTGAAGAGAAAGCAAAGCATTCCCCACCTCTCACCAGAAGCAGAATTGCCAAAGTGGCCAACCTCTCAGCCTCCAATGGCAAAAATAAAGGGAGTCCATTACATGCCTAATTGACCTTCCCAACACGCTCTGGAGGTCGAAGTGACCTCAAACAAACCATCACAGAGGCTCGTCATCATCAACGAGCCGGAGAATGCCCAAACCAATGGGAAACAACTGATTCTTGGTCTCCCTGACAATCCACGATGAGGCAAAGCATGAGACTCCTTCTAGAGCTTCGTCCCAGGACACCATAAAGGTGGAGGAACTGCACCTCTGTCGAGACCCCACGTCGGTGAGGTATGCCTCACAACTGACCTCTATAGCATCTTGGTTTAGTCTTTATGAAGAGAATTTAATCCCCAAGAGGATCAAATCAATATTTGATTCTTGATCATTTTGCAATCAAAATCGCATTAAAATTCATCACAGATCACCGAAAATTTGTCAAATGGCATTCGTCTCTCACCGAAGAGAACAGTGAATGACCTTCGTCATTCGTTCCTTCTATTTGGAACCAACAGATCTAGATCACATGCTTTGATTAAATCCCTATAAAAAATCATAGGCAAAATCAAGATCATCCGATCAAATGGTCGGGATTAAGCTCGTGTGGCCACTACTTTTGACGTGGGATCCGTGTGGATCCCACGTGGCCCAATGCCGACACGTCAATGCTGTCATTTAAAACAATATTTCCCATTTTAAATTATTAAAAAAATCATTAAAAATACCAAAAAATTCAAAAAAATTTATAAAAAATAAAATATAAATCCAAAAATGCAAACTAGGACTCTATAGATTCATCTCAATGAGTTGAATCTATTAAACTCAAAATCCTTAATTAATTTTAAATACTTTTGGATTATTTTAACTTTAAATAAAATTAATTAAACTTAAATTAATCACAAACCATTATTCCAATTGAAATGAAATTTTGGGGAACTGAAATTGAGGTTAAAATGCACCTTAGGAAATTTTTTTATGATTTATCTCAAAGAAAATTAAAAGATATTAAATTTCAAACTCTAAACTTCAATTTTAATGAAATAAATTAATGTTAAATGAAATAAATCATAAAATTTGATCAAATCACCTTAAATTAACATAACAAACCCTAATGAACTTAAGCACATTAATGAAACCCACTAAAACTTAATAAATAACAAAATGACCTAATTTGATAATTAGTTGAATTAATTAATTCAATTAATTAACTAGAACTTAGGCAAATCTTAATAAATCAACCAAAACTCCAAAATTTTCAAATGGGCTCTATATGGATGCATTTTTCAGAGAGGATCAATGAAAAATTAAAACCCTTAAATAATCCTCATTAAATTACGCTTAATTTAGATTTTAATAAAATAAACAAAACTTTAATTACACCCTAATTATGCATCTGATTAAAATGAAACTTTGGAAATATGAAATTAGCAAGGAACCCCACTTTCCATAAAAATTTCAAACCAAATTGACCTTCAGATTGAGAATTATTGAATTTTCAAATCTCTAGGTCAATATAAAATCACAAAATCACAAAATAATTTGAAACATCTTCATCAATTCTAGAACACTTAAGGATAATTCTCTGACATTCTAAACCAATGAATTTGATCACTTACATACTTATAGTTCAATGAAAATAATAATAAATATTAAGTTTAATTAAACCTTAAGGCTAATGAATTTATAATAAACAAATCAATAAAAGCTAAATCCATAATCAATGTAAATTAAGAATAGATTAAAACACTAACCTAAGCATCTTAGGTTAACATAATTCAACCAAATGAATTCAATGAACATTAATGAAACAAATAATTAAATCAATCTAAATCAAATCAAATTGAAAATAAATTAAATCAAGAATATTTAATCAAATTAAAGACATGAAATGAATAATTAAATTCCAAAGAAAAAATTGAAACATTAATCCAAAACTGAACTCAAATCAAATCATCGAAATAAATCTAAAAGGATCTAATTAAGATACTTAAGATCTTGGTTAAATCTTTAGGATGAATCTTCATCTTATAATGAAGGTTTCATTCTATTAGGGTATAGAATGTTGAATAGAATGGTTTCCACCTAAAAGTAGAATCTATTTTATTCTTTTATTCTTGAAAACCTAAACTTCACTTTAACATAAAAGTGAAATTGAAAATGAAAAAAAAAATCACAAATCATTAAATCATTTGAATTGAAACCATCCAAAGGTAAATCAAACAAACTTCAAAATCCAAATTAAAACTTGAACTAAAAAGGCTTAGCAAAGTCTTGCCACACAAGCCTATTTTTTCACACACTAGATCATTAGATCACGGACTCTAGACTTAGGTTAGGTCGATCTATGATACTCTGTGATATTTTGTGTTGTGATGTGATGTATATCTTTATTCTGTACTATTTTAGACTGCATGTCTAGGATTGTTTTCCCATTAGACTGAATGATAAGATGTTCTTTTTAGAATTAATGTTATCTTCTACTAGGGGCTATGCTAAAAAGGACTGCCATCATAAACAAATTATAAATATTATTTTCTTGTAGGTATGCTTAAGTTATTAAGCATACATAGCCCAATAGGACAGGCGGGTTTAGTAAGCAACTAATACTAAGCCCATAGGTTTGTAAAATATAAGTGTTGTGTTGTTTGTATTTTCTCGATATTCATTTTGTAGGGCTTAGAATTTATTTTTGAATTTAAAATATAAATTTGAGCTTAGAATTAGGTTAGAATCTATAGGGTTTAGAATTAGCAAGAGCTAACCCTATCGTAGATGGTTGCATAAGTCCCTCAATGGAGGCCCCTAAAGAATGAGAGACAATAAAAAAGAAGACCATAGATCTAGACTTGTAGTTCTTGGTTGGGTTGTATAAGTAAAGCTTGCTATCCATTCTCTCTTTCTTCTCAGGTGTATAGCAGTACCCAGCCACATTGGTCTTTCTTTAATTTAAAATTGGCATGATTTATTTTGGGTGTACAACCTACTTTTCTATATTTTTTTATGTGTTGTGTTTTTTGTGATGAATGCCTAGACGATTAGGCTATTAGAAAACTAAATTTTCTACCAAACTTAAATTTTAATGAACTCAAACACAAAAAATAAAGAAACTCAAATATCACATAAATTGAAACCCTAGGAATAACCTAAAATCAACTAGAAACAATTAGCATTTGACAACCATGCTATCATATGGATCTCAACTCTTGAATTGGGCACTTCTCCCATACAAATAAGAGGCATCTAACCTGTGAGGATGGCTGCCTTTTTGGAGAAGTCTTCATTCTTTCATTGATTTGGCCTATAATCACTTATAATTGCATGCCATTTATGCATAAAATACCTACCCAAGACCTTAAATGAATCATGAGTCAAAAAATTTAAAAGCTAAACAATATGCATTAGTTAGATGCATTTCATACCCTACATGATCTTAGGGATTATGGAGTGAGTTTAGGTTCTTAGATTCTTTCCTACAATGCAATAGCCTAACCATCTTGCATACATGAGACTTAGCATCATTGATTTAAAATATGCTTAGGTTGTATAGACCCCTCTAGCGTTATAAGTCCGAAGAGTCGGCCGATAGGTTTGTTCCCTCAAGTGAGAGGAATGATAATTCCCAAAATGAAACTAGGTCAAGCATCGACTTGTAAGCACTTATAAACTTAGGTTCTGAAGCATCCTCGAAGTAAGTTTTCAACCAAAGGCATTTCTGCAGTCTTGTGCTATTAGAATCTAAGCCATACATTTCTAAAAAAATATCAGCTCAAAATCTAAATTAAATTTTAAATTTTAAAACCCAATGATAGGATAGTTGAAATTCTTATTGAGCATCCCAGTATCAACAAACATTTCTACTTAATCCCGTTTGACTTCCAAAAATAAGTCTTTCCATTTGGATCATTCCCAATTGAAATTCTAAATAATCATTTCCTTTGAAAACCTCTTAGAAATCCATAGAAATATTAACTTATTTCTTTAATCAAGAGTATTTTTATAAAGAGACTCTTCATTCCTAAGATGTAATTAACTATAAAGGTTTGCCCTTATAGGGAACCATGAACCTAGTTTAAAATAAATCCTGCTCTACTTCTAATACAGTTCAAGGAAAAACTCTCTGGTATATGAAAGACCCATTAGCCTTAAGAGTCTTTTATTAAATGATCAAATCCATTATAAAATAAAATATTTATCTTTCGAGATAATATGTTTACTCTTTAATGACTTATTTGATCATCCGAAATTAGAAATTCATAAAATCCTATGTGGTGTCACAAATTTTCCCGTAATAATATTTATTAGAGAGGAGATTTATGGTCAGATAGGCTATCACAACTATAGAAGAGGCTCACAAATAGATGCTCAGGTGTCCAAACTTGAGCATATTCTTTTCTCATTAGTCCACGACTAGGACGCTACCCATCAGCATCTGCACGAAGCTCGAGAGAGGCAGTCTACTATGGCCTATAGAGCTCATACAACCTCTATCTGTATTAGAGAAATTCAGGCTAATCATTTATAGATAAAACCTCTTTTATGTCATTGTCTTATATGATATATGAAAGTGATTAAAAATTTTCAAAGATAATATTTTTTTCTCTTCCTATTATAGTCTCAAATAATCATCGATAAATAAATAAGAAAATAATGAATGCATCATGATACATTCGTTGGGGGGCAATTTTATTTGCATCTTAAAAATGAAATAAATGGAACATCTCAACTTAAGGTGTCGCATGACTGTAGTCGCAGCTATTAGGCATTGTTGCCTTATAAAATCTATAAATTTCAATCACCCGAGACTATTACCTACTTTAATAACAGTGCGGTGACACTGTGATCCCAGTGCCTAAGCGCTATCGCAACAACCTTCAATTTTAAAAAGCAAGATAAATAACCCTTCCCGCCCAATAGAGATAACCACCCATGGGGGAGTGAGGGAAATGGAAAAACTGCCCTAAAGGTAATGATTACTAAAAATTTTTTATAAAAGAAGAAGAAGTGCCCCTCTCTTTTCTTCTTCTTCTTTTTCCCTCACTCCTCTATTCCACTATCCCTATTCTTGCTCCTAGTCTCATACACTCTTAACAGCGTGCTTTCTACTACTACACAAGAGCATTCTCCTCTTACACGAGACAAGATTGAAGGCTACTATTATTAACTCAAGGTAAATAATTTCTGAAAATGCTCTTTTAATGTAATTTCCTCTCTAAAAAGAAATTTTAAAATATTTTCACCATTGATCTAAAATTCATGAAAAAATAAAGAGGCTTATTTTTGTTGATCTTGGATTCGAAACAAGAGAGAATAATATTTTTTTGCATTAAAATAATATAAAATCTAACCTTGTTAAAATATTATGCCATTGAATTTTCATAAATTTATTAATTCTACAAGAATGGTTCAAAAAATAGAGTTCCACTGTCAGCCAAGTCCCAAGACCGAGGTGTTAAGCTCTAGAGTTTTAAAATCTTTGACACTCCGAACTGTAGGACCAAGGTGCCAAATATCTGGCACCGTGGCACTAAGCTTTCGGGTTAGTGTCTTATGTACAATGTTGCAGTGTTATAGCGTGAGCGTTGCAACGCTATGCTCTCGAGTAACGCCTCTTTAACACAACATCGTAACACTATCTTCACAGCATCGATGTGCTAAATCTTGAAATCTATTCCAGCTTTGAACTTGGTTTCAGTGTGAATAAAATTCTCCCTCCATTAATCTTGATTCGAGGCAAGGGAGAAGAGTGCTAATGCACTAAAAATCGTGAAACCTAGCATCCATTATACTGCCAAGATTTCAAATTTCTCTAAAAATGTTAAATCTTAGAAATTAATGAAACAACACCAAGTCGTTGCACTTCTAGCATCAAGGTGTTGAGTCCTTGGGAGATTTAAACTTTAGGCATGCATCTAGCTGCAAGGCAGCGATATTCCTGCCGAGGTGAGCTCTTAGGAATCTTGAACCTTAGGCATGCATTCCATAGTGCTAAGGCGCTTATGTTTTAGCATTGAAGCCCTACACTCTTGGGAATATTAAACTGTGATACTCATCTGACAATGCCATGGTGCTGATATCTCAACACCGAGGCACTGAGCTCTCAATAAATTAAACCTTAGGTACCCGGCTGATCTCTCTAACATTAAGCCCAATTCATATCCATAATGTTGCAACGTTATACATGTAGCACTGAGGCACTAAGCTCTTGGGTTCTGAACTTATATTTTTCAGCTTAACAGCACCATGGCAATGATTCGGCAACACTGAGGCATTGAGCCCCTAATATTGTTCAGTTTGAACAAAAAATTTATTATTAAGCTTTTAAATCCTAGAGAATTCCATATAATAGAGACAAACACACAGCATTGAAATGAAAATGTCTTTATGAATAACAAAGTTTATTATAGAAAGTCTTATAATAAATAAATAAATAAGAGAAAAATACAAAAGAAAAGAGAAAAGGAGAAAACTAATAATTATAGTCATCGTCATCAACCTCCTCCTCTTATTCTTTCGACTTCGGTGGGGTGCTCATATAAGTGTGATAATGAGGCATCGTTGGAAAAGAAGCCTGACCCAAGTCCGCATGAAAGTTGCAACTTTCAAACATATGAACAAGTGTTGAGTTAAACTCAACCATGTATGAAAATTATTGCACCTAAACTATGTAGTGGTCAAATTTTCTCCTAGTTCTTACTCGCGACTAGTTTTGCCAACCCTTTTCCTTGAATGTGAGACTTATCCTCCAATTTCATGGAGTTGCTTGCTAAAGATCTTGGAGGATTTAAGTTTAGATTGAGGGACTCATGAGCTTTCTCCCACCACCCTCAAGTCAAATCATTCAATTACTCTCTTAGTTAGGGAGCCTTTTGTATAAAGACATTTTCATCTGACTCCCCTTGTTCACTCACTGTAACACAGAAAGAATAAATTAAAAAAAATGATTGTACCCTACAATAGTACTATCCTTAAGCATATTATAAACAGAATTATAAATAATCCTCCCTACATTCATAGTAAAGCCCTTTTGAATTGCATAATTCAAAACAGCTATATCCCTAGTCATTGCACTTGATATTGCCAATGGGCATTAACTTAGCAGAAATAAAATAATGCCAAGCTTTTACCTCAGTAGTGAGGCCGAAAGTAGAAAAATTAATAATTTTATCCTCCCATCTTTTTCACTAAATATTAGAATTTCTAATAGTGAAAAAATTAAGGATTTCATCGAAATAGGGATATTATTATAATAGAAGAAATCTTGATCATATACTACATCCTATAAATTGTAATATGAGTTGATAGTACTACTATCAAAACTTACTAGCTTTCCCTAGAAGAAAACTTGATTATTCTAGTGCTTCTTCATGTTGGCGAAAAACTCTGGCACCATAGGGGTGACACCATATACGTTATTGTAGGCTAGCTTCTCTTTGCCTCGCTCATTGATAATCTTCTCCACGAGCCCACCCTGATTAAAGAAACTCCTCTCCGGGATAAGATATTTGTGTAAGAGAGCATGGTGGTATCTCTCCTTCTTACTAATATCTTCTTCTTGACTATCCCAGATATTTTACCGATGTTGGCTTTCTTAAAGTAAAATGCAAGTCGAGAGACAAAGAGCAAAGATTTCCAAAAAAGTGAACCAAAGATCTAATGAAAAATGAGTAGCCTAGGGGTTATATTTATAGACTAGCTCTATAGGCCATGCTATTTTATTAGCCGAGGCACAACGCTCATTTCTAAGACATGGGATCCATGCTACGCTTAATCGCTAGAATGATCATTGTGCTGGTCCAAAAGACCTATTTATGGAATTTATGATAATTAATTTCCTAACCAAGGCAGTGCAAAAACTAAGACCGAACATTAATTGAGCATTGCAGTACTCTGATCAGCACTGGTCAAAAAGTTTGTCCTTTTTCCATTTAAAGCACCTACCCATCTACCATCTTTCTTGAATCAACTTTTGACCGGTGTCACGATGCCAAATACATCGCCAAGGCTCCAGTCTAGTAGTCAACATGTTCAAATTATTCCAATCCCATGCCTTCTTAAGTGTTGTAGTACTATCCTTATAACATCAAAGCGCATGAATTCCTATCTTATAATGCTATAGTGCTAATTACTCAACACCAAGGTGGCATTTTACTAGTGTCGAGGTGCTACCATGATAGCGCCTAAGTGCTATATTTCCAACACCAAAGTGTTGCCCCTTAGAACCACAAATTAATATTCACCATGCGAATAGCTTACTAAACCTGGCATTCCAAAGTTACGTAAGTCCAATCTATTTATTTGCCACGTAAATGCCCCTATAAACCTAGTATTCCAAAGGGATGTAAGTCCAACTCATATGTTTGTCATGCAAACATCAAATCCTATCTAGCATTCCAAAGGGATGTAAGTCCAATCTATCTATTTTACATGCAAAAGACCCTATAAATTGAGGATTCCAAAGAGATGTGTCTAATCTATCCATTTACCACTCAAATTATCCTATAAATCTAGCATTCAAAGGGGATGTAAGCCTAATATATCTGTTCGTCATGCAAACGACCCTATAAACCTGGCTTTCCAATGGATGTAAGTCCAATCTATCTATTCTCCATGCAAACAACCTATTGGCATTCTAAAAGATGTAACTCTAATCTATACATTCGTCGTGCGAACACCCCTACACTAAAACTCTAGTCTACTTGGGATATCTAGGATGAGGCAACCCATGGTTGCTAATTGGACTCCCTGGACATTACAGCTAGCCCTCTGAGATTGGTATACTAGAATAATATAGTCCCGGGATGACAAAACCATGGGATCTTGATCAAGACTATTCTTCTATTCCCCTTAGATAGTCATCAATACTATGCTAGATAGATATGTTTGTCTCCAACTTTAATCGAAAATGATCTCTTAGTACATAAGAGGGGTAATTATGAAGGCTTGCATTCATAAGTAGAACTCATATCTTAATAAACTAACTCAATGTTAAGAAATATGGTTGAATATATATATATATATATATATATATATATATATATATATATATATATATATATATATATATATATATATATATATATATATATATATATATATATATATATATATATATATATATATATATATATATATATATATATCAATCTTCCTCATAAAGAACATACTCCTACTCAACCAATAAAGATGACGGAGAGCTTCCTCAAAGGTGTTTTTTCTGAGTGATCAATAATGCAATAATTTTAGTATACATATCTAAAAAATAGTCGTTGTATTTCTGTATGAGAAGTTAATTGTGAGGTTGATGTGATGTCTTCAATCCTAATTAGAGGTACCCAACATCCATAATATTATATACTTCTCTTTCTTCATTTGTAATTTCCTTCATTTCAACATTGATGATTAAAGGTTGTATGTATGCTACATTGATTACGACCTCACAGACTTCATCGTCAATTATCAAAGATGCAATAAATCTAACACCAATAGGGAATTGATAAATACTTACAAAAAAATCTTATCAAGTTTTAGTAATCTCAAAATTTGCTTTAGTAAGTCAGTGAAATTAATTTATCATGAGATCTAGATAGGATAGTTTTTCCCTCCAGTTTAAGATGGAAGAATGTCCCCACTAATATTCAATTCTCTACCACAATATAAAATTAAACAGGCTATATCCGAGCTCATTTTTTAATTGATTAATATACCAATTGGAGACAAATAGAACATAAAACTCATCTATTCAAAGAAAATAATTGATTAAATGGAATTATAACCTTTGAAGATTAGACTTGTTATGTAATAATATAAATGTGCAATTCACCAAGTAAGCTTCTTACTTGAATATTAACTTTTTTTCCCTACCAATCACTTATTATAACTCATTCAATAAAATAAGCGATTTGAACTATCTCATACTACAAAAGTCTAGTGCTAAACAAAATCAAGCTCGAGTAAGCCCAAATTGTTTACACCTCTAGTACTAAAATACAACCATCATATAAGTTTTAATTCTATGAAAGTATAAATCATTTCAAGATGTGGCACGTTTGGAATAAAAAGTTATAATAGAATGAGATAACCTCTATAGTTATTAGAGAATCTATCAAATAAAACCTTGAACAAAATCAGAGGAACCATTTTTAAAGTTAGAAATTTAGAAAAAATCTAAGAAGTTGTAAACCATAAAATACATAAAATATAATGAACCATAGATGCTACTAAATGAATGTTTGATATTTAATTACGCCAAAATACTCAACATATAATGGCTAATAAACTACACATAATCTGATTGCTTACACTAGAATAGTCTACCATTCATGCCCAAAAAATTTTATAAAGTTAGGTATAAGTTTTAAATAGTTATAAAAATAAAAAATTTAGGGTTGTAAAATACCTAAAGCAGTGGCCAAATAGTGATACTAGTGGCAAACGACTGGAGAAAGAAACTAGGCAGCGGAGTAAGTGGTCGGCAACTGTAAGCTAGGTGGTCATCGATGCGAAGTTGGGCGTACAGGAACTGATCATGGTGGAAAAGGGCAATTGGGGTCAGGATTTATTAGGGAAATGGGAGATAAGGTTCTGAAAAGGGACGTTGCAGCCAGATTTATCAAGAAAAATAAGGTAAGCCTGCTCAATCTGTGCACCGACGTAATCCAATTGACGGCCTGCTGAATGGGTCATTATGCTTTATTTTATTTTATTTTATTTTTAAATTACTTAATTAGCTAAATTAAGCATTAATCAAGCTTAAATTAAAAATATTGCCACCATAAAGCTCTAGCTAATATGAGAGTATTCTTGATGAGCAACCAAGTGTAATGTACATGTAATTTTGATGAGTAGATAACATTTTAAAGCCCTAATGTGTGTTTAATAAAAGAGAACTATGGGCTAAATAAGGTTTAACTCTTAGGTGCTTGATAAATTCTAACTCACGAATTAAATATTGGATTTTTCACAAATCAACCACCTAAAATACATGTATTTACATTTAACCACCCTCCTTTTTTTTTTAACTATAGGACTCATGTATTTGCATGTACCATGATCAAATCATTGAGAATTGTACAAAAATAAAAAAATGTTTTAGACTTTTATTATGAATTTCAATAATGGATTGTTAATTTAAAAAATTATGATTAAAGGTGATTGATTTGTAAATATAGAAGAATGGGGTGACTTTGTATGTAAAAGCCCCATTAATATTTGAGTTTAGACTAAGACAATGCCATGTTATAGGTAGTCCAAATTAATTAATACTCAATGACTCACTAAACTTTGTTTAGCCTCACACTGGCTTAACACAAATGATTATGAATATCCACTCATGATATTTTTAAAGTGACATACATAAAACATGGAAATTTTATAAGCAATTATTATGTAAATCAAATTTATTCAAAAAAAGGAGAAAACCATATAAAATGGAATCTTAAGCATTATGAAACATTTATGCAAAAATTTAATATATAAAAATCTTGTACATATCATTATTTTTGTTGTTCAAATTATCTTTTAATTTTTAAAAGTTGTATGGTGATAAAGGGCTAGTTATATGTTAAAAATATTTTTATTTAGATTTAAAATAATTTTATAAGAAATAATTAATAGAATTTGTCAATGAGCCATATTGTAACATTACTATATGTTAGAAAACATGCATATATTGAAATAAATAAGATTTTATTCATCTTAGTTATGAAGGACATCTTACACATAATTAGAGATATAAATTGAGTAATTGACACCCAATAATTTACAATGAAATCACCAAAAAAAGAAAAAAAAACTAGGAGGTCTAATATAATTAAAGTTACTTATATTAGTAGCAAATATAAGTTATAAAAACTATAATAATGATGTCAAAAGTTGATGGGATATAATATTGAGTTGTTGAAAAGAAAGTTATTACAAGTATCCCTTATGATAATGATGTCAAAAAGTTGATGGGATAAAGGAGGTGACACTATTTGACACTATTTATCATCATCATAGAAATGTAGATAACCATACCTCATGATAGCACTATAAGGTCATGGAGGCCAATAAAAATGGATGAATTAGTCCTCCTTTAGATATTAATATAGAATAATCAAAAGATATTAATAAACTTGATGAATAATTATCATAAAGCTATCGAAGATGGTTAGATTTTCTTCATTAAAAGGTAGAGATGGCTTGACCTAACAATAAGAGAGAGGTAGCATTATAAAGTTAGGGAGGCTAATATGAATGTCTAAAATAGTTCTAAAATGGTTCTAATTCTAGAGGTGGATATGAAACTGCTTGATGACAATGGTGATATAACTCAAAATATTAAAAAGGTCCTTGAAGATCATCATATAGATTTTTTTTCCTTAAAGGTAGAGATATTATAGTCTAAAGATGGTGTTAAGGCAACACTAGAAAGTGGTCGTTGAAGATGGTTGAATCAACTATCCCTTAAAAATAGAGATGAATCGGATTGAAGCTATTTGAAGAGGTAGTAAGAAAGGTAGTATGTGAGGCAAGGGGAAAGGCAACATGCAAGGCAACATATTAAAGTCACAAAAGCTACTTAACTGGTTAGATCATCTAATCAATCCTCCCTTAGAAAATGTTTTAATATAATATAGATTCCTAACATTATGAAGAATATTCTTCTATGTTGTAGAAAAAAAAATATGTGTAAATGTACATATGATTGGCATGTAAGACAATCATTCTTCTTGATCAAGAAGTGATATCGGACAATCTAGAGTCAGTGAACAACTCAAGGAAGTCAAGTTAGTTTCTCTCTCTTAATTTAGCGAGGAAGTTGGGAAACCTAGAATCAATGGCAATAGAAGACAATCAAGATAGTCTCTCTCTTAAATAAAGAAAAGAACAAAATTACTTGAAGTTATGTAACAATTAAAAGAGGATAGGATAATCCCTCATCTAGATGGAGGGAGGATCTAAATGATCAAGAGTTGGCATTCGACAGAAGTTTTTTTGGGAGGGGGGACTAAATACATTAGAGATAGTGGACAATGAAAAGGGGTCGAAATAATCACTATTTTAGATTAATAGAGAATAAATTATCAACACTCAAGGAAAATGAGATATTTGAATATGTTGCATTAGTACGAATAATGAACTCATCAAATCAAGCCCTCCCTAAATCAAAAGGTGGATGGATTATCCCACCCCTAGACTGATCTTATTAGCTTAACCATATTGGAGTAAAGTCAAACAATTGGTCAATAATTGATGATTGTTTGGTGGCAACCACTATCAAAGAAATTTGTTGACAAAATATCTAGAGTTAAATAAAATTAGATACTTAGAGATGTGAACCATTCTAACAAGGTTTAGAATTAAAAAAAACAAAAAGAAATGATGATGGCTTACCATTATTTATATTGAATTGTTAGGCTCATAGATAGCAAAGAAAAACCACTAATGGCTTTTAAATCTGAGGCCAATAAAATGTAATGCAAATTTCAAAAAAAAAAAAAAAATGTAAATCTAATTAGATGAATTACGCACAATCAAGTGCTCTGCGATGCAAGCTAAGGCAAAGGATAATCAACTAAGGAAGAGAGGGTCCTTGAGGAGCTGAGATGGCATATGCCTACGACATGTCCTTGGTCCTATCTAAATTTAAATGTTCTGAAGTGTGTCTTACATTAAAATTTATGTTTCATTAGAAGATCTTTATGATACCAAAAAATATAAGGGTTAAGGTTGGTGACCATTCCTATGAAGCTCATTCACTAGATAAGCTTGCTTTATCCAATCAATAATCATGATTTTTTAAACCTCATAATTGAAGAAATTCCACTTACATCATTATTGTAGCATTTAAAAAATAGAATTAATTGTGATGAGTCCTTGCCAAAACAGCATTAATTAACTATTTGTTGATTAATGGACTTCTTAAATAAAATTTTTAATAGAAATAGATAATTAGAATTTCTAATTTATGCCCAGAACAGTTAAAAGACATTGTCAATCTAATTGAACCTTAAAATTGAACAATATACCAAATTATAAATGATAAATTTTAGTATAAAAATGGCGGTGCTGCTCATATAATTGCCTAAGAGTATCATGGGTAATTCATAGTTCCATCGAATGGTTAAAAAATCTTGAACCCATAGAAACTAATGGATGAATATTAATAATTGCGATTATCCATCCATTTAGTTGATAATTCTAAATTTTACCTACAACAAATATTTGTTTGTTTTTTTTTTCTTCAGTAGTGGGGGTGGGGGTAGTTGACCTTATGGTTTATTTAAGATCAATTTTATTTTATATTTTACTATTTTCAAAACATATTTATTCAAAATATTTTTTAAAATATTTGTTAATTTTTAAAATACTAAAAATAACTTCTAAATATTTAAACCAATCACTCATTCTTACTAGTTACCACCCACCATAAACTAGTCATTATCCACCGGCCACTTCTTCACTAGTAACTACCACATAAAAATAAGAGCGTGCACAAAATATAGTTTTTTGAATTAAAATATGAATAAAATAAAATAAAAAATAAAAATAAATAGAAAACAACCCAATTAGGCTCTTGATATTACTGCAATGGGACAGAAGTTATGATCTTATGGACCCTTGAAACTCATGTCAAAAAAACAAACCAACAAATATATATATATATAATTTTTCCAAGATTCCTCGGTTAGATAAGCATAACCCTCATTTTCAAGCTGTTGTTTTATCAGACGGTTCCATAAGATATAGTTATACTTCAACTTGGTCTATAAAATCAAAGGAGTACAATTGTTTACATCTTATTAGGGTAAATTCAACTTGATATATTAAACATAAGAATTGTCGATCTAAAAGACGCACAACTGAATCTGCGCTGTCGTCATAAAATATGTTAGAAACGATCCAACAGTATATGTGTTTTTTTTTTTTAAATTTTTACTTAATCTCAAATTCAACTATTTCTTTTACTAATACTAAAATATTCATACCCTCCTTTCTTTTCACTTATTAACTAATCAAAATAGAATAATCTCGCTCACCAACTAAGATGGTAAAATATGATATGTTAGGAACGGTTGAGATGGGTAAGTATATGATATGTTAGGAACGGTTGAGATTACGAGAAGATAAAGAGGCTTCACATTGCTTTCTTAAACAAATCATAAGCCAACCTGTACACTTGGAATGTGCATTTCGAGAAAATGAAAAGAAAAAAAAAATCAGTTCCTTAGGAATTAAAACATTTCGAGAGAGAGAGAGAGAGAGAGAGACACTAGCCTGGATCAAAAGAGCACTCGCCAGCACAAAGACAGCACTTGCCTAGCTCAAGGACAGCACTTGTCCAACACGAGAGAGACACTCACCTAGCACATGAGAGTATTCTCGACTCATAGAAGTAAGTCATTTTTGCCTAAAATACAAGTGAAACTTGTCTCAGACTAATGCCCATATGGCTCTCCCCCTAGGGGATGGGGCTGTAGGCCATGTGTACCATTACAATTTTTAATATTATCATGTTCACATTCCTTTTAACAATCATATCATGAACTCATGAATCATTTAATTTCTTTTTTAACTGGATGAAAGTGTAGGGTTTCTTATACAACAAAAATCTTATAAATAAAAGGTCAGATGGCCATTTTGCAAGAGACATCTATAGTCTTGAGATATTGACTTATGATAAACTTTTTCCTTCCAAGCTTCTCTCACTAGCTGTCTCTTTCTTCTTTTCTTTTTTTTCTTAATCTCTTTTACTTATGGTCTAATGAGATCATGTGAGATCTGTAAATAAGGTTTTAGTATCATCACTAATAGATTTAGATCAATATCCTTTCAAGTGCAATGAGCATATAATCATGCCAAGAATAATAAATAAGACACTACGAGAAGTAAAGCATCATAATATAGAAGTATCCTTGAACATGAAAAGCCAAAAGTTCATGATTGCAAGGCAACTTAGAGATGAAGGAGAGAATCATAAGGATGATCTAGGGAGCTTTTGAACGTGCTCTTTGGATAACACGAGGAGTGGAGACAACAAAGATCTCTTGAAATTCAAACATACAAACACAACCTTCAAGAACAAGGGCACTAACCTTCACAGATGTCATATTTCAAACCTACTACCCTAGCAGTGGTGGAGAAGCACTCCCTTGCCAAAAGGAATTGAGAGAAGGAAGCCCTGCTAACAAATGCCTTCTACAGTGAGATTGCAAAAGCCAAGACTTCCAAAATTCAAGATGCCATATTTAGAGATCATGTTGCTACTTCAAGTTAGCCACTTCACTGCTTGACATAAGTGACACTACTAAAGTGTTGATTGTTTCTCACTACTTTTAAAGAATCACCCCATTGGCAGTTCTCCCACCTCCAAATCAGAATTATTACTTCTTTCATCAAATTCAAAGGATGTTCATCACCTATTTTGCCAAAACCTAGATGCACCTAAAAAATGACATAAGAGTAAGCGAGTCTATTAGAAACTTCATTATGAGATTAAAAAATACATATAGAAATCAAGAATCCAAAATCTATATTCTCCCAAGCTGCACTCATCTAAGGGTTGTGATAAAGTGGGTTCAAATATGCCCTCAGCCTATAATAATAGAAGACATTGCCGAAGATAATGAGAACTTATCAATAGCCACATTAATGTCGAAGAATACAATAATCACCCATATCATCTAGTGAGCACTCATTTGCCTGATAGATAGCTTAGAATTACAGACTCACCTCCTACCATCCAAGATGTGAAGGCACAGTTCTCTACTTGGTAATACCATGAAGAGAGAAAATCTTCCCATCACTATCCATCAGTCACTCATTTGTAATTGTTTATAGCTGAGCTCTTGAAGGTTAGACAAAATGAAGATTTCTTTACACGCCTAGCACTAAGAGAGGGTGAACCATTTAAGAGATACCTCAAAATATTGTGCATTCCATAGAGATTATCGGTATCACACCAAAAGACTATATGCACTTAAGGAAATCAAGTAGAGAAACTAATGAAGATGAAAAGTTGAAAGAGTTTGTTCTAATCAAACTTGGAAGGAAACTAGCGAAAGCACACATAGAAGAGCATATGAAAGAACTAGTCCTTGCCTAAGCAATCCATATAGCTAGTATGGTGCTAATTATCCTTAAAGGAGTAGAAGTATCTTGATGAGCTAGCCTCAAGAAACCTAATTTGGGAGATCTTAGCTTTAACAGCACTTCCAGAACACCCTATATAGAGATTGCGCGCATTACATTTGTTGAAGTAGATCGAGCATCAAAAGGGAATGGCCATATCCTTGATCATAATTACTAAATAGAAAGTATCATAATTGACACTTGGAGTTTAAACAAAATTATTTTCAAAGGAGTATTAAAAGAATAAATCTAGAAGATGCACACTTAAACCTAATGATGGGTTCACTCTATAAATTTTCATACCATGATCATCCTATCAATAACATGGGGAGAAGGAGAATGACAACATTGACCTGACTAAAATGATATACGCAAGTGCATGTGTCGTATCAAGTAATACAGTGATAAATAGACTATCGTTCTCACGAGGATTAAGTTATATTTAATTATATTAAACTAATTACTAGCCCTTTCTAAGTTTAAATTTTTATCCAACTAGGTTAAATATTAAAATTAAACTATATGATGAATTTAAAAAGTAAATTTTTTTATAATTTTTATATGAAACAAGAATGTTATTCTTGATAATTAAAACAGTACCTTGAATTTATATAGTTTTGATGTTTATCCTAATTAAACTATTATGAAACTAACTTCTAACATATAGTGTCAATCAAAAGCATACATGTTATGTCATCTATGCCTAGATCAATATAACTAAACTAATCCCTTTAACTAGTTTTCTACTTAGTCCAATTAAATTTTGATTGGTTGCGTTTTTCCTATTTCCCTTGAAATGATTGCAGATCCTGAAAATAAATATATCACATATACCTATTTAATACATCAATTTGTTTCTCTCTACTGTTCATATAGAACACTATCGATATCTCTAATTCACAACTATTTTTAACATTAAACTTAGCCAAATTGTAAATAAATCAAGCACAGGGAAAATCAAAACACATTTTGCAATAAAGCACAAACAATTTTCTTATATCATTCCACAAAGACAATTTAATACAAGACCGTGTTCAAAACATACATAAATTTAGACACTAAATGCTTAATTGCTCATAGTACAAGAACTCATAGTATAAGAAAAGAAATCCATAAACCAAACCAAGGATAATCAGAGAAAAAGGGGAGAGAGAATTGAGTAAATTCTTCTCAATCCACTCTATACTAAATCAGAGAAAAAGGGATAAAAGAGAGTGCACTCTTCGTTCTAGACCGTCATCTTCTTGTCTTTTACAAGAACACTCTCATAACATTAAAAAAACACAATATAAACACACACTTACACAACAATAACACATACACAATGCAGTGTCACTCTCCTAGTGCCCTCACACTCACGCTCTTCAACATCCCAAAATCTTCTTCTACAGAAAAAAAAAAACCTCTATTTATAGCCTAGGGTTATTGCTCCCTCAGATTTGGTACAAAAATCACCCAAACTGCATAAACTGCTTCTATCGGGTCGTTGCGCCATAGCGCTATGAATGTGGCGCCCAGGCACTGAGTGTAGTGTTGCGGCACTACTTCATGGCACTTTGGCATTGAATTCTCTATTTTTTGGCTTAAATCTTGAGTCCATTAGCATTGCAGCGCTTGAAATACGATGCCTTGATGCTATGGGTTCCTCCATGGTGCTTTTTTGTTAAGGCCTCAGCACTGCGACGGTAAAGATTTAGAGCCAAGGCACAGCACTCTCCATCTCTGCTGCTTGATTTTTGGGTGTCCTGATGCTGATAAGCAGCACCGTGGCGATGACTTCTCTATCTTGAATATTCATTTAATGGCACCATAGCATTGGTGAGCCAGGCCCTAAGCATTTTCTTCTCTGTTTTTCCACCAAAATCTAGCCTATTAGAGCATCATGGCACTGCTTTTATAGCGCCTAGGCGCAGGCCCTGATTTTCTTTTTTTCTCAATGAACTACAAATAGCATATTTTTTATAGAAAATAAATTAAATAGAAACTCAAATATGTAATATTTTCATACAAACCATGCTGATCAAACATATTGCCATAGTAGGTATCATCATAATGTATCTACAATATCATCATCTTTAAATCACAACTACTGAACACATTCAAGGAAATAGCTTACACTAATCACATTGCAATCGAGTTTCCAACTGAAGTGAAGGAGGCAACAATGAGATAGAATCTGATGCAATTAAGGGCTTACTACTTCAAGGTTGTATGCAAGAGGAGGTATTGTAATTAGAAGTAGATAGAGATGTGAGGTTAGAAACTTCTAAGATAATGAAAGAAGTTTAAGCCACAAATCCAAGATGCATTCTCCAAATTATCACCGCCATCAGCCTTGAGCATCACGATCACTTGCTCTAAGCTCTCCAAAATGACATCAAGGTACTTGCTTAGATAGTAGTTGAGATGCCAATGATTGATATTAGCATTGCCTTCCAAAGGTTAAATGTGACGAAAGAAACTAAGCCCATCAAACAAATGATCAAAAAGATTGCTACCACCTTGACCAAATCAGTCAAGTGGGAAATCTAAAAACTCCTAAAGGCCGAGTCCATAAGAAAAGTCCAATGCTTCGATTGGATCTCAAGTGTAGTTATATCCAAGAAGATAGATGATAAATAGAGGATGTCTATGAACTTACTAGCATAAACTCAGAGTGCCCTAAAGATGGATACATGCTATCCTAAATTGATACCTTAATTGACTCAGTAGTTGGCTTTCCAATGATAAGCTTCCTTGACACCATTTCAGGCTATCACCAAACAAAAATGCACCTAGCCAATTGTGGAAAGTCAAATTTAATAATAAGAGAAGGATTTTTTTTACTACAAGGTAATGCCATTTGGCCTGAGGAATCTTGATGCCACTTACTAATGAATAATGGATCAAATATCCAAAGAATGTAAGGGGATGAATATGGAGTATTTGTGAATGACTTGCTTGTCAAGAGTAGGACTCCTCAACAAGACCTATTAAATTTAAAGAGACTTTTGCATTTTTGCTGCAATAAAATTCCCACAAATGCACTTCTGGGGCCAAGTTAGAAAAGTTTCTAGAAAATCTCCTAACCTCAAAAAGCATAAAAGTGAAACTCATATGGAGTAAAAGCGATATTAGATATGACTTCACCAAGGACAACCAAGTATTTGTAGAGACTAACTAGGTAAGTCATGAGATTCAACCCTTTCATCTCTAAATCAAGAGTTGAAGTGAGGCATTTCATATAAAATGAAAAGTGAAGTCCATCTATCAATAATTGAAATCACTCCTATCCTCACCACCATGATTGCAAAGTCCATAGCCAAGAGAAAAGCTACTTTTATATTTAGGAAGAAAAGATATCATGAGTTCAATCTTAGTCCAAGAAGAAGCATAATCTTAGTACTCACCAAAATTAATCATTACAAAAGACGATTGAAATGGGCAATGGAATTTTGAGTGAATTCCATATTATTTACACACTTAAGACAAATAGTTTGTAGTATAAGAAAAAGTTTTACAAAACTACATCTTGAAACTAAAAGCAAAGATTGGTAAATTTGAATATTTCAAAATTTAGCAAATTCAACTCTAAAAAATTGGGAAACCCAAATAAACTACCAACCCTAGAATTGACTTGGCCCAACATCAAAGAAATTAAGTTCATTCAAATTGCCCCAATGAGTTGGATGGATTTGATTACTGAATATCTAAGATCTAAAAAATTTACATCCTTAACAATAGATCTACATAGGTGTAAAATCATTGTCCAATACCTACGCGGAGGAGGTGAGTTGTTCAGAAGATCAATCGCCTCGCTAAACCTAAGATATTTCAAAGAAGGAAAATTAAAGAAGATTTTGAGAATATAAGATTCACTCTATAGGGAAAATAGTGGGACATGGAATCCCTAAGTAGAGATATATTTTTTATGTTGATTCTTAGAAATGAAGCAAAATAAAAATGAAAGGGTGTCTTTAATGTCAAAAATTTGTCATGATGTAGCTACAGCCTCGCATATGCTACAACTGATAACCAACCTTAGCCTTTCGCAGTCTAGGGCATGAACTTAATCGACTCAATACCACTATCCAAGAGCTAAAGGACATTCAAACTAGTAATAGTTGACTATTTCTCAAAAACTGAATTGAAACAAAGATCCTCTTAAAGACAAATGCAGAAGTAGCGTATAACTTTCTTTAGTTTGACATCATTTGTAGATCTGACCTCCTTATGGAAATCATATTAGATAATAGATAACAATTCTTAAGTAGGAAGATCAAGAAATTGTGGTAAATTTTACGAGATTAACTTCAAGTTTACCACAATTCGCCACACATAAACTAACAAATAGGTTGAAGAGCAAAGTTGATCTCTTAAGGAAGGAAGTCAAAGGAGTTAAAGTAAATAGGTTGAGATACCTTACTACCTAATTTGGGCCCTGAGAATCATTCCATCATCAGTAACAGGCCAAACCTCTTTTGCCTTTTCCCTTGGTATGAAGGCCTTAGTTCTAGTGGAATATGACTTATATAGTAATAGAGTAGCAATCACCTTGAATTTCAAAGAGCATTTGCTATAACAAGAAGAGAAGAACCAAGATGGCATGAAAATAGCCATGGACTTAATAGAGGAACTCTGAGCTGAAACATTAATAAGACAAGAAGAAGCCAAAAAAAGGATGGTGAACTATTACAGCTTGAGTGTCAAAGAGAAGGCATCTAGCATGAGGAATCAAGTTTTGAAAAAAGGTGTAGTCATTGGACTTCATCAAAAAGTATGTTGGCCCTAGATCTTACAGAGAGCTAAGGGTCCCAAGTAAATGCACAATCCATGCTTAGCAAAGTCACCCTCCCTACCACTTCGTTCAAGTCTCTCTCAAATGTGAGGATATGTCTAACATACCTGCAATGTTGAAGTCATTACTCACAAAAAAATTCTAAAAATAATTAGAATTTTTAAACTTATGAGGTTACCTTCTTTCAAAGCGAATATCAAAATAAACTCCACTCACTCACCAAACCTCAAGCATCGATCATTCTCTTACAAAGTATTATATAATCTAACCCTATAATTGACTTCCACTTTCATGGATAAAATTTGCACTAACGTGCAAGCCCATTATTAAAAATACAACAGAGAATGGCCAAGTAAGACTTAACAGAATTTAGCCACTTATGCATCATACATCATATTCACAAATTTTGAATACACAAATCAATTTTCCATTCAACAGCTAAAGGAATACTTGGGCCAATAATACGTAAGAGGAAAGTCAAAAAGCATTAAATGGAGTTGGATTGAGAACATTATAACTTTCTTCCATTTTATACAAGTACCCAAAAAAAAATTCAAGCTTTGGTAGCACTCACTCCATTAGACTCACCCTCAAAATAAACACCAATCATAAATTGATTGAAATGAGTCTTATTTAATATTTATCTAAGAGATCATAATTGATAACCAACTTGTTTAAGCAATAATCAATGCTATCATCATACATCTCAATGAGGATCTCCCAATAAGGAGAGGACTCCATGAAGGCTTAAATCACTTCGGAGTTTTTCTTTGCTTCATAGGACCACAATGCGATCCTCAGCCCACTTGATCTCCATAGGCTTGTAGTCCTCAAACTCCTTGATGAGTGTGCTCACCCTTGTGAGCCTGGCTTCAAGAAAAGCCTCCTTGGACAAAACCACCCTCAAGGTCCTAAGCTCAACCTCAACATTTTGATGACGATTATATTCCTCCCAAAAGAAACTCTTTACCACCCTCATCTCCTTCTCTATCTTGGCAAGTAAGTGGTGCAGCTTTCTGTAATGAGGAGTTAGGGTGAAACTCACCTACTAGCTTATCATGCTAGAACTAATCACTACAAGAGAGATTGTGAGATGAAACAACATCATGGTTCTTTTGAGCATAAGAGGAATAGATGGAGTGGCCTAGTTTGTAGCCTTCCTGCGAGATTTGTCGCCAGAAAAAGCAACATCGTTACTGGCCTCATGAACGCTTGACTTGCTGGATGGTCTTGGACTCAAAGGAAAGGTGACTCTCTCTCTTCCTAACTACAACACTCACTTGGGGCCAAAACCTCTTCTCAACCATCTCTCTCCATAATGACTCATCCATAATGATGCCACAAAATGACTAACCAACTTGATCATCAGGAGGAGAAGACTTCAGAAATTGTATGACTTCAGAAATTATTCCAAATTGGAGAGTGACTCTAATAGAACCAGCATTGATCACAATCTGAGAGAATCTAACAGTAGATCCCTCTCCTAACTTAACCGTCATCACGTTTGTTAGATTTGTCATTAACATTTTTACACCTGATCATAAATTTAAAATTCTGTTTTACTCGATTTTAGGAACACAAATTTTTAAAAAGAAAATCACTTAATAAATTTTCCATATATACTATTGGCACCGCATTGATTTATTTGTTTAATCAAACATTCTAAGGGAGATTTTTTAATTTTTCAACAAAAAATAGAGAGAGAAATATCATCAACAGAGTCATCAGAAATCTCATCACTTAAGAAAAACACCTTTGAAAATCTCTGTCAACTTATAGGATGTTAAGGAGTTTGTTCTTCATGAGGCAGATTGAATTATATTCAACCAGATTTCCCCTAACATTATGTTAAGGTTTACTTAGATCTAAATTCTACTTCCTATGAATGCAAGCATTCATAATTAATTACTCCTCTTACCATAGTAGAAGAGAACTCTCAATTGAAGTTGAAAATAAATATAAATCTCTTTATATAAATCGGTGTCTAGTGGTGTGGTGTAGATGATTGTCTAAAAGAAAAAAGAGGGTAGTCCCAATCAAGATTCCATAGTCCCATCGTTATTCCAATCTACCAATATTAAAAGACTATTAGACATAATGTTCAGGGAGTCTGATTAGCAACCATGGGTTGCCTCGTCTCAGAGATCTCGAGTAAACTGTTTGCATTACAAACATACTTAGGGCTTATATCCATTGGAATGCCAAAATTTTAAAAAAGTTCGCATAACGAACAACTGATTTACTGAGCTTACATCCATTGGAATGCTATGTTTTGATTGATGTTCGTATTGTGGGAAAATAATTGGGCTTACATCCATTGGAATATCATATTTAGATTAGACTTACATCCCTTTGGAATGCTATTTGAATATGATTAAGTTTACATTGCAAATAGCTATAAGACTTACATCCATTGAAATGTCATAACTGTAGAGAAGTTCGTATGGCGAAGAAATGATTGGCTTACATTCATTGGAATGGCAGATTTATATTTGATTCAATTTATAAATATGTGCTGGACTTACATATATTCGAATGTTGCATGTGAAGAGTTCGCATAGTGAACGAGTGACTGGACTCACATCCCTTTGGAATGTCATGTTTAATTTGATGATTCATTTCATCAATATATATTGGACTTACATCTACTAGAATGCCACATGTTTGACTGAGTTGTTTGAAGTTCAACTCACAAATATGACTCAGACTTATGTTAATTGGAATGTTCGCTTGAGTTTGTGATTACTTTATGATTAAAATAACCTGATGTTGTTAGGTTATTTATTTGTATTTGGATGTTTGTGTTGTGCTTAGTCCATTGACGATCATAAGGTTTAATTAATGATCATTAATTTCCCAAGAATTGTCATATGAATGCATTATGCCAAATCCCTTTAGAGTGTCAACCACTTAAGTTCAAGTCTTCAAATACTTTACCTTTTTTTTTTCCCTACTTAAGCTCTGTTATTTTAATGTGAGACCAGCAAACAGTAGATAGCTACGCTCAATTTTAGTCTGGATATTGAAAAGTCAATTTTATTCACTAATTCTAGATCCCTTTTTTATCTCAATTTTATGCCAAATATTAGGATTTTAAATTCAATAATTTCGTAGAAATTTCAACAACATAATGACTTTACAGTGCTATAATCACAGTATTTAATGCGATGCGCACACTTCTCCGTTGCTCCAGATCCAAGATCAACGGAGGAAGGATTTTCATCTCACACCGGATCCAAGATCGACGATAAAGGCCTTCATAAAATTCTCGACTAGATCCAAGATCAACGGATGCTAATCTTCAATTTTTAAGACATGTCATTTATTTAATTTCAAGTAATTTTAAATTTTGTGTTAATTATTTTTTATTTTTGGCAAAATAGTGACTTGATGATACTATAGTTTTGTGAAATCATAAGCCTACATCTTCTCCCTTACTCTGGATCTAAGATCAATGGAGAGATGTAATTTCATCTTGCACTGGATCTAAGATCAATAGTGGAGGCCTTCAAATTTTATTTGTGGAGCAAGAATTTAATTATGAAAATTTTATTTAGAGATTTACCTGAAACCGGAACCTTAATTTTTCCTCGCTCTTGGATGAAAATGTCCTCAATTGCCTTCACTCAATACTTTACGCAAGGAGGGGTAGTTTTGAAATTTAATTTGATTCCACTTGAAATGAGCTTTAAAGGGCTCGATCGACTGATCCTCTCACACAAGAAGGGAGTAGCTCGCTCGGCTAAGGTTTCACGTAGATTTTGGATGGGGATGACATCAACTGGGCTGATCGGCAACGGATACTTCACGAGTGGAGGGAGGTCGATGGCTTTGTCCTCACACGTGATAAGAAGAGTCAGCGGCTTGGGCTTTCATGCATAGTTGGGAGCGGCTCTTGATTTCTCACTCTTGGTCTCCTCTCTTTCTCTCACTCAAATAAGTGTTGATGTGTGTATCTCTCCTTCAATCACTTGATTTCTTCTCTCTTATAGCCGAACGAGACTCTAACTATGCCCGCTCACCTCTTAAATAGTTTCGATGATGTGGATGGTGCAATTAGGGTATTTATACTCCTTTCTTTTCTTTTCTTTCCTTTTTCTGAACTTTTAAAACATCAATAAGGAGCTTCAATTTTTTCTAAAATTTGATTTAAGATCAGGCTATCATTAACTATGGATCAAAGAAGAAGATATAGTAAAGTTTGTATTCAGTATAAGGTATAAGCATTATGAGTTTGTAATATACCTCTTAGTTTTATCAATGCTCCAACAATATTTATGAATCTCATGAATAGAATTATTAAACAAACTTTAGATTCATTTGTAATCATATTCATAGAGAATATCTTAATATATTTTAGAGATGAAGTAATACATGTTAATCATCTCATATTATTCTTCAAAAATTGAAAGAGAATGAATTATAAGTAAGATTTTTAAAATGTGAGTTTTGATTAAATAGTATTATATTTTTGGAGCATGTGATCAATAGTGAGGGTATTTCAATGAATCAGAATAAAATTAGAGCGTAAAACTTTGGTAGTCAACAATACTACCTTTGTCGATCCTAAGTCTGGATGTGAAAAGTGGAGGGCTGTAATAGGTAGTCGATAGCCAGCACAAAACTTATCGAAATAATCATGACATGAATCCTTTAAAATATTGTGTTATCGCTGAAGGCCCTGGAATGGCTATAATACGGAATGAATGCGGTGCCAGACGGCCTGAAAAGATTAAATAAAAGGTTCCAACATTATGGATGGATGCTTAGTTCATGAAACTTGAATTAAGTTAAGAACTTGAAATATATACTCTTTTGCAAAATTAATGAAATTAATATATATTATCATAGGAAGATAAATATTTCATGTGTTCAAGAAAATAAATGGGTTGGGGAGAAGGCAAAGGAGATTGAAAGTTTAGGTTTTAAACTTTGGTATTCAGGTGGAAGTCAAATTAGAAATGGCGTAAGTGTGATTATAGATAAAAATTTGAAGGATAATGCTATAAATATTAATAGATGTAGAGATAGAATCATAGTTTTAAGGATTATTGTTGATACTAAAATTATCAATGTTATAAGTATTTAAGCTCCTCAAGTAAGTTTGGATGTAGGCTCAAAAATAAAATTTTAGAATGAATTTGTAGGATTAATACAAATAATACCTCTTGAAGAAAAAGTATTTATTGGGAGAGATTTAAATGTATACGTTTAGAAAGTGGTAAGATTTTAAAGATTCATGACATTGATTGGGAGAACTAACGGAAGAGACTATATTAGATTTCTTTTAAATTGATTTTATAAATACAATACTTTATTTTAAGAAAAGAGATGAAGATATTATTACTTATAAAATGGATCTAAGAAAACACGATTGATTATTTTCGATAAAGAAAAATAGATCATTTAGATCAGAAAGATCAGAAGGCCATTCCAAGTGAAAGTTTAAGATTCAACATCGATTGTATTTTAGATTTTAAGATGAAGAAGATGAAAAAATAAATCAAATTATTATCCCAGGATTGAAAACTTATAACACTAATAAAAATATTTTAAGAGAAGCTTTAGAAATTTGAGATCTATAAAGTGTTTAAAAAAATAGAAATGAAATTAAACAAATTGTAAAAATGTCGGTGAATCAAAAGGAAAAGTTTCTTTTAATAAGAATAGTACATGAGTCGAACGCAAGGAAAGATAAGAAATAAGAAGATTGTTATAAAACTAGGTAAAACCCTGAGAATTTGGAAAGATATAAAGTGACCAGAGATTCTAAAAAAAGAATATACGATACAAAAAAAAATTTAGTTTTAGTGATTTACACAAGATTGATACCAAAGAAAGAAGATGACGATAAGTTAAAGCTAGATAGAAAGAAAAGACAAAAGAAGTTGATGAAAATTATAAAGATATTTCTTAGAAAATGATATTGAAAATAGATGGATGAGGTATTTTGATAAACTTTTCAAAGAAGATCCGAAAATACGATTGATTTTAAGAACCTTAATACCCTAAACAAAAATAGAGAATTTTTTGTCGTCAGATTAGTAAATTGAAGTTAGAAGCTTTAAAGAAAATGAAATATGAAAAACAATAGACCATGATATTCCAATAAGTGTAGAAATGTTTAGAGATCAAGAAATTTCTTTACAAATCATTTTAATGTTATTTTAAAGACAAAAAGATATCGAGTGGAGAAAGAATTTGTTGGTTCCTAAATTTAAGAATAAAGGGATGCACAAGAGCAAAATTATGAGAATTAAGTTAATGTCATACATTAAAATTATATGAGAGAATAATGAGCATGATGTGATACAAAAGTTTCACAATCGCTTGGTTTCATGCCAAGTAGATCTATTATGGATGCTATACATTTGTTAAGAGGTTTGATGGTATGAGAAAGTAAGGAGGATCGACATATGATATTTATTAATTTGAGAAAGCTGATAAAGTTTCAAGAGATATTCTTTGAGATTTCTAGAAAGAAAGAAGCTAATATTGATTATATTCAAGTCATTAAGGATATGTATACTAGAGTTTGTGTCCAAGCACAAGGAGGATTGACAAAATATTTCCTATTTCAATTGGATTACATCAAGGATCACTTTAAGCTCTTATCTTTTTTCTTTAGTTATGGATGTTCTTACTAGGCATTTACAGGAAGATGTACCTTGGTGTATGCTTTTTGCTAATGACATTCTTCTTGTTGAACTAGAGAGGTAGTCCAAGAGAAACTTGAATTATGGAGGTCAATCTTAGAGTCTAAAGGTTTTCGTTAAGTAGATCTAAAATTAAATATTTAGTATATACAGAAATTCTATAGTATATGACATTAGTGAATAAGTCATTAAAAAAGAGTGATTCAAATATTTAGCTCATTGTTCAAAATGATGGTGAAATAGATGGAGATGTTATTAGTAGAATTCAAGTTGGATGGTTAAAAGTAAGAATGCATCCGTATGTGATGATAAGTAATCTTAAACTTAAGAAAAAAAATTTTATAAGATACGGTAAGACCTGCAGAATGATTTATGGTGCAAAATGCCTAATAAAAGAAGCATAAACTAAGTTAAGTGTCAATGTGGATGAGTGGTTTTACTCCTTAGAGATAAACATGAGTATATGTTCTAAAAAAGTTGGAGTAGTCTGGCAAATAAGATTAGAGAAAGTCGTCTTAGATGGTTTGGCCATATAGCATTAGTCCAACGACCCAGAGAGAGTGATACATTGAGGTAGATCTAAAAAAGACTGGTTAAGATGTATAAAAATGACCTTAGTATACTTGAATTAATTAAATGAATTTGACACATAATGTAACAAAATGAATGATTCATACTTAACCCCACTTAGTGGGATAAAAGCCTATTGTTGTTGTTGTTGTTGTAGAATAAAATTAGAGCAATAATTGATTGGCTCAAGCCAACCTCTATTATATAAGTCAGAAGCTTCTTGGTAATTACTACGTAAGATTTGTTAAGAGTATGTCATTATCTAGAAAATATACAAAATACTCAAGTTTGAATTTATAGATCAGAAAAGAGGCTTTTAAAAATTTAAAAATTATTTAATGACTGCACTAGTATTGACCACTTCATCAGGAATAGATGGATTTCAACTTATAATGATACATCATTGAAGGGTTTGGGATATATATTATGAGAATGAAGGGTAGTTGCATATGCCTATAGGCAGTTTAAGAATCATGAAAAATTTATCTAACACATGATCAAGAGTTATATTTTAAAGATTTGGAGACGCTATTTATCTCAAGTGAGATGTGAAGTTTTCACCATCATCAAAGTTAAAACATATCTTTGCTCAAAAGGAGTTAAATTTACAAAGATGATTCAAACTTATTAAAGATATTCCATACGAAAAGGTGAATGTAATTGTTGATGTCTTAAGAAAAAATATTAAATAGTACAAACTAATTGATTTCTCAAAAGAGGAGTTGATCAAAGATTTGAAGCAATTAAAAATTTCAGCCATCCACCGATGAAAGAGCTACATTTTGAATCATACAATCTACTTTGAAAAAGATACAGAGGTTCTAAATTTCATAAAATTTTAAATCTAGTGAAAGTAAGTCATATAGAAGAATATGAGATTGACGAAGAGGAATTGCTAAAATATAAAGGCAAGATTTGTATTCCAATGTTAAATACTTAAGAAAAGACATCTACATAGGCACATTATTTCATGCAATTCATCTAAGCAATAATAAAATATATCATGATCTTAAAGAAATATTTTGGTGCCAATGATGAAGAAAAGTATGGCTGAATTTATTGCTAAGTATCCAACATGCCAACTGATTAAGCTTTAACCAGTAGAGCTCAAGTGGATTTTTGTAATCCTTACTAATACCTGAATGAAAATAAAATTGTATTGCTAATAAGTCAATTGGATTAATACCAAGATCCAAATGGGGTTATATTATTTGGGTTATTATTGATAGATGTCGCTAACTTTTCATTAAATACATTAAATAGTTTGGTGTTGTTGAGAAGTTAGCAAAAATATATATTAATGAAATTGAGAGATAGTCATATGAAAAATATTTTAACTAAACATTTCAAAAATATTACAAAAAACACAAAAAATTTCTAAGTTCATAAAGAGCCAACTACAAATCCATAATTTGTCTGAAATTACGTACATCTAAAATTAAAATTACATAAACTTAAAAACTTATCAAATACCTATCTCCAAGAGTTCTCAAGCATATGTAAACAAAATCTCTTCTACTATCATTTAATTTCATAGAGGATTGCCCAAAAAAAATCAACAACTAATATATAGGTTAAAGACTTAGTAAATAAATATGTTTCTAAATTATAGTAATTCAAGAAAATAGAAATAATATGCATGAGTAGTTCATGTAACATTCTAGCATGAAAAGTAAAAATCACTTGAATTGTAAGTAAATTTTTATTCTTTCATATTTTACAACCATCAAAAGAATCACCATATAAAATGCACCTTAAAGGCACACCATTAAAAAAAAATCTTTTACAAACTCATCCAAAAGGATAAATAATCATTTCGATTTTCATTTTTATTTACGTGCACAGGTATGTTATGTTCACAAGAAAGCGATTAAACTCCATCAACATGCATATTTCATTACATAAGTATTAAATCATATTTTTATTTACTTGCATTAACTTTTATACCATTTTCATTATCCATTTATGAGACAATCATTAATCATCATTTAAATGACACATTAATACGAGAAACAAATAAAATTAAATACATAAACAAATTTGAAAACTATCAACTCAATATGAAGATGTAATCAAGCATCGAGCTATCATGAAAAAGCAATTTTAATCATATATCTAAAATTAAATGTATTTGTTTGGAGAAATAATTTAATTACTATAATAAAAAATATAGTTACCTACTTTAACAAGGAAGCTTTTCCCTTTGAAATTAGCTTCTCTAATTGAAGTACCTATATAAGATCATTAATTTGATCAATATTTAAAAGTGAATTTATATATATTATTGAATTATATCTCATACAATATATTTTATGCCTTTTTATCTAATTTCATTATTTGACATCTTTAAAATTTCTTAATTGAATTTTCACAACAATAAGCCATTATCCCACAATATGGGGTCAGCTACATGAACCCTTCTCCATTGTGTCCTATTAAGTGTTAATTTTTTATTTAATTCTAATAAACTAAAATCATTTTTTATACATCCTAGCCTCTTTTAGATCTAACTCTACCTTCTTCTTAATATAAGGCAAATTTAATACATTTATACCTAACAAGGTCATGATGACCAATGCTTTATATGATCAAACTATCTAAGGCGACTCTCTCTAATCTTATCCGCCACTAGCTACTCCCTTTCACGCTTAGTTTTAATTTTATTACTTAAACTCAAACTAAGTTAATTTAATTAATTTTAACATTGACTATCATACTTTTTTGTTTAAAATTTAGTATATCTAACAATAATATTCCTTAATTATTCTAATCAATGCTTTATCTTTTCCAACTTAATTGATTTAAGAATTCTTATAGTTCTTCCTCTTTAACATTTATTTCATCCGAATGTAAGAATATTATTATTCTTCTCATTTTAATTTCTAATTTACTATATCTATATAAAGTAAAATATAGTTCTCTATTTTCTAAATTTATATAAAGTAAAATATAGTGTTCTCTATTTTCTAGATTTACTTAATATAATACATATAGTCCAATAGACTTTCCATTAAAATCTTTAACTACAAGTTTCCATATATCAATAAAATAATGAAAGTTGTCTCTTTCATTTCCTAAAAGATTTTATTAAATCTTTTTCTTCAAAAATGTCACTCTTACTGATCTTATACTGAACCATAACTATTTAAAAATTATTAAAAATAGATTTAGGGTTTTGTAAACTTTTTTTTTTTACAAAGGAAATTCAATACCATTGTGTTTCAACAATTTGGAGAAAAAATGGCATCAAAGACCTTATCTATAATCATGTAGAAATTAAATTGCTAATTTGTTCTTGCAAAACTTCTAATCAAATAAAAAATTCTCAACATTAAACTAGGCTTTTAAAATTAATCCAATAATATTCATCAATTTAGAAATGATAGGTGTCAAAATCTTACCTAGAGACAAAAAAAGCTTAAATTCCTTGTTGATTTAACTTTCTTTGCAAAATCCCTAATTAAAATGAAAATATTCTTTTAGATTAGGATTTGGATATTGTACACAACTAAAATATAATTCTATTTCAATTTATAAAAGATGTATTAAACCCTTACTTGGTTCGTCACTATGATCGTGTTGTTGACCTATTGTTCGCTCACTCTCACAGAAAGAAAGCTTAATTTAGCTTGATTCTCTTCTTCCTCTTGGTCTCCTTCAATGCTCACAAGAAGCCACTTGAGCCAACCATGACGACCACATAAGACCCATGACTCTTTCTCTCTCTCTCTCTCTCTCTCTCTCTCTCTCTCTCTCTATATATATATATATATATATCCTCTTTAATAGCAAAGATCGAGTCTCTCTCTCTCTCTCTCTCTCTCTCTATATATATATATATCCTCATTTTCAGCAAAGATCGAGTCTCGTGCCTCTTGTGTGTGTGTGTGTGTGTGTGTGTGTGTGTGTGTGTATATATATATATGTATATATATATATATATATATATATATATATATATATATATATATATATATATATATATATATATATATATATGTGTGTGTGTGTGTGTATATGTGTATATAAATATATATATGTTGATGACATTCTTCTTGTTGATAAGACTAGAGAGGGAGTCCAAGAGAAACTTGAATTATGGAGGTCAACCTTAAAGTCTTTTTTTCGTTAAGTAGATCTAAAACTGAATATATGGAGTGTAATTTTAGTTATAGAAGTTCTAGTAGTAGTGTTGTGACATTAGGTGAACAAGTCACTAAAAAGAGTGAACAATTCAGATATTTAGGCTCTATTGTTCAAAATGATGGTCAAATAGATGGAGATGTTATTAGTAGAATTCAAGTTGGATGGTTGAAGTGGAGGAATGCATCTACTGTGTGTGATAGAAAAGTAAACTTAAACGAAGGAAAATTTTATAAGATGATGGTAAGACTGCAATGATTTATGAAATGTTGTTCAATAAAAGAGAAGCATAAGACTAAGTTAAGGTTTAGATGAGATGCCGTGGATGAGTGGCTTTACTAGAGATAAAATGAAATGAGTAGGGAAAAGTTGGAGTTCCAATGACGATAAAGATTAGAGAGCCTCTGGTTTGGTCACATAAAGACCGTCCCATGATTAGGAGAGTAGATGCAGATTTGCCTTATGTTATGAAAGGTGAGGTAGGCCTAAAAAAGACTTGGTTTACATGTATAAAAATGACATTATAATTTGAATTAAATATGAACATAATGGTAATATGAACGAAGATTCATAGAAATTCAATTCCACTTAAATGGGATAAAGGCTTATTGTTATATATATATATATATATATATATATATATATATATATATATATATATATATATATATATATATATATATATATATATATATATATATATGTGTGTGTGTGTGTATGTATGTATGTATATGTGTGTGTGTGTATGCATGTATGTATATGTGTGTGTGTGTGTGTCATGTTTATTACATTTATAGTTTCTATTAATGCAAATCCAAGCACTTCATTTGAGATGAATTTTCTAATTATGGTCTAATATTGCATTCTAGCCACAATTGACCCAACCTGATGGATTAACACTCCATTTTTAATCAAGCCCTATTAATTTAATCAAGACTGCACTACTCTACAAACTAGCTGATAAAATGCAAATAAGTAATCAATTAGAAGAACACTTAAGGTAGCATCTGCAATAATAAATATGCTTTTATGCTTTGACAGAACAGCTCCATTACTAAAAGAGTGCATAATGAATGAATTCAAAAAATTCAAATTGAGAGGTTACCTACAAGTTTGAAAGGCTATTCTCCTTCTATTGACTAGGTAATGATGCATTAAAAACCTGGGATAGCAGTAATCTTTGCCTCTTGGTTAGCCTGGAAAAATCCCAGTCTTTTGAAATTCTATCTTCAACTGCCTCTTGTCCATATTCTGCAGATGTTTTACTGAGGAAGCACAGCTAAGAGATGGTTCATTTAAAATGGAAATGTCCTCTAAATTGCTATCAGTTTCTTCATTCATCATATAACTAGAGTTGGTTATATTTGCTGCCACACAGGTTTCTTGCTTGTCCAGTTTAGCATCCATAGACTGTCCCTGTAGCATCCTAGAATTTTCACTACCAGCATCCATCCACCATTTCACTGAAACTGATGACAAGCCATTTGATGGAAATTCAAATTCCATATACGTCGATATATTCTTTGGCTGTAAAGCCTGAGATATAGACCATCCATATTGCACTCCAACTTGTTTCCTATCTGAAAAACTTGCCCGGACATATGATCCCTTGTTGGAGCTTAGTTGTGTACTCTGAGCAGGGCCTGGTGTTCTGTTGTCAATGGCTACCACTGAATAGAAAACAAAACAAATAATCAGGAACAATCAACTTTAAATATAACCTCAAGCACTAATTTGTAGATCACACGTTTGGGTATCAACATCTTGAGCCCAAAAGCCTAACCATACAGAGAATGAGAGACTAATGGGCCAGATTATGCATAACAAATGCCCAACTGAATTGAAGAAGAATATTAATAGATCGAATGACACCCAGATCTTGCAAAACTAAATGAATGTTGATGAACATTAAGATTCAAAGGCATAGTCACAGGCTCACACCATCATCATTTTTTTGCCTTATCCAAATTATTTAAATTAAAATCATGAATTAACCTTGCAAACCCTGCAAATTTTTCATCTTGTTACATTAATTTAAATGAAATCATAATGAACAAGTTCACCACATATTGCCATACATCATCATTATTACTAGCCTTATCTTAATTATTTAGAGTCAGCATTTAATCATCATTCTCTAACCATTCTTGTTGAGTGATGAATAAGTTATTAAACCTAATCTATACAAAATATTTAGCACAACTTCGATTCATGGTTTTGTTCTACCCTTATTTCCTTCCAAGTCCTTCAATATTAATTTTATCTACCATCTTATGGTAACAATTTCTATTATCCATTATACTTTTCTAATTCACCTACATATATTCTTTACTAATTTATCTTCAACAAACTCAACACCCACTGTCCATCTAGTATTACCATTTCACAAGCTATCATTCCTAATTGAAAAATATCTATCATAATATTCTCATTTCTTTTAGTTCAACTTGACTATCAGTGACTCCTTTTATAGCCCAACACTCAAATCAATATATGTTGGCTCACAATTTTAAAAAATTTACCTTTTAGATCTCCATGATATCCTCTTAACATATTATGCTTCGAGGTGCTTCTTCATTTAAATCACCCAAACTTACCTTAAGATTTATATCCTCATTAATCACATTCCCATAATAGATCTAAAATTTTAAATCTATCACTCATAGGTATCACTTTATCATCTAGTAGTGTTGACTGGCAATCACAATCAAGTTATTTTTGGTTTGTCCTTTTTAGTCCATATTCCTTTAATATTAATTTATGTCTGCCATATAATACATTTTCAACCTTATATTTCACATGCTAAAATCATAGGTTTATTTTTATTATCTTATCTTTTAAAAGTCTCACTTTTGCACTCTAAAACATAATCATTTTACTAATTAATTGCCTTGCTAATTTTACCACAAATTATTCATCTTTCTTATTATTCTCATTTTTATCATTAAACTAAGCATTTAGCAACTTCTTTCTTATGCATAGGCCTTCATAACATATCTAATTTTATTGCAATTCTATTTAAATTTTCAAAGTCTTTCATGACATTTCTATTCACTATTTTTTTTTTTTTCTTTCATTACAACTAACAAGCTTTTGTTCTGCACTAACACCAAACTATTATTATAACATCCAAAATAAAAGCATAGCTTACATGTTCATCCATCTTACATGTTCATCCATTATTCAAACTTATTATTAACTTCAAACCAATCTAACATATTTGGATTAGGTCCTTTCAAGATCCATTACTGCAAATAATTTTCACTGATGATGGGAAGACACAAGACACCAAGACACCATTACAATTATGTTTGCAGCAGAAAAGAAAAAAATAAAAAAATAAAAAAACATATATAAAGAAAAAAAACTAACTGCACAAAACCGTCGATTCCACATCAGCAACAAAAAAAAAATAACAGCCTACGAAGTGAAGAGAGAACGATCGAGGGTTAGAAATGATATAAAAGGGAGAGATGAGAGTCAGCCGAAGACTTTTATCTTGATCGGCATCTTCTGCTTGATCGGCATGACTTTAAGGTCCAAATTCAGCTTGTGATAGACCCTATCTAAATCAACACCTAACATTTCATCAACATGCCAAGTGAGAACGTCCTTATACTCCCTAAGTGTTGAAACTAGTTCACCACTCAATTCAGCATCAAAAGAAGAGCTAACTCTGAAAGTTTTCTCGATTCCTCCTTCAACAATGACATCTTTTACAACCTCAATAGCTTCCAAGCTATTTCCCTTCTTCTTAACTAGCTATAGAATCTCATCTTGAACACTATTATTTGCCTTTAAATAGCAGGCCCTTGATTGCTATAAATCACCACAAACTGCTATCACTTCTCCAACAGGAAACTTCATGATCACATGGATAGGTAGAAACAACCGTCTTTAATATATTCAATAATGCAAAGCCAAAAATAGAATTGTAAGTAGCAGTTGCCTCCACTACCACAAAATCAACCATAACAGTGAACTATTTCGTTCCCTCTCCCTAAGTAGCCAAAAGAGAAATAAATCTGCAAGTCTCCTTACACTACTCAAATAAACCATACAATGGTCCAGAGGTGGGAACTATTGAGTATACACCTCGTGTATCTCACCATTTGATTTGATGATAATAAACATTGTGTAATAAAGACTAATAATTTCTTTGCAGAATAATTTATCCACATAAATCACTATGATCGTCATTACTAATTTGAATTTTTATTGATGACAAATATATATTCTTGAAATTACTAATTGTTTATTTCAACTGTTTAAGGAAATTCATCATACTCAACTTGCTTACTTAGATCGAGAAGCCATATCCGTTTGAACTTGAGCAGTTTGAAAATTTCATAAAACTTGCAAAATAAGACAAATTAAAGCTCACAAAAATGAAAATAATTGTTAAAACTTTCATAACATTTATTTTGATTTTTACATATTTTTTATATGTTATTTGCATCAATTTTTCAATATTCTTAAAATTATCCCTTCTGGATAATTTGAATATAAGCATTGATTTAAGTCTTATCCATTGCATCTCAATATAAGTTTAGCTTATTTTCCACTTCATTAATTAATTTTCATACTTAAATTAATTTTTATCCATTTATTTTAGTATATGAATTTAATTATTCATTCAATTATCAAAATTATCCATTTTCACTCTCTTATCATTTATTTTCTCTCTCATATCAATAATTACATTTGATTTTTAATTACCTTTATATTTGACCAATTTTTTTATGATTTTAGGACAAAATATTTTGTGGGATTTACTCAATTTAATGGCATATCATTTTTCCTTATTTAATAAACTTAAATTTCAAATTTATTTGAATTTGAATATTTTCAATATCAAATTGTATATTGCCTTGATTCATCTCTAAATTTAGTTTATTTGTTTATGTTTTTTTTGAAATTTTATTAATTTTTTATCATGATATATTTAATTTAATTCATTTGATTTAATGCATTAATATTTTTCATATTTATGAATTTTTAAAATTCAAATTATTTTGAAGTTTAAATCTTAGAATCTTATATAGATTATTTTCAAATTTATTTTATTTATTATGTCAATCCTCAATTTATTCTAATTAAATTAATTCAATTTTATGTATATTAATTTGAATTTGTTTAAATTTAAATTCAAATCGATCTTGAAAAGAACTTTCTTAATTTAATTTTCTATTTTTTAAAATTATTTGGCCGCCCATATTATTGAATTTATTTATATAGAATTTTTTATTTTAAATTCAAAGTGCCTCTTAATTAATCTCCTTAATTTGTATTTGATTGATTGTCTTAATTGGAGTGTGATTTATATATTGAAATACCCCTTGGCCGAAATTCTCTTGTATTGATTGTAAATAATCTTTTTGAATTTTAAATTTGAATATTGTATTTATTTATTTCCAAATTCTATTTCCTATTTATGGAATGATTACCCCCTATATGTTTTATTTTAATTATGTTTACTTTAAATTTAAATCTAAAGAGCAATAAATTATTGTACTTTCCAAAACTAATACCTTATTTTTAAAAACTCTTGGCCGGCCCCTTCTATTTAATTTATTTAATTAATTTATTTTTATTTTAAAATTCAAATCTATTAGTTATTAATTTCTATTGAATCGTAATTAATCAATTAGCATTTATTGAAGATTGATTCATGCTTAAAAGCATGTGACATGATTAATGCTTTATTTAATTTATTTGAGTTTGAATTATTTTCAATCTTTTCCTTATGTAATATCTTCATTAATTAGAGTTTATTCATTTATGTAAATTGCATTTAAACTTTATCCCTCACATACATTGGTCGGCCACATGATTGTAAATTTGAAATGATTTTAAATTTTTATCACGTGCTTCAATTTTCAAAATTTGATTTATTTCTTTAAGCAAATTCCCTCTCATTTTCCCTCTCTCTCTCTCTCTCTCTCTCTCTCATTGGCCAAATTTTACATGAGTTAAACTCTATTTAAAGAGTGGATTTCATGACTTATCCCTATTGCAAAATCAATTATGGCGACCCCTTGCAAAAATTTTCTTGAGTGCTCTCTTTGATTTCATTTTGAAAATTCTTGTGCTTAAAATTCCTCTTCAAAACACTTCTGAAAACACTTGAAAGAGATCTTTATTTTCTTCAAGTAATCATCAAGCTTTAGAGAATACACCTTCAAATCTCCATGCTCTCATCGTCCTTCTTCCAAATATACTTGAGTAAGACTATTGCAATTTGATTTCAAACCTGATTTTTGAATTAATGGTTTTGGTGATTGAAAAGATATTATTCTACATTGTTCAAATATTTTTTGAGTTCTTTTCAATTCATTTTTTAAGGATTTACATATCTCACATTATCATTGTTATGTTTTATAAATTTGAAGATCCTTTTCCTAAGGCTTTCACATTTTTGTTGATTCAATTTTTTCATATTTTGATTTTGATTGTTGTGCATGTAATCATCATTTTACTTTGTGCATGTATCTTTTCAAAGATAAATTTATTTCAATCATTTGCATTGCATTAATAGTATTGCATTGCGTTTTAAATTAAAAAGAATAATTATTTAAGTCTTTTTTTAATGTTATTGTTATTGTTGGTTTGAATGCAAAATTCATTTTAAATCAAGAGATAGATTTTCTTTATTGTATTTTCTCTTTTTGTTCTTTAAACTTGTTGGGTTGTACACTTGTCCGATGTAGAAAAATACGTTGTTGAGGTTGTACTTGGTGTAGAAAAATACATTGTTAGAGTTGTACTTGCCCAATAAAAAAAGTGAGTTGTTAGGATTGTACTCAATGTAGGAAAGTATAAGAGATCCGCTTGTAATCTTGACCAAATAGTGAATTCTTAATCAAGGTAACTAGATGTGGACGTAGGCAGATTTTGGATTTTAGCCGAACCACAAAAACAATTTATGTGCCTCTTATTTTACTTTTCTGCATTTAATTTTCTATATTTGATTTGGTTGATTACTTTATTCTTATAAACTATTCTATATACTCTGCAACTAACTTTTCTATAGAGTTTTAAAAATTAAATTTTAATTTGAAAATCTTTTAAACACTAATTCACACCCCTCTTGGGTGTCATAGCCTCTTAATAGGAATTAGATACGAGTTCCCCAAGCCCATCTTGTCAAACATACTTTCAAAGAGAATATTTATTGAACTCTCCATATTAATCAGAATGTTGCTAATATGATGATTCGTGATTAAAGCAATGACCACAATGACATTATTAATTGGTGGTTGTCTAACCACCACTAGATTGGCTTATTTTGCCAAATTCACCTATCCCAACTTGAGCCATTTGAGGCTAGATTGGCAAGACGCTTTTGTCCAATCTCCTCCAAGAATGACAGGTACTACCCCCACAATACGAATTATTTGGGCCAATACATGCTCATTGCTTGTCTCCTCGACAAGTGCCTTCCCTGCCTTCTGATGTTTGCCACTAACGCCACAAATTTCTTCAACTAGCCGACATTAATGAGATCCTTAATCAAACTCCTCAAATGAGGACAATCTCCAGTGTCATAGTCGTGATCCCCATGATATATACAATACTTCTTTGATCACACATGTGACCATTTACCCTCATCGGCGAAGGCCTTCTAAAATAATTTTTGTTCTAGATGGCCTCTACAATATCAACCAATGAGACTCGCAATGGAGTCACTCTAGGCAGATGGCAAATTGGAGGTGGAAACCTCCTTTCTTTTCTTCTATCATGCCTCTTATTGTCAAATCAAGCTCACCCCTCGAAAGGACGAACTCAATGCTTCTCATAACTTCTATCTTCTCGCCCAATAGGACTACCTCTTTCCTCCTAAAACTTAGCGAAGTTGCCTTTCAAAGGACGTTGTTGCACCCTATATTCACTCCAGATATACTTGGTAGGGAATTGTATTCTTCAGCAAAAATCTAGTTATTACCCAACTCCAATAACTCAACTAGCATTTTTAAGTACTACAAACCCAACGCATAGCGAAATGGACCATCTTGAAGGCCCTAAGCTAGTGCAACATGAGCAACTACAGGCTCGAGATCTCTAACTTGTAATGTCTCCCTCTAAAATTGAATGATGAATCTCCTTAATGACTCCTCATACTCGTAGCAAATTCACAACCTACGAACTCTTGCTAAGCTTCTCAACACTAGTAAACAACGTAATGAACATGCGCTTGAAATCAGCAAAAGAAATAATTATCCTTACGAGTAAGTTATTGAGCCAGCACAGAGCAAATTGCTGCAGAGTCATGAAAAACAAACAACACTTCAATGCATCCTTAATTCTCAGTATGTAGACGGTAATTCAAACGGCACCAAATGATCAACAAGATATGATCTTCCTTTATATGACTCCAAAGAAGGAATCTTGAATTTGGCTCTTTGACCTCCATGATCTCCCTAGAAAATGCATTTTTAGTGATTTTCATCTTTGATCATCCTTTTTTCTCGTCATCTTCTCTTCTTTCCACTATATGATCGAATGAAGAAGAATCTTCACTATCAAGGTAGTAAGGTATTATCATCTTCTCCCAACATAGATAGCAGCTCTCCTTCCTCTGCCAATAGATCACCTCTACGCCCATCAATTCAAAAAAATCATATGGCATTTGCACTCTTGGAGTCACAATAGGCAAATGCTCTAGTGCCTCCCTAATTGCCGTCAATAACTCATTCATCTGCTTCATCACAAACTCCCTAGTGCACTCTATATTCACTAAAATCTCCCATATGTTGTTATCTTCCCCGATGCTAAGCTCTTCGTCTAGTTTGTGGCGTGATATAATGTTGAATCCTAAACTATTAATGGTCTCACACCACCTAGGCAGGAACTGTAAGAGAAATAGAGAAAGAAAGAAAAAAAATCCTTTTACTCATAGTTCTCCTTTCCTATTTATAGGTTTGGATTAACCCCTGAGTGATACATGGTTGGTTACATGAATTAGTGAAGTAAAATAAAATGAATCCATAATACAAACAAGCGAATGCATACTAAGTTATGTAGTTACGTGAATGGTTGTCTTGAATCTAATCCAAGGACAATTTGGCTATACTATAATATACTATACTCTATACATATATATATAACCATACATATATATACATACATAAATACATATATATAGACACGTGTGTGTGTGTGTGTGTGTGTTATTTAGATTTTGAGTTAACATGATCCAATCTAGGCCCACCTTGGCTATACTATAATATACTATACTCTATACATATATATATAACCATACATATATATACATAAATACATATATATATATATATATATATATATATATATATATATATATATATATATATATATATATATATCTCAATCCTAAGTAATAGAAAGTTAATGCTGAATGTGGGAGTACAAACAATCATCACCTTTCCCAACCTCTTCTACTATGCTGACTCCTTTCACTAACTTGTTGAATCATAAGTTGCAAATGGCTTGAGAAATCAAGAAAATGTACAAATGGGATACAAGTAAATAAAAATAAATATAATAGGAACCATAGAATTTTCACGAGTACGTAAGAGCCAATATGAGAAGGCTTCATTTATCAAGTTATTGTAATCATCAGAAGAATTATTCTAATCTATTGGGTTTGTGTCATAAAACTCTTACCACATGGATATTAAAGCCCTGATGCATAGAGACTACAACTACTAAGGTGATGCTATGTTAACGGTATAGTAAGTATTGCTAAATTGGCGTGAATCAAGTTTGCTTGAATTCCTTCAATAACATAATCTAGTTTTCTGTGGTGCGCACTGATTACCTTGAATCAAGTTTATATACATATTGTTAGCATTAATTAAAGAAAAAAGAGAAAGTTTGCATATTGATAATGTGGTACTTCAAGCATGCTCAAGATCTTAAGTTCAAGTCACCCATTCATCATTTTTTTTATTTAATTTCTAGTCAACACAAATTGATTTTGATCTTGCTCCAAAGCAAATCAATTTCAATTTTAAGTTGGCTTGACTTGAAAAACATTGATTCCCAAACAAGTTTATGATTACTCAATCATTTCAGTTAGAGGAGATTAGCTTGAATTCAGCTTATCATCAACCATCTCATTAACACAATAGTCAATCTGCCTTATCTATAATTTATTGAATATAATATGTGGTACTTAATTATTTGACTAGAATGAATGTTTTCTTTTAATCAAGAACCATAACAACCTCCTCTAATAAGAAAGTATCATGATCATGACCTCTTAAGAGCAACTCATTTCACTTGGTTGAACACAGACATTAAAATTCAAGACTGGATGCATCCAAATATGCCTATGAAGCAAATAAAATAAGGTTATTGTAGAAGAACTATGAAATTCAAATCTGACCATAAACCAGACTCAAGTCTTTCCTAGTTCCCAATCTTTAACCAATCAATCTACTTACCAGAATGACATCTTTCAATTGAAAAAGTAGAACACAGAGAACCTTCACCACCAGCAGGAAAGAAACCCACCATGTTAAATTTTTTACCTTTCGCAAGTACCAAGCAAAAATATGATACATTACAGTGGGCAATTAGCAGTGCAATTAAATATCGTTTTGAATATGAATACAAACCACACGTAATTAAAGTTTCTTTGAACTCAATTTCATTAGAGTCTTCCGCTACACCATAATAGAAATTCTATATCAAACGAACTTAAAGAAAATGTCTCAAGAAAAAAAGAATTAAAATCAAGTCGGATACCCATGTAATGAGAGGAATTACTATAGCTTTGATGTGAAACAAGCCCACTCACAAAGTTCCTGCTAAACTAGGTGATGTTGAGTGGCTCGAAAGTGTGGAAACATGAACTTTGTCTTTTGTTAACCTTGACAGCTCATCTACCCCCTTTGTCTTCTCCCGTGTGGCATCCTTGTTTATAACTTCAACAGTCTTCCCAGCAAGAAACTAAAGAGCAAAACAGACTCATTAAATCACAGTTTCAGCCAATGGAAAGCAAAAGATAACAATTCTATAATGAATATAACTTAAAATGAAATTAATGAAGCACATGATGGTGGTCACATGCCAATAGTTTGAATAGCAAGATCTGAAAAAAAAAATCATAAAAATAACTAAATGCTAAAGATTCAATGTATAACTTGGCACTTGTTAAAAGTGGGACAAAAATAGCAAACCTTTAGACTTCTAAGATTTATTGTCAAAAGAGTGCCAAGTAGTGTAGCACGTTAAACCCAATTATTGTTGCTACTTGTTTCACTAAGGTCCAAAAGTCATGGGGGACTATCAAGTGTTATATGATGAATCTTGGATCACATTTATAAGATGGAGAAGCATATATTGGTATTTCAAGGGTAAAATCAAATCAAAAGTGTCACATAAGAGACAAATATCATGAATTTGAAATGTCTAAATATATACACACACATGCACGGACATATATATGTATTCATGTGTCCATTTTCCCTTACTAAGGAAAAGTAAATGTGAACCTTTGATTCTACTCCTTGATTTCCTTTTCCTTGTGCATATCAAATTAGCCTAAATATTTTCACAAATTCAATGAAATTGGAAAAAAAAATAATAATGATGAACAAGAATTTCAAAAGCCCACATTTCTCCATTTCACAAATATCAAATAGTAAAGAACGCTGTATTAGAGCCAAGTTTATTTTGGATCACAAGATATTTAGGAAGTTATTTACCAAGCTATAAATGTCAGAACAAAGCAACTCTCAAAATCACAAGATATAATGCAAAACCTTTAAAAAATAATAATATTTAATTTAAAAAAATATCACAGCAACACTCACCTTTAAACAAGCATGAGAAACTCATAAATTTAGTTACAAAGGCAAGAAGATGCAAGGATTCTCCAAAGAATTCTTTGAGGCAATAAAAATATATAGTGTCCTATTTTGCTCTCAAGTCATAATAATTGTTGATCGACTGAAAGTATTATCAAGATTTTATTTTATTCCTGAGTTGTAACGAAGATTCTCTGCTTACTGATTCCAAATTAGATAAAAGTATATAAACATTGAAAAGCCAAAGAACTTGGAATCATGACCAATTATAAATTGAGGGATTTGCGTGTCAAGGAACATTAGCTAATAAAAAAGCAATAGCAACCGAAGTTTATAAATTGAATGTCTATTAAAAAGAGGATAAGGAAAGCTCAAGCAGTGAATAAGGAGAAATTCAAAAAATGCTGTGGCCACAAAGAAGAAAATAGACATAGTCAAGGGAATGGAAAGGACATGTCTGCTTGGTCAAAGGAAGGTGACAAACATGGCTAAGGAAGGCTGTGGACATGACAAAGGGCATGAAGGCTAAATAATAATGATGAAAGATGTTAACACCAAGGAAGAGAGTGTGCACAGTGAAGCCCTTCAAGAAATCAAAGGTATATTAAAATTGCAAGAAATAAGGATACCATATTTCTAATTGTTGGTATAACTATTCTAAATAAGTTGATGAGAAAATAAACATAGAAGTACATTAGAGATAGGATGACATGGATTCAATTATAACTACAAAAAAATGAATTTAATAACTAAAATATTTGGACACCTAAACTACAAATTACAATGCTTCTAGAGAAATAAACAATTGACAATATGCCATAAAAGACTGTTCCTTTGGGTGCTTCTTCTAAAGAATTCTTGAAGTGCATAGGCCAATCTAATTGAATCATAAGATAGAAATCACTTAAATTACTTTGAATGTCTAGTATTTGCCAAGAATAAAATTATACAAAGAGAATGGTACACTCGTGTTAAAATTCACAAAAAAAAATTATCATTTAGGTATTGATAGATCATAACCATTTTAAAATCACCTAAACCTCTCCATAGTTGGTGAAAATTCACATCCGACTTCTCAATGAAAAGAGTTTAAAATTTGTTTGATAAAAAAGTGGATGAAATAATAGACAAGACACTACCCTAGAGATTTCATTCTCAGGACTTAAGATAAGATTTTGAGTTTCCTATAAACGCAAGCACCTATAATTAATTACTAATCTCAATGACGATAGAGAACTTTCGATTAAGACTAGTCAGGTCACTAATTGCATAACATATAACAGCAGAATGTGAAATTTTACATTTAGAATTATGAAATTCATCATCTTTTAACTTAAAGTGGATAGTGGGTGAAGTGATGACGTAATCAAGATCTCGGTTCCGCCGAAATGCCATGGTCCTCGATCTACTTAGTCAACTGAGACCCCAACACATAAAAAAGATCATTGTCAGCAACCATGAGTTGTGTTGTCCAAGGGCACCTTGTAGACCTAGGTTGATGTTTGTCCAAGAAGACAAATTTAAGTCCACTTTAACTAACAGATGATTTTTTATCCTATCAAATGTATCATATGATTCAACACTCAAACGAAACATATAAGTTACCGATTAAGATAGGTAGAGAAACCAAGTCACTCGATCAAAGGACTCTGGTTGTAACCGCATCATATGTGGAGCATACTGGCCAAACTACGTGGACAGAGAATACACGCCACATTTTTAATTATGTGAGATTGTTTGACAGTGAATACAATTGTACACTTAGCCTGACATTGACTCATTTGTGAGCTACAGTTTTCTTAATTTGTCACATCCAATAAACAGTTGCGAAAGATGGATGAATTCTTGCTTTAAATTTTTAGATGATAAATTTTATTTGAGCATTTTAAATTTTGCATCCTTTTCATTCTTCACATTTTATTAAAATTGAATTATATTGATTTAACATTGAATTTCAAATATAGCTTGATGGTATCCCCTTGAAATCTTCATTCAACATAATCATCATGTGGTGTGGATTACTTGATCGTCCACAGTACAACTTGAAAATTTATTTTCGAATTGAACCCCTCTGGTTGATATCTTCAATCAATAAGATCATCATCGAAATAGACCTTACCAACTCTATCTACTTACATGCTGGTAGAGAATCAGATCTATAACTAAAACCTATAATCATCTCTTCAAACTTAATGAAATTTCTCCATTAAATCCTTGATCATCGATGCATATGTAAAAAAACAAATTTTCTCTTTTAGTAATTGAGTTTTGACTTGCAACTAATCTTGTCAACTCTTGTCCTTGTAAGGAAAAAAATTGGATTGGTTATATGGGACTTACGACTTCATCATATAAATGAAATGGCCTATTAGTAGTATGCACACACATCAGTCTTTAAGAATTAGACTTATGAGAGATATATATATTTTCGATGTGATTATTGATTTATGAAGTGTTTGCACATTTTTTGAGCCAAGATAGATTCGGAGTTTATTTATTCAATTCTAACCTATGCAGCATCCTTGAACACTAGATTTAGGCTTTCAACATTGTGTCGAGACCCATGTGGATCATTCAAATTCATTTCATAATTCTCGTGCACAAACATTGCATAATTATATGAATTTCAATGCAACCACACTATGCACTTGCATGCATTTTGATGTTATTATTTTGATTGGAAGTTGCCTCAAAAGGTATGCATACTTCAAATCTTTAAGTTGTTTGCACCTATTTTAAAGCACATAAGTTGAATGACAGATTGTGATGTAGCACATCAAAGGGAGAAAAAACATGTCACAAGATCCAAACCAAAGTTTGAAATCAAAAGGACTTTTAGTAGACTTTATGTATTGTGGATTTATATTTCATGTATTATATTATATAGTAATGGATGTATTTATTCATGCTTAAGTGTTTTATAAAAATTGTGGTTAAAAACATGTGATTTCATGTATTAAATAATATAGGTATCGGTCGGCGCCTTTGCCTTCGGCCTTGACATTCATTCGTGGTTTTAGTGTTTGGGAACAGAGAAAGCGTCTTGGTGTTGGTCTGCACTGAGTTGGTCTATGGCGCGATGTGATGCCGGCATTGATTGGCTCCTGAATACAAACGAAGGTTCTGACTTTTTTCAATTTCTTTTGCAATTTTCTCCCTAACAGACACATCCTATGGAGTATTCTACTATCTAAATGCCTATTCACCCTAATGAAGAGACTGTTAGCTTTTGTGTGTAAATATTGAGTGTAAACTCTTTGGTTGAAGCTTGGTGACCGTCAGATTGGTGATCTTTCGTGGTAGTTCTACTTAGGTGAGTAGGACTTCTTCGTACCCTTTTCACTTTGGTGAGTGGAAGATCTTCATATCTCTTCCACTTTAGTGAGTGGAAGATCCAGTGGAGCACCTCTTTCTCCACCATCCGTTGCGACATCCTACTCTCTACAACCCATCCCCACCAATTTTAATATCAAAGCCAAAGGTTTGGAGGCATGGAGGAAGTGCTCGCAAATAATCCATATCAAGTCCAAGCATGGTTAGTTTTGTATTTTAAATTTTGTATTTTTTACATAGTTAGTGATTTCACTTGAAAATACATGTTAAATTCATGGGGTAGGCAATTATATGAATATTTGTGTTACTACAAACTAATTGTTTCTACTTATAAAGCCTAGCCTTTCCCTACTTAACCTAACTTCAAGCCATCATATTTGAGTGACAACTTGAATAAAGGAGGGTTCACTACATAGCCTAACCTAATATATAAACCCTACATAAAAATCAAAATCATATCCTTAAGATCTTATATTTATTTCCTTTTTAAGTGTGTATAATGTTTTGTAGTATCCACAAGTTATTTTATGTTTATTGAAAGCTTGTTATTTTCAAAATTGATGTCTCATTTGTGTTAAGTAAGTTTAGTTCACTTATTGCATATGTAAACTTTCATTTGGATTGTCATACTTATATTTTGTTAAATATCATGCCACCTAAACTCATTAATTTGGACCAACTAGAGAACTTAACTAGAAGAGTAAATGAGATTTCCATGAGAAGCTAAGAGAAATTCGCTAAGGTAGAAGACCTACTCATGAATCTCAATGCACATATTCAAATCTTGAGTACTAGGATTCAAACCCCATCAACTATTCCACGTTCGAATGACTTAGAACCTGTAGGAGGGGAAAACCTCGAACTTCCTAGAGATAAATATCTTGCGAGAAGGACAAACCTAAGAAATACCCTTAAACAAGACCATCTTAGGGTTTATGAAACATCATATGAACCTATGAAATAAGTTAAGATAGAAGTCTCAATGTATGACAATGTTCATGACCCCAATAAATTTTTAGATTAGTTAACTCAAATGGATAATTTCTTTAATTGATATCATATGAATGATTACCAACGGACAACATTTGTTAAAATGAAACTAGTAAGTCATGCCAAAATCTATTGGAATAATATTCTAGCTAAAGAAGAGAGATTTGATAGAAACCTCATGATATGAGTAAAAATGAAGAAATCCTAAGGACTAAATATTATCCTAGAAATCATAATAAAAAGCTCCACGAATAATTAACTACTCTTAAATAAGAGGCTATATCAGTAGTGAAATATATGAATACATTTGAGGACTTAATAACTAGATATCAATTCTGAGTTGCACTGATCAAGAGTGACAAATAGCTAATAAATTTGTCATTAGTTTAAGGAGAGGTATTAGGAATAAAGTAGAGCTTCATAATTCCCAAATTTTAGAGGATGCCTTTCACTATGTTTTACTCCTAAAAAAGCATAAGAAAGTTGCATCCACATCCAAGATAAAAGCTCAAGTACCCATATCATAATCAGAGAAGCCTCTTGTTAAAACCTAATCCTTCTATATCAAATAACCCCACTAAAATGAACACCCCTCTACTAAAAATGTGAAATAGGTAGTTTGCTTTAAATGTCATAAGAAGAGTCATATGCAAAATCAATGTAGAGCAAAAATCATGCTCCCAGTTGAATTGAAAGATATAGGGAAAAAGATGATATTTAAGAGATACATAATGATACACCATTATCAAATAAAAAAGTGAATCCAAATATAGATAATAAAATGTCAGTTATGAGGTATATGACTTTCTAGGGAAGAAGAAGACTGGAGAAGGAGGAATATTTTCTTAATGTATATTTTATGCAAAGAAAAGAGGTGTAAGCTAGTAATAGATGAAAGTAGTGTTATGAATGCTATATCAACCCATACTATCACTAGAGCCAATCTTACAATTGAACCTCACCTAGAATTATTCCAAGTCAGTTACTAATAGATGTCTTATTCCAATTAAAATAAGTAATTATAATGATCAAATTTAGTATGATGTTCTTCCAATGGAAATAACTCATATCATATTAGAAAGATCATGACTTCATAATTTGAATGTAATTCATTATGGTAGTGAAAACACTTATGTATTCAAACATAATAAGAAAATAATCAATTATTCCCGTAAAGCCTAACGAAAAGATATCAATTACACCCCCTTATAGAATTCTTCCTATACCTCTTCACAAACCAAATTTGGAACTACAACTCAAACCTAATCAAAGAAGGAATGCAAAACTCTAGCTAATAGTGATATCGTCATCCAGCAATAGGGAGAATACTTTTGATATACACGGTAAAATGTGTGAATCTCTTAGACTTCAAATTACAACCATAGGATTTATGTACATAGTTAGAGAGTTTAATGACCCCACTTCTCTATTTATCTTGCACCTTGAGAAATCTTGATACTAAGGATTACAACATACACACGTAGTCCTAAATTTAATATCTGAATTTCTTGATTTAATCCCTGATAACTTACCTAATGAACTACCACCATTAAATGATATACAGCATGCTATAGATCTGATTACAAGTTCACAAATACCTAATTTATCCTATTATAAACGGAATCCAACAGAGCATGAATCGTTAAAATGACAAGAAGATGGACTCATGAAGAAAGATTTTATTCAAAAAAGTCTTAGTCCTTGTATTGTACCAGCTCTTTTAATCCTTAAGAAAGATGAAACTTAGAAGATATATATTGAGAGTAAAGCAATAAATAAGATCACAATAAAATACAAATTTTCTATACCTAGGTTGGATGACATGTTAGATCTTATTCCATGTTCATCTTTATTCTCTAAAATTGATTTGAGAAGTGGATACAATGAGGTAAGGATTAGATAAGGTGATGAATGGAAGACAGCATTCAAAACTTTTGATGATCTTTATGAATGATTAGTCATGTTGTTTGGTCTTTCAAACGCACCTAGTACATTCATGAGATTAACGAACATTGTACTTAAACATTTTATTTGTTAATTCATTATAGTATATTTTAACGATATTCTTATCTATAGCCCAAATGAAAAGTCACATCTACATCACTTAAGAATGATCTTAAATAAATTAAGATTAGCAACCTTAAGAAATATTTTTTCTATGAAAGTTAAGTCATTTTCTTAAGTTTCATTGTATCTGTTGATGGATTAAAAGCTAACCCATCAAAAATTAAGTTTATTATAGATTGGTCAACTCCGAAATCTTTTACGGACATTAGAAGTTTTTATGGATTAGCAACTTTTTTATCAATGGCTTATAAGAAATTTCAACACTGTTATAGCTCATATCACTGATATCTTTAAAAAAAATAAGTTTACATAGACCGCAAATGCTAATAAAGCTATATAACAAATTAAAACTCTTATGACTTTTTCTCTTGTTTTAAGATTCCTTCCATCAATAAAATATTTGAAGTAACTTGTCATACATTAGATATTAAAATTGGTGGTATATTAAGTCAAGAAAATCACTCAATTACTTTCTTTAGTAAGAAATTAAATGACGCTAGACAAAAGTATTTTACTTATGATCAAGAGTTTTATACGATTATTCAAACTTTTAATCATTTGAGGCATTATCTTTTACATAAAGAGTTTATTTTGAATGTTGATCATCAAGCTTTAAAATTTATTAATTCTCAAAAGAAACTAAATCATAGACCTGTCAAATGAGTCGAATACCTGCTAGACTTTTCTTTGTACTAAAACAAAAACCTGAGATAGAAAATAAACCAGCGGATGCTCTATCCAGAGTATCTCGTATAGTTTCATCCTTTGAATTTCAAATCCCTAGAATTAATACTTTAAAATAAGATTACAAACTTTGCCCTGATTTTCATATGATATACTTAGAATACGAATCTAAGTCTTTGACATTTGATAGTTCGTTTATCATTCTGAATGGATATCTTTATAAATGTAAGCAATTATGTATTCCTAAAATATCTCACAGGAAATTCCTTATCTCTAAATTACATTTAGGAGGTATATTAAAATATTTCGATAAATTAAAGACCCAAACATTAGTTGAGCAAAGGTTTGATTAGTCATCCCTATGAAAAGATATTGAGTGTATAGTAGCCCAATATTACACTTGCCATCAAGTTAAAACTATCAAACAAAGGGTGGGTCGTTACACTTCATTATATATTCCTTCTAGACCATGGGAAGACCTATTCATATATTTCACATTAGGTTTACCTAAAATGTCTCATGGGTACGATTGTATATTTATCGTTGTAGATAGATTTTCTAAGATTGCACATTTCATACCTTCCTCAAAATCAAATGATGCCCCTAACATAGCAAGATTGTTCTTTAAAAAAATTATCAAGTTGCAGAGAGTCCCGTGTACTATAAATTCCAACAAAGACATTAATTTTATATCTTATTTCTAGAAAACCTTATGGAAACTAATGGGAATACAATAAAAATTCTCATCTACATTTCATCCACAAACAGATAGACAAATGAAAGTAGTTAATAGGACATTAGAAAATCCACTAAGATGTTTAGTTAGGAAAAATTTCGGAAACTAGGATTTAAAATTACCTACATCTGTATTTGTATACAATAGTTCTGTTTCTAGAACAACCCATAATCAACTTTCAAGATAGTTTATGGATATAACCCTAAAATGCCTATTGACTAGCTAATACACCTACTCATGCATTTTCTGATTCAGCATATACATTTGCATATAATTTTCATAGCCTTCATGAAAACATAAAGAAACAATTGGAAATACAAAATGTTAAGTATGTTAACAAAAGAATAAAGATAAAAATTTAAAGGAATATGAGACAAGTAATTATATGTTGATTCATCTGATCAGAGATTTTCTTCCACCAAATATAAAAAGTTACAAACAAGAGTATGTGGACCATTTAAAATTATTAGGAAACTTAATACAAATTCTTATGTTCTTGAATTGCCCCCTCACATGTTTATTAGCCATGTTTTCAACGTGGAAGATCTAATATTTTTAAAGGAGTTGCTCAACCTCTAAATTTGCAAGATAATACTTTTGTAAGTGGAGATAGAAATTATTTACAAGTACCTATCTAGCAATTATTATTTGAGATGAACATCATCACAGCTGAGACACCCACAGATGATAGTATCAGTCAAAGATTCTTAGTCAGATGGAAAAATAAGCCACTAAGTGAGGATACTTGGATGACCTTGGAAGAACTACAGAGCTTCGCCCCTGAACTTCTTGAAGACTTTCAAAATCTTAACTCTTCAGAGAAGAGCTCTTTGAAGGGAGTTAATGTAGCTCATCAAAGAAGGAAAGAACCTATCGCAAGGTCCTAAACCAAAGCTTGAACTTAGAGAGAGATAGCTTAGTCAAGTGAGGGAAGTGAAAGAGATAGAGGAAGAGGAGAAGTTGGAATTGGGTTGTGGCGTGCTCGGCCTACTGTGCTAAAGTGAGAGGGAGAGCAACAGGAGTTGCGGTGAATGAGAGCAGGAGAGTGATGAAGGAAATTTCTTCAGCTGGTAGATGAGAAGGGTAGCTTAAAATCGAGAGCTAGAGTTTAGGGCTATGGATATTTAGGGTTTAGGGTTAAATAAAAACCAAATTTGACTTTTCATGGCTTTATCGCCACCTATGAAATATGGATGATTATTTTAAATTATTTTGATATTCTAGACGCAACATCATAGTCTATTTCACTATCGGAGGTCATTTTGTCAAATTTGACATCAAATTGAGCAATATTGCATTAGTCCGCTCAACGCTCGCATAGATCCGTTCAAATTGATCACAGGTGGTATCGTTTGATAGAATTCGATGTTTAAATGATGTCGGCATGATCAATTTCACAAATGGAAGTTGTTCGGATGCCATCGAGGCCTCCCAACCTCAATATGCGTGCAAACGCATTGACGGCTCGTCTTCTCTATTGATTAATCATCGAAGAGTGCAAAATATATATTTTAATCAAATTTGACATTCTAGATGCATTAGCGAAGTACATTTTGTGATCAAAGGTTCTTTTGATAACTTCAATGACATTCACAACATCACATCCACTCACTCGACACTCGTGCAAACTAATCTGAATCGATTACGGAATCTCATTTGATAGATTTTGATGTTTCAAAGACATCAACAAAATCAATTTTGCGAACAGAGTGCGGTTGGACGTCGTCAAGGCCTCTCGATTCTGATATACGAGAAATTGCTCCAAAGGCATGTTTTTTACATCGAGCGGTCATTAGTCCAACATGAGGATCTCTCTTGATCAATTTGATATTTTCGACATAATGGTGTAATAGGATCTTGACTTCGATATCGAGAAATTGCTCCAAAGGCATCTTTTCTCCATCGAGCGGTCATTAATTGATGAAAGATCTCTCTTGATCAATTTCGAGTATTTTGGACATAGTGGTGTAATCGATTTTGCAATTGGAGGTCATTTTGATCGGTTTCAATGACAATCAAGACGTTTTAGCTCTAATTTGTGCAACATAATGCCTGTAGTTTGTCAATTTCACTGTCTGTACTTGATTTGACATATGTGGAGCATATGTAGATGTCAAAAATTGGCAAAAGGTTAATCTCATTATAATTTTATTACTACCAAGTTGTTAATTTTATTTATTGATAGAATTACTTCAAGCTTTCATCTTTTAGAATCCAAGATCTACAAAGAGAAAAAGGGCGACAGAGAACCAAAGTGAGTGATACAGAGAGGAATAGTCAGCCAACCACCCTCCCTACCCCAAAAGATGAAAGATTTGGGTTACGATCAAAAAGGGGACAAGGAGAAAGATAAGAGATGAGGGATGGTAGATTGAAAATTTGTACCATCCACCCTAATCTGTAGAGAATGTGGGCCCAAACCTTATTTAACTTGCATAATAGAAAAAATCCACCTTAACATTTTTTTGAAAAAAATGCAATGAGGCTTACGCCTCACATGATGTGAAGCCCGCCTAAAAATATGCCTCACCTCAATTTTTGTGAGGCCTACACCTTTAGATCTACATTTAGGAAAATCAAATATAAATTTTTATTACCAAAATAATGCATACGCCCTAACACACACATAAGATCTCAAGATAGCATTACCCAAATATCTCTCCTCTTGTGCCCTCTTTGTTTCTCACACATAATGCTGGCCACCACCACCACCATCCATACCATACTTGATGTTCTTACTTTGATATTAGATAATTAAAGTGAAAGAAAAAACTTATATTTTTATACTTATTTTGGATTGTTATATCATTAGTTTTTACTTTGATAACTTATATTACTTTGATGTTAATCTAACACTTCTTACTTCATTATTTGATGTCAGGATATTAATATATTTCTTGATATTTTGTAAAATTTATTAATTTCTACCATATTAAGATGTTAATGTGTTACATTTTAATATGTTAATAGATTAGGATACTTCTAGCTTTATACTTTACTATATGTATAATACTTCTTACTTTAAGTAATTTGTTAATTCTAAGGCTTACGCCTCAAAACGCCTTGAGGCTTACATCTCACCTCATGAAAAAAAACACCACAATACTCGATTACGCAATTTTAAACTTTGCCCAATTTTATAATTTGAAACATCAATGCAACTAATTGCATGGTTTACATAGGATATAAATCCTATTTTAAATAAGAAATATCAAAATTATTGAACTACCTGACAATTTTTTTATTATCATACATATGAAGGAAATAAATGGCCAAAGCTATGGGGAACTTTTCACACTTGATGAAAAAGACAAGATTATCTAGAATTTAAGTGTAAAAAGGAATGTTGACAAATAAATTCACTAAAGTTAATAAATTTATGTATCTTGGCAAGATGTCACATGGGGAGACTAAGCAGAAAAAAAAATCTAAATTACATGCTATTTTTCCTTTATTGTAGGAGTTAATTAAACAATCTTGGTAAAAGGCCAAAGAAATCTGAAAAATTTTAGCATACAATGAGCTTCAATGAAACTTCATGTAAGATTTAGAAGTTAGAATAATCCTTTTACTGCTTAAGTCTATTTCCTAATTAAAGCTTTGTTGACATTTATCAAATTGAAAGGTAGTATCAAAAGAACGCCAAGAAAGACGAGAATAATCTCCATGATATCTGACCATGAGGCTACTCAATCACAGCCACCAAATGCTTAATCTTCTAAGTGCTATCAAATAAAAGAAAAGTCATCTTCACAATTATCATTGTCGTCCTTAAAAATTCTTAATCATATCATATTCCATGGATGATTTTTATCATTTTTCTGTCTTAAAATATCCAATATGGCATTAGACACAGAAAAGACGTGTCAACAGCCATTTTTTGCTAGAAGCATATATCAGATCTAGCAATATGATCAGAAAAGAAAATGAAGAAAATGAAGAAAAGAAGAATGGAAATGTCATATGAGGTTCGCAAGAAAAAGGAGAGCGCGATTCAGAGGTAAAACAAGAAAGAAGATGAAAAGAGAGAAAAAACAGAGAACAAGAAGAGTTGCATGAATGAGGAAAATTTTGAGGAAGCTACATGGAAACCAAGGAATGCAGATATCATAAAAAGAGTTAAAGAAAAGTGCAATCAATTTGTAAGAGAAGAAGGATCTTACACCGAGTTACATATACAAGCAAAAGCTTCCAAAAGGGATCACCTAAAAATAAAAAAATAAGAAAACATGCTATTGAATACATAGAAGAAAGATAGCTGTCATTATTTATATGTCATCATTTCTATCAAATGCCTACTAAATGTGGGTCCTAATTAATCTGGTTGATAAGGGCATTAGAAATTATTATTAAGGTCTTAGATTCAAATCATACCTAGACTATGATAAAATCCTACCTTTTGGATTGAGGAACCAAACAAAGCATCATTCCAGGTAAAAGATGTATCGAATAGCTCACCAAGTTTTATTCAGAAGTTGAATTTGCACATGAGAAAAAGATTTGGAGGGATATGAAAATCCATAAAAGAATTAGTAAGTTGGGATGTTAAAAAATAGCATGAATTATTTGTTATTTTTGTTATCTTGTAAGATAATTAAAGGACCCTTAGTCATTTAGCTGCAATTATATGAATGTTCTGCTTGTTTTATTTTACAATTATTCTTGCCATATTTTTCTCTGATATGTTAGATCATGTTTTCAACCTATGATTTCGTTAACAACACTTATTCCTAAAAAAATAATCAAGCAGCTAGCATCAGAAGTAATTGTATTCAAGAAAGAATTATATAGGTGTGCGAAGGCTCAAGTTTAGATTAGGGATGTGATCTAAAGAAACAAAATGTTATAAATGCATATTTGATGATGTATTGAGTCTATACATTGGAAAATATTCTAACCCCAAGAACATTTTGCAATGAGAAGATTCACATGAGTCTTTCAACTCTAATTTGTTTCTCAACTTCCTTGTTCATATTGAGTTAGCCTATCACACTACCAAATTCTATCGTGTAGATTTGCAGGTCATATACAATATACAACAAGATGTTTGATGAGGAAATTATCCTTGAGTCTTCTTAGTAAAGTCTCTTTCTCAACCACAGGAAGAACAATATTTATAGCATTTATCTATGAAATATCTTGTCTTCAACTTAATGAAAAAGTCCTTTTCCATAGAAAAGAAATTGTAATCCATCAACTAATTTGAAGATGTGTATCCTTTATTTACCTAAGATAATACAACTGATACAATAAATTGACGGTCATTATGTTAATGTCTGTCATATAAAATAACCATACCATTTAATGACTACATCATGCTCCATGTGTTGCAAGTAAAGTTCCAAGAAAACAAGCAATCAATATGGCACACACAGAAAAAGGTAATAAGGCATTGGCGTACAAATATAAAAAAAGGATGATGAAGATAGATAAAGAAGAGAGAAGGAGCACATAGCATGCCTCTACTTTCATTTTCACCAAATAACAAGATACCTTTAAATTTATTTTGACCAAAATTGTACTTGGACCTTTAAAATGTGATAATATATCAGTCGAAGAAAAAAATTTCAAAACTATTGTTATTTTGTTTGCTTGGAAAAGGATAAATGATCGACCGCAGTGTATATATAAAAGTCATTCTACCTTGCGATATGGCCACCTTATAATACCATTTTCACGGCAAATTCTCTTCAAAACACTGTCAGAAACTCCTACAAAGAAAGCAACCATTATATTTAGATCGGTGAAAAATATCGTTGGCACAAATATATGGATAAATCCAAACAATAACCAAAAAGACAACCATCAAGTTGACATATGCAACAAACAGCAATATCAAACCTAAAGACACACAAGAAAGAATCACAGATGAAGGCAAGTGGTTAACATACTTTGCTATAAAAAGAAATAAATTAATGAAAATTTGACATTTCATCTCACAAAATAAAAGAACTTAAGTCAAACAAAAAAACATAATGAGAAAATTCAAAGCATAACAAAATCCCTAATTCGTCGATCATTGGTTAGGCATAATTCCTCAAAAATGAACAAATAACAAAAGAAAAAGTTAATCCTGCAACAAAAAAATTAAACAAGGCCATAAATATCCAATTTATTAGACAACAAATGACTTTTTGGACCGTAACAAATCAGAAAGCATTCAAGGCTTACTGCAAACTTGTAAGTGAAGTAGCCACGTCAAACTTCTTAAAAGGAAAGTTAAGGAAGCCATGTCCAAAATTTGTTTAATGAACTTCCTATTTTCTATCATTTGATTATGTCATAAGGGGAAGTGATTAATTTATTTAGATTAAAAAAAATCTTTGATGATCAAATGTCCAGATAATGACACCAAATGAGGAGCCAACTTTGAAGCACCAAAAGAGGCATGAATAATGAATCCATATCTTTGAAGTTCTTTGAAGGCCAATGATAAAGTAAGCCAAAGAACAAAACATCACTCTTGACTTGAAGTTAGTATATGCTGATGTCATGTCATTATCTTGTCTTCAAATGACTATTTGATGCCTCAAGTAGTCCTCTAGTACTTGACAAAGGTCATGAGTTTCCTAATATCTATGATCATTGAAATAAGGAAGAGGGGCATACATTATTGATGAGGAGATAATCAACCTTTCATTGATTTTGGCAAGGGGAGGTCTCTCCTTGCAATAGGGATGCATGTTAACTAGTTTATGCTACACCAATTAGCGATAGTGAGAAGGTTTTCCACAAACATTAACAAACTATTGTGTGCTAAAAAAGTCTTTAGATGTCAATAGAGATCTTTAGAATAAGTGATAGTCTGGAACTTGATGTTGTATCCTTCACATAATCAACAAAAAAATATGTTAGCATATCAACCCAAGCATTTTGTCCCCGAGAAGACCTTCTAGCACTTAATTTAATGATTGAGTATAAAAGCTAAAATTAATTCAATAGAGTTTCTTCATATGAATGAAGAATGGGAGCTCGTAGGAGAGCCCTCCTCCATCTAAGGAGTGTGTGAAACTTTGAAGCATTCAATTACTTCTCCTATAGAAGGGGCATTTATAAAACTGAGAGTGAATAACAACGTAAAACTTGTAAGGATGGATGGTGCATGGAGAACACTTCATCTTTAAAAAAATACCCTTAGATGAAGGGTATTTTGATCCTTCGGTCAATCATAAGGTTGAGAATCAATATACGTCATCTCTAAGCTCTTTATCAAAACCTTCTACCCTTGGGGTGATGGATGAACAAATGAGGCATTTAGGCTTTGAAAACAATGTGGTTCATGTTTTAAATTAGGCCATACAAAGGCACTAAGACCAGATTAAGTGTAATCTATGATGGATCATTAGATCTTGGTTGATACCTTAAGATTTATGTTTGATTTTATAGATTTAAATATATGTTGAAATAGTCCAATGGTTGAAATTTGCAAGTATCATAACTATATCCCATCATTAATTTTTGATGGCCAAGATTAATTGAAACTTATATGTGGATGCATCAGATGGTATTATTTTATTAGCAATATTAAACACATAAGTAATATTTTAGAAAAGAAAATTTTGATCATTACTTAACATCGAAAGCTCTACATAGCGCATCATGTAATGCATTTAATGAATTATAGCTTAGCCCATCCCAAATTTCTCACCTAAGGCCTTTAATGAAATGGTAATATAATAGTGTAAAGATAAATAATATTTGATTACAAGAATTTAATCATTTCATAACATTCAAAACATCACAATTACATCATTTAAAAGTCTTAAATTTTCATAAAATGGTTCTAATATTTACGAGAAAATAAATATTATAATTTAAGATTATGCTTCATATCAGCCTATGTAGATTTTATTTCACATGCAACATGTTGCCAAAATAATTGATCATCTCCAACAAATTTTGATTTAGCAAACTCAACTCTTTAGGAATAAAATAGATTATAACATTCAAAAAAATTTTAATTTGAAAATTCCATAAGATTATACAACTCATTGAAAGAAGGAATATAACTTCAAAACTCAAGATAGTCACATTGTAGTTGTCTAAAATCATGGCTAATCCAATTTTGTTTAAATTGCATCATATTATTATTTTGTTAATTAACCCAATTATTATCACTTACTTCAATTGACATAATGATGCAACAAAACTTTGATACCAAATCCAACAGGATCTAGGGTTTTAGTAGAACAATTTAAGGAAGTATTCATATTTTTTTTTTATAAAAACTAAAAACATACAATTTTCTCCCCAAAGAATAATTTTTCTATTTGGCATATAAATCAATATCAATGACAATCAAATAAGGATAGAAAACTACAATCAGAAAATTCAGATTACACAAGTTTGAACCATATGTCATCACAGAGGCAAACAAACAACTAAAATTATAAAATATAAGAGATCGAGGAAAGAAATCACTAAAGTAAAGAATTTTGGCCTCATGACTAATACAAAGAGATGACTTTTCCAATAATTTGATAAGCACCATACAGAAAATATTTGCATTTAGCCAGCATTCAAGCACAACAAGAAAATAAAATACTTAAAATAAATTATTGAAATTTATCATTTATATGCCTTAGGTATCCCATGTTTATAATCATAAAACTTCCTCCGAAATTTTAAATAGATGGAGTTGGCAACTTTATGCATCCTTCCTGTAACAAACATCATCCATAACTCATGAAATTCACAAAAATCTACAATAGGCACTAGCAAAAAGCCCATAATTATATAAGAGAATAAAAGCATCATGGATAAGGACCAGAGTTAGTGATCAAGAAGAAATACAAGTCATATCACCAAAAAAAAAGCAATCCAAAATCACTAGAGTAGTATTAAGCAATAAAATTAAACAATTGCAATGAAATCATAATAATAATGAGTGAGACCCTTCTCCAAATACTTCCAATAGCTTTGTTAACCACTTAGAGCCCATTATCACCAAAGGCCTAACTTAAACAAAGCAAAAAGAAGCAATTGCACCCCAAAGAACAAACCACAAAGAGCCAATGGCTAGAAAAACAAAGAATTAAACAAAGGGAGAAAGCCAAACTATACCAATACAAGTATTACAACACAAAACCGATTCTCTATATAAGGATAATCATCATAGACATGTTTTAAACGAAACTAAAATAAAAATACCTAAAATATAAAATAATCAACTAAATAAAATTCAAATAAAGAAAAGGATTATGTAAATTATAATTAATGCTTCAATTGCCAATATGTCTGTCCCATCATACGCATATTGTATTTCCAATCAGTAAAAAGTTTAAAGTTTGCAAGTGCCTAGTTGAAACCTTTGAGATCAAAGCTTTTCTCTCTTAAATATTTTTGCAACGGAGTTTTTTTCAATAAAAGTAATCAAAGCAAGATCAATGCATAAGACCTTTTGTGTTCTATCTTCCTAATATAGTAAGTCAATTGATATTAAAATTGAAAAAACATGTAAAAAAGAAAAACTCTTAATGGCTATTTAATTCTTCTAATGATAAAAGAACTCTACATTTCATTATGTTATTTAGATCGCATCAAAGCCAAAATGATCTCTTAGATGATTGTGATAAATAAATTTTAAAATAACTTTAAATCATTTAGAATGCTTGAAATATAATACAAATTCATGATAATAAGAGAAATTTTCACCTTCATAACTGATTTTGTTTAAAATAGCTGAAAGTGGGGCATGAAATGAATTACAATCGCATTTTGTGCTCTTCTCTCGTAACAAAAAGGTATACAAATCATACTTATTGAAGAACTATCCCATTCGCAATAAAGATCAACATTTATATTGGTGGAAATGTATACCATCAATAAATTTGGGAATTAAAATCATTGACTTTGATGGCATTATCATACAACAATAACAAGCCTTTACCTTGCTATGTGTGGTCAGCTACATAAATCATTTTTTCTCCTATGTGTCCTATTAAGTATCATACTTTAAGTCTAATAAAATAAGATCATTTTTTATACTTCCTAACCAAACCTTTTTAAGTCTACCTCTACCTTTATCATGTATTAAGACATATTTCTCAATAGTGAATAATGCACTATAACATGATAGTCTCCTAGATCTACCACAAGTGGCACATAATGTGGTGCATACTATTTTTAAAACAATGTAAATCATAAAAAAAAAATCATAAATAATTTATTAATAATTCAAAGATATGAGCAAGAAAAAATAATAAAGTGACTATAACAAAATCATTGTCACATAAATAGAACATAGGATTGCTTTAACAAGCATTACTACTAACAAAAATAATCATACTTGAAACTAAACTATCATGGCAAAGAACATAATTAGATTTGCAAATAAAACTATCATGATTGTAGCAATGCATAAGACTAGAACAAAATGCAAGAGTTTGGACTCAAAACATAAGAAATATTTTTTTTAAATTCTATATTTTACTTATCCTAACAATCATCATCATCATAAGCCAAAACAACCTCGTCTCTATCATCATCATCATCTCCCAAATTATGATCTTCATCAACACTTACCATATTCAAGTCCATCTATAATTGTGCTAGGCTTAGGGTGAATCATGAATCATCCTTATCATTTCCTTTAGATTGATCTCAAGTGTTGTAGTCATGTTCGCAAACACTACTAGCTCCTCACAATAATATCAATTTCACTTCATCAAACACCAATTCATCTACTTCATCTACTTCATCTAATTCATCATTCAATTTAATTATAATTCAATTATTAGCATCATCTATAAAATGTGCCATGATTAAGTATAAACAAAATGGCTCACGCAATATGAAGAAAAAAGCTTAATTGAAATGAAACCTTAGACTCATATTAAAACAACTCATTTCCAAGCCATTAAAATGGGAAATATTAACCCAAAATTATTAGCCTAAGATAAACAATTAGAAAATGATTCAAAAATACTCAACATTAAGTTTATCCTTGTGTATTTATTTTTAAATTCAAACCTCTAGTTAGAATGTTAACAATAATGATGCCAAATTAATCTAGTAAGAATTGATACTAGTCCATGCTTAAGACTTTGGTAAATATATCGGCAAGTTGCGATCTAGTTGAGACATATGTCATGGCATTGTCGCAAAGCTTCAAAAAATCACGTGTAAAATTAAAAGTCTACTTATATATGCTTCATAAGTTTGTTAAATTAATACAGGATTGACAAGTATGAAAATGTTTATTTGAATATTATAAAGATATTGCAAGAGTGCTTCATGATCTAATCCAAGAGAATATAGGAGGCTCTTCATCCCAAAAATGTTCATTGGCCAAGGTTTCCACAAGTTTGTACTTCTTCAAAAGACTATGAGATTGCAATCTATAATTTCAATTTCCAAATGAAAGAAAAACTTCCAAGATAAAAAAAATAAAGAATGAACCATTTATTCATTAAGCATCCTTCTCAATCATACTCGCAATAGTTATTCAATATAAGAATGATGATGTGTGAAGTTGAAATAACAATTCTAACTTCTTTCCAATATAAAAGTAAACAAATTGTAGCATCTTAATTAGAATATATCAAATCTTACACTAATTATGGCAAGAAGTGTACCAAGTGGTAGAGGATTATTCTTGCATTTTTCGAATAAACAACTCTATCGACCAACTTTATGTACTTGTTGGGTTAAATAGAGATACCCTAAAGTGTCACAGCAATATATATCATTGTTCCATAGAAACAAGGGTCTTACTCCTAACATCTCACCATTGTTAAAATACCTAAAGGTTAAAGCATGTTTCAGTTAAGGCAAAAACAGTCTAGAGAATTTCTAGTGATTATACTATCCCAAGGATTGCTTTGGCATTGAAAGATTTTTAATGCAAAAGAATTTATGGAAAAATACCTTTACACAATGCTCTCAATTATTATTGAGAAATGCTTGATCATAAATGAATACTAAAATAGAAATTAAGAAATGATATGTACCCAACTACATGACCTTAGAATTTAGCAATATTGTCGAAAACCTTTCGAATCAATTCATGAAAACTTGCTTAAGACTATAAAAAGGCCTTCCAAGTCAAAATTTTTTATTAGGCTTCTTGAGATGATAGCCTTGTGTGAATCACATGTAGACTTCCTCTTCTAACTGATCACATAAGAATGTGAAGTTAATATCTGATTGGCTCATCTCGCAATCTTTACAAAATGATGCAGTCAATAGCAAGAGCATGCTTACTAATTTGACAACTGATTCAAAAGTATTAAGGAAGTCAAACACTTCAACTTAAGGGAATCCATTGGCAGTCAAACTCCTCAACCTAAGGGAACCCATTGTGCTAAAGTGTACCCTATATGCCATATTGTCATCTACAAAACATTTATTTTGTAAGCATGCTTTCACTTAATGGATTTCTTCTATTGTAGTAATGTTTATGTTATTCGACTCCGAATCTTATATTTTCTATTCCAATGGCTTCTTTCAAATGATTATCATTGCAATTTGAAGTTAATTTTAAAGCTCCATCTCATTATATAGAGGAGTTGCAAAATGATTTATACAATACGAAGAGTCATACATAAGATATGAAAACTAAAATGGCATTTAATTCTTACTTGTAAAGGGTACAAAGAGGGTGAAATGGGAGGTATTTAGGCTTAATATAAAGGCATACTAAATAACGAAGATTGGTTGTTGGTCTTCAAGGCATACTAAATCATCCCATTACTAATCTTGAGCTACTATCCTTATTTGTGATAACCTCCCATTCTAGCGCGAGTTTTTTTGGATAGTCCATTAGGAGGCCCTAATAATTGTGTAACTAAGTTGATAACAATTTCTCTAAATGCCACAAAGCAATTAGACCTAAGCTGCCTCATGGTGTGGGGATTAAAAGGATGAGAGGTTCTTGATTAGAACTTCTTCTTATGGGCTTCATTTCTGCATATGTTGGAAGAGGAATCACTGGAGCATTGGTATTTCCTTCTTAAGTTTCATGGAGAAGGGACACTTCATCCATGAAATAACACAACATTTAAAATAAAGTATTTGCATGCATCAAGAGCAAATAATTTAAACTTTCCTACCAATAGCATATCAACTGAAGATGCATTTCCCAATACTATCATGAAATTGTCACCAATTCTTGATATTTTATTAGTATGTGATCAAAAAAAATGAATGGGATTGTATCATAATACTCATCCAAACATGATCTCATCAAGGATAATAGGTGTCGATGTATACTATATCAAATTACTTGATGTTGGCATGCTCTCCCCAAAATTTAAGGGAACAATCCTACTACAAATTTAAAGCCCAAGCCACATTTAAGTTGTAATGATAGACTATCCTATGTTTTGTTGTGGAGAGCAAGTGATTGGTGTACTATTCCTTTATCAGAATATAATTATTGAATTTGGTATTAGGGAATTTCCTCTGATCCCATGTAACTTTTGGGAATTCATACGCAACTAAGAACACATACATGTGTATTTTGTACATCCATATGAAACCAATTTAGCCTCTCTAGACAAAGATTGAAAAAATATTTCTCTTAAAAAAATAAATATGAATGTTTCACATGCAACTCTTTCCAAACTAAGGAAAGAAATTTTGTGCGTGAATCTCTCCGAGAATAACCAAGACAATGGTGTGCATGATTAGCACAAGATTGACAACAAACAATAATTTGCACATAATTCTCATTGCCATTAAAAATTATTTTGATCACTATTTTGATTTTTCAGGCTAGCCAATCTTGTATTTTTTTTCTCAAAATTATATGTCAGTAATGTCTCCTATAAACCATTTTAGCAGTGTAAGCTACAGGACAACAACAGTGATATAAGCTGGCTCACCTCCAAAATATGTAAGGTCGAGCTGTGCACCATTAATTTGCACACGATTTTGATAATATTTAATATTTGGAATAAGTAATTATTTACATGATTAGCTACATGAGTATGATCTAATGCTAGAACCTTTAGACTTCTATCAATGAGCCTCAATTTCAGGTTACAGGCATAAAGTCTATGCTAAATAAGGTCGACAATCCAAAACCTAATCTTCACTACTAAGCATTTGCAATTAATGCAGTAAATAATCATTGTATCACCCACTCTTGCAAGAAGACAATGAAGGGTTCCAAAGAAGCTAACAATAGGGTGGTACCTCAACCATTTTCTTCCAAAGAAACAGCTAAACAAGGTGGTATCTAAGCCACTGTCCATACATCCACACAAGAAAGAAGTTTCTACATTGAAAAGTCATGTCATATATTCTTCCAAATCATGATCAACGCATGCAAATCAACTCCATGCATTCCCTCATCCAGTCAACAAAAAAAGAAGTAAATAAAAATGCAGTAAATTCTTGGAAAAGCAAGGGAATTTAAAGAGCTAGGCGTGCAAGAAGGCATCACCAAGGATGGAGGCGGCCTCAGCAATGGGGAGAGAAAGAATTTGGTAATGTTGTCAATGGAGAGCTTCCGCTCTTCGTTGGCGGCGGCGGCGGCAGCGACGGAGTGTGGGAGGAAACTACGCTTGTCCCGTTCCCCGGCTTTTCCTGTAGTTGGCGTTCATGGTTCAAGGGTTCGGCTCCAGACGTGGAGTACATAATTATACAATCATAATCTCGGAAATTAGCTAATACACGTCCAATCCAATCCAACGTCCAGACGAGGACGCAGCGCCGATTCGAACGTTGGATCCTCCTTTAAGTCCAAGGCGGTCGGAACTCAGATAGCTCGAAGCTGGACTAGAACTAGAATGAAACACGTCGTCGCCACTCGTCGGATCTAGGGCTAGGTTAGCTATCTTGAATATATTATGGATGGTGACTTCAAAATGAAGAATATACTAGTAGCTAAGATAATTAGCTTCTCTCATCGCTGAGAAACATAAAGTAAGCCATCATGCTCTAACTAAAAGAAAAATAATTCTCAATTATTTTTCTAATGTGAATGATCACATTTATTATAATAAAGAGCTACTCTTCATCCTCAATAGTAAAAAAAAATAATATATAAAAATAGAGTGAAAAGATGGATGATCACATGAATTAGAAGCACTAAATTATGAAATGGTTCAAGTTGATACTGGTGAGTTCATTACTAAAGAGATAATTACTAAAGATGGATGACCACATTATCTCTTTAGTAACTTCCACCTTATAGCAAGTTAATTATCTGACATGGTTTAAAATCAATATTCTAATATTAGTGATGCTTAACTAACTTAGCTTAAATGGTTATGGATATTCATTAATTCTCTAATTCTTATGTCTATTCTAAGAAGTTGAGAAGAATATGAGAATCAGTTATTTTCAAAATTCATATTTAGCATTTTTGATTTTATAAGTGGTCAAGGCATTGACTGCTTAATATCTACAAACACTCTTTGACTTTTTTCTAAGGATATTATTTGAGTTAATTTTCATACTTTTTTAGATTTAGCATAAATGAATAAATATACTAGTGATAAGATTTTTGTCATGTTGTTAGATAGTTACAAAAAAATAAGAGAAGCATATATTAATTGGCAAGTCTTCTTTCATGCTAGCATTGAATAAAATTAATAAAATAAAAATTAAGGAGGTTGATGAGGGTAAAAATGAAGTAGGTGTTGTAGAGCATATTATAAGTAATCTTCTTACAAAAATTTCCCAAAGAACAAGATATGCTATAGTTTTTTTAAATCTTATTTTATTGGATTACGATGAGGAAGAAATTAAACTCTTTAAAAATAATATTTGTGGAGTTTTACAATAAGACACCATGCAAATCTTAGGAGTTCATATTTAAATGATTGAACACATCATCAAACAATTAATAATAAACTACCTCAAAAAGTAGAAATATAACTATATGATTGATTCAATCACTTAATATGGACTCTTAAGAGTGATAACATATGTGTACCAGAGATATTTTTCCCTACCCTATATGGATGAACAAAATAAAATTTATTTTAATCTAAGTTACAAAGTTTTCTATAAAGATAAGCCCCTGAAGTTAATTACATCTTAAGAGAGAGAAAAATCTTTTAAAAAAACTCTCAATTAAAGAAGTTGATTTTCACCCCTATAAATTTTAAAGTTTAAATTTAAAGCTACAAAATATGGGAGTCAAATGTGATAGATCAAGTAGAATAATTATTTTTAGATTTTTATTGGATAGGAAGTATTTTGATATTAGGAAGCCGAATAAGCACTTTTGGCTTATTCTATGATAAGACTTTATGTTTTTGAAGTTGAGATTTTTTTTATTTAGAATTAATATTTTATTAAAAAGTTGGGACTTTGTACGCCAACAGTACAAAACTATGAAAAAGTCTATGACGTGAGGACTTATGTTTATAGTAAAAATAAATAAGTAGCCTCAGAATTTATAACTAGAGATGTTATTGACATATGTCAATAACTCAACCTAGTCTAGCAAAAAAATGAGACTTATAGGATCATTCTTGTCAAGCAATGAAAGCATATCACGACTCTTCTAAACTTATAACATGCTTAGTATGATAGCTAGCTAACACCACCTATATTTTAAAGCCATGAGTTAAGTCTTAAAAATACAAGAGAGTTTAAGTTGTTATTAAATTAGAAAAATTTTAAGTACCTAAGTCATTTATTAAGCCTATGATTATGAATGATATGCTATTCTTCTAATTAATATAATAAGTTATAGATTTTATGTATTTTTAGACATTTGAGTTTTTTTAAGTTAATAGATATACAAATATGCCTACATTGAGATGTAGTTAAAGATATTTATGAAAAAATTAAGTAGAAAAATCAGGCTTTTCAAAAGAATGATGGTCATTCTCAAAGGTCAAATACCCCTTTATGTGTAATGGGAGAAATTAAGAAGAAAAATGCTATCGTGATTCCAATTTGTAAGACTTTCTAGTGAATTTAATTTTTTAAACTTAAGGCTTTAATCATAATTTGGTTGTGAGTTGTTTAAATTTAAAATTTTTAGTTATTAATTAAGTTGGATAGAAAGATTTTTTTTTCTTCTAAGAACCTATTGAGTGAACCAGACTTTTACAATATCACCACAGAAACACAAAAGAAACATATAAAAAACATGTAGTTCTAGTACACAAATAATGTAAACATAACATAAGATATTAAATAAATATATGAAAAGGGGAATGTTGCCTAGTTCTATCCTCATACGATCCAACATAGAACTAAAAGTTTGATCAATGGGTCCTTCATATCCTTTTTCTTTTAGATTGCCTCCATTTTCAAGGACCTCCTTAAGCTCCATAAAATGTTATGAAGCTATGGCACCCAAAAGGGAGGGGGAATTAGGTTTTCAAAATATTTTCAAATTATAATCTACTTTAATACTTTATTAAAAATTTTACTTCAAAAGATTATATTTAATAGAGCAAAGAAATGAACAACAAAAGTAAAGAAAAGTAAAGCAGAGAACATAGAGATTTTTATGTGGTTTGGCCAAACTCAAAAATCACCCTACATCCACGCCTAACAATCCAAGTTAGAAAATCACTAGATTAAAGTTAAGATTACAACAAATCTTTCATACTCTCGTTCTCAGATAAGTACAACCAAATACTGTACTTTCCTACACGGGCAAGTACAAGCCAACAAAGTATAAGAGAAAAGAACAAGAAAGTATATAAAGTATGTAACTCTCAGTTTAAAAAATATATTGCACTCACAACCCAACTAAATAATATTAAAACAAATATGAAAGAGAGATTAAATAACTTTTTTGTTAATTTAAAGTTAAAGTAAAATAAGAACTTTATAAGGAATATGGTATGCAAATAAATCTTAAAAGAACTTAATTTAATTTAAAATAAATGAAAACTTGAAACCAAAATAACTTTAAATGATATATAAATCCAAAACACAAGAATGATTAAAATATTTTCAGAAAAAATGCAATAAATAACTTCAAAATAATAAGCTAAAATGGATTTCTTATGTATGAAATCAAATTGAAAACCTTTTCACAAATCCTTTGATGAATAAGAATTAAATAGCGATTAATGAAGCCACATCTTATAAAGTCTTGAGAATAACTTGAAATAAGATGAAGAGGGTCTCCACTTAATGGTTGAAGATGATTTACAAGGAAGGAGAGAACTTATAATCACCAAGCTTCAAGTAATTTGAAAAGAAGGGTCAGCTAAGGAAAGATTGTCACTAGTCTTCAAGAATGCTTTAATTCACTCCACACTAAGTTTCTTCCAAGAGAAGACGTGTAAGAGAAAGAGAGCTTAAATACCTTGAAAACTATTCTTGATTTTAAAGCTATTTTGCCAAAAGAAAATTTCAAGAGAAGTAGGTTTTGGCCAAGAAAGAATAAGTGAGGTTTGAGAGAAATTTTTGCACTTGAATACAAAGATCTTCAAGAAATCAAATTGCAAGAGTTTGACCAAGATGGAGAAGAGTTAAGAGAAATTAACCATGCAAGAGACGAGTTGGAGAAAAACTTAATTAAGGAAATGATTCAGTTTTGAATCAATCAAATAATTAAGAGTCCCTCATTGAAAATTTTGGCCAAGGAAAGATGGAATGCGAGAGAGAGAGAGAGAGAGAGAGATAAGAGAATAATATCAATCATTCCAATAAAATAAAATAAAATTAATAAACCAAGGATTTTCGGCCAAAGAGAACTAAATTGATTTTGGTAAGAATTTGAACTTGAATAATTAAGCACAAGACATAAAATCTAAATAAAATTTGAAATCAACCTTAATGAGGTCGATGATGCAAGGGTGGAGGGAAATATTTTGAATCCACTTAATATAAATAAGTCCTCCTTAATTAATTAAGAAATCAATTAAGAAAGTGATTCAAAATATTTTAAAGAAATTTGCATGGGACAGCCAAGCTCTTTCCTAGGAGAGTTCAATCATGATTTAATGCAATAAATATGAGAGATCAAATAATTAATGTATATTTGAAACATAAAGACAAGTCATGAAATAAAAATAATAAAATAAATCAAGGGAAAATCAATATGGGATTTTTGGCCAAGGGCTTTCCTAAACAAAATTGGTCTCCAATTAATGCAATTATTTAATTCAAATTAAGGATGAGTAATTAAGAGACTTTTTGAATGATAAAAACATTTTAAAATAATTTAAATTAAATTAAATAGGGTTGGCCACATATTTTCTAAAAACTAATTAATTTAAAAAAGAAAAGATATTAAATCTTGACTCATTTGAATTCAAATTTGAATTAACTTAAAAAGAATTCAATTTTAACTAAAATTAGTTAGATTAGAGCATGATAGGGTCGACCAAATCATTCTATAAATGAATGAATCCAATTTTACATTAATTTGGCGATGTATATGTAATTTAGGCAAAACAATTTAAATTCAAAATATAAATAAGAAAACTTTTGAAATCAGAATAAATGAGGAAAATATCATAGAATAGTTTGAATAAATCTCACATGAGTTAACATTCAAAAATCTACAAAAAATTCGGCCAAAATATTTCCAAAATAATAAGGATGATATGAGAGAGAAGATAAAAGAATAGGTGAGAGAAAAATAATCATTTGGATAATTCTTTAATATTTTATTTTTATGCAAAAATATGTGAATAATTAACGTAATTAAGTGTGAAAATAATTAAATAAAGTATGAAATAAATTCATTTTACATGAAAACACAATAGATGATAATTAAACTCATTTAAGTGATTTAGATTATGCAAAAAGATAACTCAAGAAATAATTAAAGACTAATGCAATTTTAAAATGTAGAAACTGTGGAGAAATTTAAATAAATTTTTTTTGAAATGATTAAGTCATTAAATTTATTTTATTGAGCTCTTATTTGTCTTAGTATTGCAAGACCTAGAAAATTTCCAATCAGTTCAAGTACAATAACTTTAGCTTTCTAAATTTGACTAAAAAAATCTAGGTTTGAAGAATTTTCTACATCATTTGAATTTAAACTAATTAGTAACATTTTAATATATATTTTTTATCATCAAAATCAATCTCAAATGGGATGAGGCTCATGAAGTCAACATAAAAGACCATAAATATACATAGTCCATTCCTACTTATCATAAGTCTTATAAATCCTAACTTATGTCTAATATAAAATTATATTTTTAAATAAATAAAAAATGAAGCTTGACTAAACTTATAAAGTAAAGTCAGTAGAACAAGTACACCTAAGCAAGTATTATATGAGCACAAGGACTTAACACCAGTGGGTTCCAAGTCCACACGTCCTATTAAGTCGTATTTTGGGGCATAAGTAGAAGCACCTACAAGCAAATATGTTAGTTTTAAATTACTTAAGTAGCCTCATTAAGCATAACTCCCTACAAAAATGTCATTAAAACTACAAAATCATCTTAACATCCAATCTACATAAAAATAGTAAACCATAAAAATACAAAAAGTGGTATCTTAGAGAACAAAGCATCATCCTAACATATGTCTAGTGCCGGTGGCCTATAAGTCTAATGTATGTGAGAGAGCTAGTGTGATATGGCCATGTTTGGTTTTATTATTATTTTTAGTTTGAGTATTAATTTAAGTTCAATGTTTAATTTATTTACCATTTGTTGGTTTATATTTAAGTGATTGATATTTTAAAGTAAACTTTAAGTTTTGATTTAATTTGGGTTGAAGTTGGATTAAAGGTTGATAAGAGTGTGATGAGTAGCGGTCGTCATTTAGGGTAGGGCTACCTCTTCTTTACACCTTGGTCTTAGTAAGTAGGTACCTCTCCAAAGGATGTGAAGCTATCCTAAGATTTTAAAAAAGATGAATTTTATGGGTTTTGACTAACTAAGATGTTTTATTTTGATTATTATTAAATTATAAGTTTTAATTATCTTTAAGTTCAAATGACTTTTTAACTTCATAGAATTAATTCTTAAGATTAAAGACATCATTTAGAATACTTCATAAAACTTTTAAATTATTTGGGATTTATTTGGATTTTATACATTTTTATTCAATTAAATGAAATTATTTAGTTAAAGTATTTAGAACATTGATTAACTAATCATAATTTTAACTTTCTTTGATCTTGAATAGTAATAATGTTTGAAATAATTCATTTTTTTATTTTAGGTGATTTAAATTGGTTTAACAATAAATTTCTTAGACATAGTGGTTAATTAATTTTATTAAAACTTAATTATGTTTAATTTTGTACTTTATCATCTTTAATCATGTGATTAATCACCTTTAATTATGTTTAATGGGTTTAATAATTTATATTTGAAGTTTTCCTATTTATTTTAGTGTTTTAAACTTAATCTATTAATTTTCATCTTTTGTTAAATTAATAATTAATAATCCCTATTTAGGTTTAAGTCTTAATAATTAATCATGGACTTATCAAATTCTTCAAAAAAAAAAATTGTTAGAGGTAAGGAATGTCCTTAAGAATGTTTCTTGAAAGTCTCATCTTATTTTGTGATTAATTTCAATAATTTAGATTTTTATTAATTATTTAATTAAGCCTTAATCACTTGATAAAATTTTGAGCTTTTATTTTTATTATATTTCTTTCTAAATGATGAATCTATAGAGGGTTATTAGATTTTTTATAAAATTTTAAAGTTTTGTCAAATTAAGTTAATTAAAAAGGTTTAGAGTGCATTTGAGATAGCTTTCTAGCTACTTTGTTTTTAAAAAAGTAATCATAGCTGCATTTGGCTACCAACTTTTTAGCTATTTTTATAAAATTTTATAGTGAAAAATTACTTTTGAGAATCAAAGCTGTTAGAGTATGGTAGCTATAAGAAAGCTAATGTTTGAATTTTTCTTAAAAAAAATATTTGTAACACCCACAATAGCTTTTTAAAAAATTACCTTCCCTATAGCAACTTTACAAAAAGCCCGAGCTGTCCCAAACAGACCCTTAATTAACCCTAAATAAGTGATTTTTGACTTAAATATACTTAAAGCATCTAATTGATTTTCCCAAGTTTTCTATTAATAATGAAAGTGTTTTGAATCAATTTTGTGGGTTTTCGTAATTTTAATAATTTATAATTAAAATTTTATTTAATTTTTTAAAATTTATTTAAAAATTAATAACTTTTAATTTAAAGCTTTAAATGACCTGGAATTTTTATGGGAGATAGGGATTAACATCATATTCTTTTGCTAATAATTTTTATTAATTGGATTTTTATTTTAAGAGTAATTAAAAAAATATCATTTTCAATAAAACTCATATCACTCCAAAATTGCCTAGTAAATTTAAGGATTTTGGGGACATTGGATTTCTCTTTGAATTTTGAATACATAGAGGGGTTGTTTATAATTTTTGATTAAGTGTTTTATTTTTTATAATTTATTAAATTTTAGAAATTTTTTAGCATTTTCTTAAGCAATTAATTTCTTAATTTTTTAACTTATCCCAATTAGCATTAACTAGATTGTGCTTTACACGTGGCAATGTGCAATTAAGCCATGTAAATCTCACATGAATAGTGGGGATCACATGATTTGATGTGGGTCTTCTGATCAGAGATTGGATGGTCAAAATAAAATCTATGGGTATTATGGGAATTTAGATTGGGTTTTGTGGTGATATAATCATGGCTATCCATCCTAATCACCAGGAATGGATGGCTAGGTAGTTATCTCACCTAATGATGGTGAAAAGGCTAGCATCGTCTACCCCTTGATAAAAAATTCTAGCAATTTATGCTTGAATTTTATGATTTTTTTAATTTTTACTTTATTTATTTATTTTATTATTATTATTTTTTTTGCATTGGAAAGCTTTGGAAATGAAAGGGCAATGAAGGTTTATAATTAGATCCTAGATTCATGCCATTTTATTTCACAAAACAACAAGGCATAGAATTTAGCTATAGAAAATAATGATTACCTCATTGAAGTTAAGATTAAGTGGATTTCTCAATATAAAAATATTTCTTAGGTTGAAATAAAGGTTTGGTGTAAATTCCCATCTTATCTTCTTCTGGATTGCTTTAACCACCAATGGTCACCGCCCCTCACTAGAATTTGATCAATTTTGGGTATTTTGTGGTAAAGAACAGATTCATATTTGCTTCTTTGGTGCTCTAGAAGGTGTTTAATGTATCTAATCCCTTTTAGAGGGCTTGAGGTGGTGCTTTTGAGCTTGACCGACCCTACCTTCATTAATGGAGGAACTAGGTGGCTGTTGTTATGAAATTCAGGTCTAATGACTTGCTAGGTTTGTGGTTAATTGATTGGGACTATTATAGGTAAGGCAATTCGAGTGATAGAGGGAAGATATGAGGGAAATGTATTTTTATTTTTATTTTTTATTTTTCTTCTTAGAAAAATATTTTATTAACTTCTTTTTTATGTTGATTGATTTCTTCCTTTTTTATCAAGGCTGAGATTTTATTAGATTTTATAAAGTTTTGTGAGCCATATAGTTTCAAATTGACTTAGTTATGGTGGCTTAATTAACTAATTGTTGAATCAAGTTGGCCCAATTGAGTCATGTTGGGTCAAAATACCCAATTGATCAAATTGGGTTATAATTCAAGTTTAAATAATGATTTAGAATGTTAAGGGTTGATTGATTGAAATTAAATTTTGTTTGATTCTAATTTAGCTTAATGTGAGGAAATAAGTTAATTCAGGTCGAGTGACCTGATTGGCCAAATTGACCATAATGGGGATTGAATTGATTTTAATTGAGTTTGAATAATGGTTATAAACTTTAAGAAGACTTAATATGATTTGTTTCTGATTAGATTTAATATGGACCCAATAAGACAAATAAGTCAAGTTAAGTCAAATAGTTCAATGGGCCAAATTGATCCCTAATTGGACTTGAATTACATTTGATTAAGCTTGAATAAAATATTAAGCATTTAAATAGAATCAATTTAATTTAATTTTGATTTGATTTGACTTGGCCCAATATGATTCAAATGGATTAATTTGAGCCAAATGACCTATTTAACTTAATTGAGAGCTAATTGTCTTTTGACTTTGGTTAAAATAAGTTTAATTTTGAATTTAATTTAATTTAATTTGGTTAGAAAATGTTTAAATTGATCTAGCTTATTTGGGTTTTGTTGGGTTAAGTGGGGCCAACTAATCTAGTCTAAGCTAGTTTTAATTTCATTTGAATTTAGTTTTAGCTTGAGTTTGGTTTAAATTTTGTTATAATTTGATTTAGGATTGGGTTGTTGTTTTCACCTAGACATTAGGATAGTTTTCTAAGTATCCTTATGGAGAGGATTTTACTAAGAATGATTCTTATAAGCTAAGAATTGGGTGTGTATTAACCTTACTAAAAGTGAGGTCAATCTTAAATCTACTAGCTTTCTTTTCCATAAGCAAGCTTTTGATAATGGGAAGTGATTTGATGGGGAAAAATATGTAGAAGTTGCTACAAGTTCAAAACATGATTTTGGTAATAAAAATCTAAGTCTGAAAAACATTGTGTGTGAGAAAGAAGTTGTTTATGATGATCCAAATAAAAAAGATGAAGTTCAAGATGATGCTAGGGAATCTATCAAAGTGCCAAGTTTAAACTCTGCATATGTTAAGCCAATATCTTAAGTTCTAGCAAGTCGATTCGAGTATGCTAAAATATTTTGAATTAGTAAAGGGAATGATATTACTATTCAATCTAATTTAAGCTTAAGAAGTGCAAAATTGTTTAGTGAGAGTTTGAAATCTGAATTTTTAGAGAAGCTAAGAAGATTTATTTGGGTGATGTAGAAGAGAAGTTTGATCTTCTAATTAATCACCTTGATACCATTTCAAGTGAATTTATTTCAATCTTTGGGTAATAGAGGACTTGAAAGACAAAATATTTTTACATAAAAAGTTTGTTACATTTATGTAAATGAATTAATTCGTTGGTGGTCTTACATTCTTAATATATTACATGATTCATTATGAGATAATTTTCATATATGTTGCCCTGATCATATGATCCATTCATTTCTAGGTGGAGTTATATCATTATTAACTTTTGAGCACAAGAATTTACTGATATCTTCAACTCTTCATCATAAAAAAGCAAATTTTATGTTTATTATATATATATATATATACTTTTTAAGATTTTTTTTTTCTTAGCTATTCATGCAAGCCTTCAAAAATATTAAAGAAACTTTTTTTATAAACCAAGTTTTAAAACTATTTAATTTTTCTTAAAAAATTACTATGATTACTAGTGATTTGACTTAATATCACTTTGACTTTTATGACTTCTATATAAATAATGAGTGATGACTTCATTTACTTATATCCTCTTTGTGTCTTTATCACTTTGTGGCTTCTCCTTTGTCTATTCTCTTTTTTAGAAAGTTATTCAAAAGTTTAGTTATTTTTTTCATAGTAGAATGGAACTTTACTTCAATGGTGACTATGAACAAATTTAAGCTATTGTAACTAGGTTTAGGAATAAAAATGAATTCATTATACAATGGTTTAGAGGAGAAAGTATAATAATATGAAAGAATTCTTATTTGATCAATGATTTTAATGAGGCGATAGTTAAAAAAGCCTACTGAGGTAGGAATGATAATTCTTTTATAAACATATATAAAATTTTAATAAGAAGTTATATCATTAAATTCAAGTCATGCAAAAAAATCATATTTGACCAACCTCTCAAAAAGCTTAAGTTCCTTAAAATTAATTACACTTAAGGACAATGCTAAGTACACTCTCAACTACCACAAATACGCATATGATTTAATTTACTTAGGTTAAAATCAAGAAAGCTTATAATTCATAGAATATTATCTTAATAGGATAATCTATACTTTAAAACTTTTTAGTCTATAAGATAGATGATGAATAACCATAACCAAGTAAAATAAAAAATGTTCGCATAAAAAGTATGCAATAATAATCATTGAATCACTAAAATAGAAATCATATTTGTTAACAATCATTAAATCATAAAAATATCAAGAAGAAATTGAAAGAGTTAATAAGGGTGATGGTGAGAATCTAAGAAATGTAGAAATAACATAGTTAAGATTTTGTGGATCCATCATTTTAGGTTATCATGTTTGAAATCACTTAGCCCATAAATTGTTTTATTAATAATTTTGAATTATATTATTTAGAGTTAGCCTCACAATCTTAAACTAAGAAATAATATTTAAAATTTATACAAATGATATTTAAACATAGATTGGAAATATGTAGTAATTACAATCCTTAATAGTATAAGGACTTGCCACGAAAGAAAGAAAATGAGATAGCCCAATTATGTATAATTAGGGCTACTTAACTAAATTTACAATTTTATTTGGATTATAATAGCCACTATTTAGTATTCTTTACTCTTATATGTGTTAATCCAAAAAATCTCATCTATAGTGGAAGTTATATCTTAAAAATATGATATGCAATATAAGTTATTTATTCTTAAGTAAGATAAAATTTTAAATGCATTTGACTAGCCATGTTTTAAATAAATATGCAACCAAAATTTGGGGGGATTTGATTGTTGCAAGCTCCATTATGAATCTTACCTAACAATTATAAATATAATATTTTTAACTTATCAGATAATATATCCATCCTAATACCAAAAAATGTTGTCAAACATATTACGTGTCAAACAAATAGATCCTATCTAATCTCATAGACTTATAAGTTATGTAATAAGGAATCTTCTAGTACAATATTGACTTAATTACACTCTATCTTTATGCTAAATATTTAATAAATTTTATGAAAGGATATGACTCAATTTTTGAGAAGCATAGGGTGGTTAGACGTGTTATAAAGATAAGAATATTTTTAAAAGTGATAACATTAAAGATAAGGTGGATGGTGATGATTAAATAAAGAATACAATATTAACTAAGGTAAATAGGTTCTCCCACCAAGGGGAAACTAATAACATAAAGGGCGTTATTAGTAGCATATTAAAATCATTACAAGAAGGAAAGTAAAATTTTATTTTTAAAATGGAAGAGAAAAAGGTAGCCACATTAATTTGAGGCATTAAATTGCATCATTATTTAGTTAAATATCATAGTTTTTAATGAAAGGTTCTCCACTTCCCATGTCATACAAAAATACATGAATAAAAAATTTAAATTTTTTTAACATGAAATTATTTTAAAAAGTAGAAAAATATGATCCAAACTTGAATCAGAAATGGGTCATAATAGGCTATTAGTTTGATTTTTTAAAATTATCTTGAGTTTTTAACTTGATACTAGTGAAGGATATTTGTGTGCCTTTTTATTTCTCTTATGGAACTTCATTATCTTTAGTCAGTGATCTCTTATGAAAGATCATTTATAGAACACCATGACACTCTTTATAATAAATTTATAAGATTTTGTCATATGGAGGAGGCTACCCATCTAAACTTGGAATTGTAATTCAATATTCTAAAAAAAATTATATAATTCTCTTTCTTTAATAGTGATTAGAATGAGCTTCATTTCTACATTAAATCCCAACTATTTTGAAGAGCACTACTCTAAAGAGTTATAATCTTTAGTGTTTATACAAAAGTTAAAAGAGTGTCAAATTGCACTATATATAACTTGGCATCGATATAGTGGCTAAGTTAATGAATTTATTAGAAAGTTCATTAAGATTTATGACCTTGGAGATTGAGTCCATTTGTAAAGGATGCACATGCATTGCTTCACTTGATTGATTGAGATTAAGATTGTCAAGTAGGCAATTTTGTTTTATATGTTAAGGAGTAGTTATAGCTATTTCTGTTAGCACATTCAATTATTTACTTAAATATCAAATTTATCATACTTATACCTTCCTCCATCATTTTAAAAGTTTTTTCAAAGCATTCTTCAAAACTTCTAATGTTATTTATGAACTCAACAATATTTTTCTTGATGAATGGAGCTGAGAAAAAGTTGGGAGGTCTTATGCTTGATTATTAACCAATAATAACATAAAATTATTTTTAAATAACCTTACCAAGATTGTGGTGTTTCTTCAAGTCAAACTCTAAATATTCAATCTTAATGTTAACAATGGTTCTAGTGGAGAAAATAATTTCTCCACTTATTGAGGTGCCTAATTAAAATGAGCAAGTTGTGTGTAGATATTAAAATATTAGAGCAAGTTGTGTGAAATATTGAAATATTAATATTGACTTTGATATCAAGTTGTTAGTGATGGTTGCATAAAATTAGAATCTTCTAAAGTTTTTTAGTGAGATGAATGATGTAAGGAAAGTGATGATGATGTGGGAATAGATTTTGGCTGATATGGAGGCATAGAAAAAAAAAAGATATTTACTATTATAAATTTTTTGGACATTTTCATGGTTTAATTGTCCCGGATAGAAATGTTTTCTTTAGTTGAAAAAACTTAAGTTTTTAGTTAATTAAAGAAGTTGATTTTATTCCACTTGGATATATTTGTTGGAAATTATAGATTTTCTTTTAAACTAGTCAAAACAAGTGGACAACATGAGTTATAAATTTGTGGATGAAGTATAATTCAAATTTTGTGAGGTTCAAGGATTTTTTAGGCCTTGGAAAATGGTGAGGTTGATTTAGAAAGTGAGAATAATAATAAAAGGTGGATGGTGATGTTTGATTTACAATCACTTTTTTGCAATGTAAACTCCCTTACTTCCCATGTCATATAAAAAATTCTTGGATTTAAATTTTGATTATTTTAGAAAAATAAAAAAGGTACAAGATTTAAAATCATCACATAAAATGGAATGTAATGGGCTAGTGGACCAAATATTCTTTTTTACTTAAAATATGTTGAGAGTGAATAATGAACCTTTTTGTTACACTGTTAACACTTCATTAGCTTTGGTTAAAGTTGGACATAAAGGGAGGCAGAAAGAGGCATGTACCCTCACTCCCTCCGTAATCTAATTATGAGTTAACTATAAGTTAAATTTTATTTATTTATTATTTAAATAGTAACCATAATTTTGATAAAAAAAACTCTACTCTAACATCCAACGCAACCACAAAGCCATCCCTCTCACCTTATCTGTTGGAATTGTCATGCATGTGCTACTACCACTCATCCTTAGCTCCTCTCATCCTTGTGTGACCACTGCTCTCCTCCCGATGTCCATGTCATAATTTTCTTCCTCCACACACCACATGCTCCCCCTTTTGATGCTTATGCCACCACCGCCCCTTCTCAGTTCCTCTCCTCCAAGCATTGTGCCTCCCTATGCCTATGTTGTGAACCCCCAAGGGCCCCTACCTTGGTTATACAAGAGTTTTCTATAATATATAAGTATGATTTAAATATTTAAGAACAAATTTCAAGAATATACTTATAGAGAAGTTCATGTCAACCATGTAATCATAATTTTTCAAAAGAAAATTTCAGAACAATGATATATAATTAGTTTGATAAATACTTTTATTGGTTAGAGTATAATATCTCTCAAGATAAATCATATTATTTATATTATTACCTTTTTGATAAAGAAAGTCAAGGAAAAGTGGATAATGAAGTGTTTAATAGGAAGGAATTTTCAAAATTGTTAAAAATTAGCTAGATTTGAACTTTACTTTGGTGTTCCCAATAATGCTCATAATAATGACATTGAAATTATGAGAACTTAATGAAACTATGTCAACATGAATATTGTACCCATCTGAATATTTGTACCTATCTGAGGTAAAAATTTAGCTTTTCAAGTCCATGATGAGTTTGATAAATCAAAAAATAAATAAAATTTTCTTAACCTATTATAGATTTAGACTAACATAATGTATATAAATAATATTATGCTGAAGAATGCTAAAAAAAATTAAAATTAATAACTCCCTATATTTAAAAGGATATTATCATATCTACATCTGCTATAATAACAAACTTTATAGTTCAAGAGCTTGATGATGGTTTCTTTTCAATTTTAGTTGATGAATTTTATGATGTAACTTTAAAATGCTATTGGGTTGCACTATGTGGACAAATATGGTCAGATTATTGATCATTTTCTTTGCATTTTCCATGTTCTTGATACAGTAGCTAGACTCCAAAAGTAATAATCGAGCAAGATATGAGTGGAGGGTTCAATGGGCTAATGGAATTATTCCTAATTAAGAATAAGTTAGCTCATTATATATTATTTCTCTCATGAGCTTTAATTAGCTTTTGTATCCATTACAAAAAATGATGTTCAAATTACTTATTATTATTATTATTATTATTATTATTATTATTATATATATATATATATATATATATATTTATATTTAATTTAATGAATATCATTGGTGTTTCATGCAAACATCAAGATCAACTCAAAGAAAAATAATGAGAGAAGACCTTTTGAGCATTAGAAATAATGAACTCTTGTCATAGGATAGAGATTAAACCAAGAAATTACTCTCAATCATGCTGAGGATATATAGCAGGGTTCACATCATGTTGGGAATACATATTGGGATTTAATTAACAAAGTGCCCTTATTTTGTGATAAATAATAAATAATAATTCTTTTAATGAATAATAAGTGAGTGGATCATGGATATCCCCATTGCAGTGTTGAAGAAAAAAAATTATATTATTTTCAAGTTGAAATATCCTACACAGTCATTAATATGCAAGGTCAGGAGCTAAATAACCTTTCTATAGAACCAAATATAAAATTTATTTTGTTTATACCATTTTTGAATCCATAGAATTTATTTAGTGCATTTAACAAAGATATGTTAATTATGTTGGTTTATTTCTATTAGGATGCTTTTACTTCAGTAGATTTAAGGATTGTTGATAATCAACTGAAAACCTATATTATGAATTTGCAATCCAATATACATTTTTCATCTCCAAAAGATATTAAAAGCCTTGTTGAGCAAATGATTCTAACCAAGATGGCTATTTTATACCCTTAAGTGTTGAAAGATCTTTCTTTACTATGACTATTATAAAAAAAAATCAACTTTCAAATAGACTTGGAGATCACTGGATGAAAAATTCCATAATCACTTATATTGAGAAAGAATTATTAGATAACATTAAAATTGATGTAATCACTTAACACTTTTAGAATATAAAGGCTAAGCATTATGAATTGCAAGTTTTTAAATATTAAAAAAATTTTCTTTTTTATTTTAACAATTACTTACAAAAAATTTTAAAACTATCAATGCTGGTCTCAAGCTTAGATTTAAAAGGTTAAGAAAATTTCTTAAAAAATTAATTTATTCCCCCATCAAAAAATAATTTTTGGTTTCACTACTAGCTTTATCCATTAATTTTGTAAGAAATCTTTACATATCATAATAATATTCTTTATAATTAATTCTCATGATTTTATCATATAGACTTGTCCATCCATCCAAACTTAGAATTGTAATAAAATACTTTAAAAGATTCACATAATTCTCTTTCATGACTTTACTTTAAAATGGGCTCCAATCCTGCATCACAAATAAAATTGTATTGCTATACTAGTTTTTGTTACTTAACAAAGAGTTTGGAGAACTCTTAGTAAATTTCAAGTAAATGATAGGTTATTTAAGACTAAAACATGTGATGAAGTCTCTAATAACTTCACTTTGAGTTATCAAGTAGCTTTGGATGCTTAATGTATTTAATTGCAATTTAATATGTTAAATTCAAATGATCTTTAGGCCTTTGGGTTGATTATAAGTTTTTCAATGTTCAACTGAATACATGTGTTGAGTAGTATTAGTGAGTTCATTTATCTCTTTGGCAGCATCCACTTTATGACGTGTTAATTATCTTTTCCTAGTGACTTACTTTGAACTTTATTTTTATGATTATCATTACTTGGCTAACTCAGCTTAGATGACATTGACTATGTATTAATTCCCATATTCTTATGTCCCTTCCAAAAGCAAAAAAGATTATAAGAAATAATTTCTTTTTTAAATTCATACCCAGTGATAATAATTTTACATGTCCTTTATCATTCTTTTAATTTAATAAGGGTTAATGATGGAGGTGGGCATTCTTTCTTTTGATGAGATTAAGAGAACATGGGAATTGTAGGTGAAGGAAGAGGATATGTTGGATAACTAGTACTCCCACCAAGGATTGCCAAGGTTTGGCCACCAAGATTTGGCTCTCAAACTATAAGAATAACTCAAAATTTTGTAATTGCCAAAAGATCCCCTTCATTCTAATAAGAGGGGCTATTTATAGCCATTACAAGCATCTTTCAAAAGAAAAGAATTCAAACCATGGAGGGAAAGGTGGGTGGTCACATTAATGTGAAGCATTAAATTACCTCATTATTTTATGTCATCCACCCATTTTACATGCTATTATTTTATGTGGATTCAACCACCTCACATGTCATGCTTTGAATTTTTAAATGCAAAATTTCAAACATGAAGTTTCTAGAAGAAAATTAAAATTACATAAATAAAAAAAGATGAAATCATAAAATGGGCCAGCTAATGGGCTAAGTCTTCTTCTTTCTTGAATTTTCTTGGGCTTTAGCTTGAGATCTTATAAATGGGCCTTGAGCTCTAATTTGTTGATCCTCATGATATTACATCAACTCCCTAGGCTCAATTGAACTCTAGGGTTAAAATCTAAGAAGTCTTACTAATTGTGGGGCTAAAGTCTCCAAATCACTAGAACCATGTGTCTTCTGGTGGCTTATTCTTCCAACAAACTAGAAAATGATGTTCAGAAGCTGGATTAATGGGTGATTTCTCGGTGATAATATAGTCAGCTTCAAAGGAAGAGGGCTTCTACAAGTATGGTGATATATCTCCTACTAAAGAGTTAGATTGAACAAGTGGAGGTTTTCTAATTCCTTCATATGATAGATTATCTTCAATATTAATAAGCGGATGAATGAACATATCGAGCAAATCAAGGTGATAAGCATTAGTTCCAATTTTCTTGAGAATTTTAAATGGACCATAAGCTCATGCATGTAATTTCTTATATCTAGTAGTTTGATAGCTCGGTAGAATGCGAATCAATACATAATCACCTTCTTTATATTCTTTCATTGAACGATTATGATTTGCCTTAGAAGCATAATTATCATTACTTATAGTAATTTATTTTCTTATATCTTCATGGAGGCTTTGAAAATCTTTAGCAAATGAGAATGTTGCATCAGAAAATATATGAGATGGTAAGTTTACTACATCTATTGGTCTTCGTGGGTTTTGACCATAGATTATCTCAAATGGTGATTTTTTTGTAGTTCTAGATATAGTACTATTATAGGCAAATTCGGAGGTTGGTAAATATAAATCCCAATTTCCTAAACTTTTACCTACCTAAGCAAATTTCCTAAGGTACGATTAACTACTTTAGTTTGTCCATCAGTTTGTGGGTGAAAGACAGAAGAAAATTTTAATTTGGTACCTAATAATTTTCATAATATTTTCCAAAAATATGAGACAAACTTAACATCTCTGTCATAAACAATGGTTAAAGGGAGACCATGGAGTCGCACTATTTCTTTAAAAAATAATTTGGCTATATAAGAAGCATCATTTTTTTTTGAACAAGGTAAGAAATGAGCCATTTTTGAGAACCTATCCACTACAAAAATACTATCATGTCCTCGAGCTATCCTAGGTAATCCTAGAATAAAATCCATTGATAGGTCTTCCCAAGGCCTATAAGGAATAGGTAAGGCAGTGTATTGTTCAGACCTTTGTTTGATAGTTTTAGCCTGTTTACAAATTAAACATTGAGCCACTAATTTTTGAACATCTCATTTTAATGAAGGCCATTAAAATCTATTTTCTAATAAACATATGGTCTTATCCTTTCCAAAATGAACAGCTACACCCCCAGCATGTAGCTCAGTGATAAGGAATTCTCTAAGAGAAGATTAAGGAATGCATAATAATTTTCCTTTATATAAATATCCATTTGTTATCAAGAATGTCCCTTATAAAGTTATTGGTTTATCTAGGTGTTCATGATAAATTAGGTGAAAGATAGGGCACACAATATAATCATCTTTAATTCTATCAAATCCTGAGATTCTCAATTCTAAAGGAAATCATTAGGTTTACCATGGATAAAGCATCCCAGCTTATTCTCAATTCAGGGCTTATGCTTTAGAACAAAAGTAGTCTTGTAAAATTCAACCCATTTTGCATGCACATGACTTAATTTTGTTGAGTATTAATGAATTTTAAGGCATGGATCAGTTAAGTATAAATTCTCTATGTAATAGTGTATCCAATGCCTTAAGGATTGAATTATAAAACTCTCTCATAAGTGGAATATCATTGTTTAGCTTCATTTAACTTTTCAAAGAATCATGGGATGATTCTCTTGACTTAAAATTCCACCTATCCAATTCGAGATCACATGTCACTTCAAAGGCTTTAGAAAAATGGAAGCCTAGGTTGGTGCAGTGATAAGAACTTTTAATTTTACTAAGGCACTTTTTTGTATTAGAGTCCAACAAAATTTATCTAATTTTAGTATATGTTATTGAGCAACAATGGTACTAAAATTCTTAATAAATCTTTGATAAAAGTGGCTAAACCATGGAAGCTTCTAACTTGAAAACTTTTAGGTGGTGGCCAATCTAAGATTGCTTTCACTTTAGAAGGATCAGTTTAAGCCCATTAGTGGATATAATAAAACCTAAAAGATTACCTCGACTTGCAAAAATAAACACTTTTAAATTAATGTATAATTTCTCTTATCTAAGTAGTTCAAAGACTTTTTTGTAGGTGTTGTAGATGTTCATTTTCACTTAGACTAAAATCAAAATATCATCAAATACACCACCAAAATTTACCTATATATGGTTTAAGAGTATTCATTAATCTCATAAATGTGCTAGGAGCATTTGAAAGTCAAAGGGCATGACAAGCCATTCATAAAGTCCATCGAGGGTCTTAAAAGTCTTCCACTCATCTCCTGATCTAATTAGAATTTGATGATATCCACTTTTTAGATCAATCTTTGAAAAAAATTTGCTCCTGAGATTAAATCTAACATATCATCTAATCGAAGAATAGGAAACCTATATTTGATAGTAATTTTATTTATTGCTCGACTATCAACACACATTCGCATGTTCCATCTTTCTTTGGAGTTAATAATGCTTTGGGGCTGAGTAAGACTCTTGAATAAAACCATTTCTTATTAATTCCTCAACTTGTCTTTTAATCTCAAAATGCTCAGTAGGGTTCATCTTATAATGTGGAAGATTAGGAAGTTGAGAAACAGGTAAGAACTCAATAGCATGTTGAATGTCTCTTAAAGGAGGTAGCTCATCAGAAAGCTCATCAGGTGCAATATTGTTAAAATTAGAAAGAAGAGAAGAGACCATAGCAGGTATGTGATTCTCATTAGAGTCTGGTATGACTTCTTTTACATGTAATATGTGAAGAAGAAATGGATCAGAAAAGTCTTTTCATAAAGCGCCAAAACCTATTATTTCTATCTTTGGGGTCAAAGGAGAAAGAGTAGTTGTTTTAAAGTAAGGATCAGAAATGATAGTGTTAGGCCCTAATGAGGATTTTCTATGATAATTAATTGAAGTTTGGCATTTTTCTTCAATAGAGGCTTAGGTTGCAAGTCAGAAGTTATTTTGTGTGGTGTTATGGAGGGTTTTTTTTTCTACTGGCTTTATTGGTAGGAGTTTAATAGTCTTATTATTATGTTTAAAAGCATAAGTATTTTTCCTACCATAGTGAATAACATTCATATCATATAGCCAAGGTTGTCTAAGAGAATATGAGCAATGTCCATGGGAGAACATCACACCAAATTTGATCCTCATAGCTTCCTATTTTAATAGGAACTAAACACCGATTAGTGATGGGAAGAGATGTATAATTTACCCAACTAACATGAAATGGTTCAGGGTGAGGTTCAGATTTTAGGTTGGCTCAAGTTAAAATATGTGTTTAAATGACATTCATAGCACTCCCTCCATCTATAACTAACCTACATCTCTTTTCATTACATAAAACATACATGCTAAAAATGTTCTTTCTCCTCTAATCTTCTGCCTTATTTTTTTATTACAGTAAAATATCTCATCACATTAACATGAGGGTCATCAGTTAATTCCAATTCTTTATCAGATAATGGGATTTCATCATAAACTTCTTCTAGATTATCATCTATTAGATTTTTAACTTCTTCTAAAAATAAGATTTGAGCTTTACATTGATTTTGCATATGACCTTTTTTATGACATTTAAAACATATTACTTCCCTAATGTTCTTAGAGCTCCCTTCAATTGAAGTTTTAGGCAGAGAGGATGGGCCATTTGGATGGTGGTCTATAGATCTATGGGATGAAATAGAAGGTACTTGACTTTTAATTTTAGAGAGGGAGGCGGATTTCTTTTATTATTCAACCAATAATGCATAATGAAATGCTTCCTCTAAATATTATGGGTCAAATAATTCAACTTTATTTCTAATGTCAGCTCTAAGTCCAATAACAAATTTATTGGCTAATTGCCAATCATTATCACAATGTTCTAGAAACTAGATCTTCAAAAGTATTCAAGTATTGTTACAAGATAGTTACCTTATCTTAAAGTTAATAATTGACTGTAGCTTCTTATCATGATGCCTAGGATAGTACTTTGCTCTTAACATTTCTTTCATTTCTATCCAAGTGAGGTTTGTCCTTCTAATCTCTTTGTTCTTTAGCTAAAGTATTTGTCCAATAAATTTTAGCATGCCCTATCAATTTCATTTTAGCAAAAGTAACCCTTTGGTAATCATCCATTTTATACCAATCAAAGAAGTCATCCATTTGAACTAACCTTGAGAATTTATTTGGATCATGTATACCATCATAAGTTGGGGCTTCTACTTTAACTCTTTGAGATGGATCATTAGTAGTCTTAAAATAATTTTCTCCCCTTCCACCATTTTTAACAATTTATTATCTTCTAAGTGGTTGATTTTCTTTATGGTTTGGATATGAATCTTCTTCAGCTATCCCTATTGGCACAGTCTGAGTAGGTATTAGAGGAGGAGTTGGTACTCTATTATTTTATAGATGCACTAAAAGAGTTTGCATTTGTTGTTTAAGTTCTTGCATTTGATTCTTACTTTCTTCTAATATTTGTTGAGTTCTTAAATCATTGTCTTAGATCCTAAGATCTAAGGCATCAACTAATCTAGTCAAATTTTCAACTTGATCTTGAGAGATAGATTTTGGTTCCATGAGATTTTTTTAAGGAAGAAAAAAAAGATATATGAAAAGAGACCAATGAAAAAAAAGAAAAAAATAAAAAATAAGTATAATATAATTGTGCAATCAAAGTGAAATTTTAAGCTAAGAGAACTTCCAAGTGAGGAGGGGGTATAAGACCACTTAAATCCCAAGCTCTCCTTAGACAGTTTAGGTCTTTTTGAAAATATTCTATTTAGCTTCCAAAATCACCAAGTTTAACACACTTATATTATTATGCATGCATATTTTTTTATATATATATTTTTAATGCAATTAAAAAATGCTCAAATTTATCAAGCCAATTTTTTCTTTTTAAGAAAGCAAGTTATCATAAGTTAATCAAAGAAACTTCTAAAATTAACCATAAACAATAACAAAGATAATAAAGCAAGTAATTAGATTTTTATTTGCACTAATGGCTAAGTTGTTTTAGGTGATGAACTACCTCACAAATCTTAATTTTTTCACTTTTTTTTGGAGGGAGGGAGGGTCATAGTTCACACAATTGGAAAATGGCTAAAATATATAATGGAGCTTACTAATTGAAATTTTATGCTATCACCATAAACTTGCAAGCAATATAATTTTCTAAGCTACTAATATGTTTTAAACTATCACATAAAGAAAATTAATCAACCTCACAAGTCCAAGAAAAACTCACAAGTTTGAAGACAAGTCCAACACTTGAGTTGCTCCCTTTGTTGAAGCAAACTTTTGACCAAATTTGCTCCTTCAGTTCGATACAAAATTTGATGGAGGTGGGCGTTCTTTCTTTTGATGAGATTGAGAGAATGTGAGAATTGGAGGTGAAGGAAGAGGATATGTTGGATAACTAGCGCTCCCACCAAGGATTGCCAAGGTTTGGCCACCAAGCTCTCAAACCATAAGAATAACTCAAAATTTTATAATTGCCAAAAGATCCCCTTCATTCTAATAAGAGGGGCTATTTATATCCATTACAAGCATCTTTCAGAAGAAAAGAATTTAAAACATGGAGGGAAAGGTGGGTGGCCACATTAATGTGAAGCATTAAATTGCCTCATTATTTTATGCCATCCACCCATTTCACATGCTATTATTTTATGTGAATTCAACCACCTCACATGTCATTCTTTGAATTTTTAAATGCAAAATTTCAAACATGGAGTTTCTAGAAGAAAATTAAAAATTATATAAATAATAAAAAAGATGAAATCATAAAATGGGCCTTAGTAGGCTAATGGGCTAAGTCTTCTTCTTTCTTGAATATTCTTGGGCTTTAGCTTGAGATCTTGTAAATGGGCCTTGAGCTCTAATTTGTTGATCCTCATGATGTTCTACATCAGTTAAGGAATTGACTACTTCAAAATTTTAAGTACTTTATAACTAATTTATGATGATCTTACATGAGTTTTTTATAAACCTTTCAAGAAATGGAGAAAACTTTTTGAAAAATAGTAATGGGTTCTTTTTGATGATTTTAGAGAGCTTTAAAGAATAAGAAAGCATATATCTATTAATGAGACTTCTTTTATAGATCTTTGAAGATGATTAAATAATATTTGAGAAGGTTGATGAGGGAACCTATTATAAGTAACTTTTATGCCTTTATGCAAATGAATTTTTTTTAAAGGTAGATTCATTTAACTATGGAAAATTAAAATGGTTGCACAAAGATGTGAGGTGAAAGAAAAATAATAATTAAAAAATACAAAGTGATGTAAAGGAAATTTATAGTATCACCATGAAGTAATTTAAGGAGGTTTAAATATGATTTTTTGGATATCTGAATAATTTCCAATTAAGCTTTAGACTTAGCTAAAAGATCAGATGGTTGGTTACCCTCCCTATAAATGTAGCTTCATTTGATAGATTTGGTTTGCAAAAGATTTAACACTTGTTTTAGTATATTAATCAGAAACCATGGGATTGGATTTTGATTAGTAAATTAATGAGAGTGCTCAAGTCAGACTCCAACCAAATTTTATCCAACTTGAATCTATTAGCTATTTTAGTAGTAATAAGGAGGGCTAAAGATTCAGCATGTAATGATGATACAATAATGCACAGAGCAAAAAAAAAATAGTAGATAATGACTATTAGCTTCTCTAATAACACCTACCATAAACTATAATTTCTAGTCTTATAACTACCATCAATGTTTATTTTAATCCAAGAATGATCTGGTCTAATTCAAAAAGCTAAGGTATCCTTGATAAAACTGAAACACCAATTTCTTTTTGAACTCCTTTAGTCAGTATTGTTTTTATGCTCCCCAATCTATTTTCTTTTAGGAGATTGGATTTGACTAACAGAAATAAACTTTCCAGTTGTACATTAGTGTTTTCATGATTTTTATTGCTCATGATCATTTAAATGAACCAACATGTAATTATGGGGATGATTGTTCAAATGTTAATACGAAATATCAGTAGATGAAGGGGTTTCCGGTCCAACCATAATCGAATTATACTAGATAATAGGAATTTATATGTTAAATATACCTCCCATTCTTCTCCATACTTGCATACTGAACCTGCATTTGAAGAATAAATGTTTACAATCTTTCTCCTTGTTGTCATACAACCAACACTTAGATGGTAGATGCAATCCTTTGAGCTTAATTATATCATTACTGGGTAACAGCTCGTGAAACAATCACCATATGAAAAATGACATTTATGGTTTGAGCCTGGTATTCAAAATGATTTTACCCCAATCAGTAGTTGCATTAAATTTGATTGATTTATAAATGCTTTTAGATATTGATTAGCTTGATTTGCATTTCAAGACTAAAACAACTTTGTTAGCAGCTATAATAAGAATTATCATGATTTCCTTATCGTTACTTTCAAGAATAAATTTTTGTAGCATAGTTAGATCCTTTTAATCATTAATCCAAAAATCAAAAACTAACATGTTTGGGTCATAATGATTATTAAATAATATCTACAGTGGTTCATCCAAAAGCTAACTATCCCGCCAAAATACTCTAAAGTTATATCATGTTTGAATAACCTGAATGCACGATAAATTTGTTGAACCAAAAACATTTGTCATTGGAGACCTCATATTTATTTTAAAAATACATATAATCATACGGTGAAGATCATCTAGAAAAATTGAACATATGTTGGAAAGCCCATTTGTAGTGGAAGTGATGTATAAAGGAGGGTGTGGTGTTTCAATTTGGAGTTGTTGTGGACACCACACAGATCATATGGGGTACTTATTGAAGTGATTGGGAATAATATTAAGGTATGATGTACTATCTCAAAAGATATAAACATCACCCTACAATGGACCTAATCTCCTAATAATGACTCCTAAGGTATGATGGATCTTCAAATATACCAGAGATCTTTCCTCTACTTTACATGAAAAAATAAACTAGAGTTTATTTTATGCTGGGTTCTTTGGTTCCCTATGGAGGCAAGCCTCTATAATTAATTACATTATAGGATACAAGATTTCTTAAGAATACTCTCGATTAAAGAAGTCAATCAATTATCTTCAAATATTTTAAGGTTAATACTATCAAAGGATTTGGTTATTTTGGAAAAAATCAAATGGGACTCTTCAATTGGAAGACTTAATTTAGAATCTAAAGGAAGATAAGTAGAAAATGCTCATGATACTAAGAAGCCTAGTGAGCATTCTAACCTATCATATGGTGAGGCTTTATATATTTGAAAGTGAAGAGATTTATTTTGTTTGAGTTGAAATTTTATTAGAATGTTAGGGCTTATAATCCATCAACATAGGATTGAGAAAATGCATAAGAGGTGAAAGTTTATGCTCATAGTCCAAAGAAAACAAGCAACCTCAGATTCTAAATCTATGGAGCTTTAGCACAAGCCAAAGTACAACCTAAATCTAAACGAGAAGGGGACATAAGGGTTTATTTCCATAAGAGAGGATAAACCATTTGACTCTTCTAGGCTTACAACTGCCTAGAGTGGCCACCAGCTAACACCTCCTATGCTTCATAACCATATAGGTCGGTCTTATGTAAATATAAGATGGCTATGATGTTATTTAATTAGAAAGAGACTAGAGTCCTAAACTCACTCTCTGAGAGATTAGATCAAGCATGAGCACATGACTTAGTTTAAATGCAAAAATTTATAATTTTTATATTATTTTGACACAATATTTTGAAAAAAGGCTTTGGGATATTTTATGCCTAAATGCATGATGAAATTTGGTTTGTTGGTCAAATCAAAAGAGAAAGAGGGTGAATCTCCACCATAAGAGGGTGCTCTCATAGATCAAATGGTCCCTAAAGTTTAATAATGGGGGTCCTAATTTTTACAAGAGTGGTATAATATGACATGCATGATATTAGCCATACCACATACAGCTAAAGGGTTGCTAAATCTTTTAATTATCTTGATTAAAATATAGTTAAATTTTATTTTAAATTTTAGTTATGAGTTATTAATTGGGCTGAAAAATTAATTTTATCCTAAGAGCCTATCGCATCCAGGCCACACATTCAAACATCAATCATTAAGAAATTATGAATATCATGTTATTCTAGTGTGCAAGCTAAACACAACAACAATTATTTTTATAGACTACCATGAAAGAATATGAGGCCAGTGTGGCCGGGTATCGCCATACACCCCAAAATAGAGAAAAGTTAATGAGCTCTCACCCTGAGTTATAAAATAATATTATAATTTAGAATTGAATATATGCTATGGGAATCTTCATTCTTCATTTCTTCTTTCTTCTTTCTTCTTTCTTTTGATTTGATTTGCTCCAAGGCATCACATGCCACCCCAAGACTAAGCCTTCTAGCCTTGGCTTATCCTAACTCCCACAACACTTCTATTACAAAATTACATTTTTTTAGAAGTAAATTTAACTACACTTATAAAATAGAAGTTATCTAAACATACATACAAACCTAAACAGTTATATTTTGTAGTTTAGACTTAGCACCCTGCACATGGGTAACCAAGCCCACCTATCTTAATGTGGATTATGCTTAGGGTCTTAAGCAACCTACAAGAAGAAACATTTATATTTACTTTCAATGGCCCCTTAAGTACAATCTTCTGCAAAAAATAATATTAAGCTATCAACAACCTAACATTCAGTCTATGATCCACATTCTTAACATCCTGTCTAAAATATTATATCATAAAATAAAATATATCATCATTATATGCACCGTCCTAACCTAAAGCTAGAAGTGGTGACTTAGCATTGTAATGTGTGTGCTTAGGCTTTATGCGGTATGTCTTAACTAGGCTTTTGAATTATAATTTTCTAAATTTGGAGGCATTTAATTTAACATGGTGGATGGTTTCATTTTAAGTTGTTTAGAGGTTTGTAAATTTTAGCTTGTATGTGGTTTTGTTTCATTTAATTTACACTTAACATCTAAGTATTGTAAAGAGAAGAAGAAGGCTTAACTTCTTTCATCCCTACCTTAAGTTATTTTCTAAAAGCATATTTTATGATTTAGTTTCTTTTAGTGAATGATTTATTAAATGTTTTATTAGACCTAAGTTTAGGTTAATCTTAAAAAATCCTATTGAACATGAAAGGCATCTTAAGATTAATGTGGTTGAATTACCATCACACAGAACATGTTACACCATTCCTTTTCATCACCCATAACATGCATATAATTTAACGTTTAGCATACCTATACATGCAATATATTTTGGCATACTTAAATGATTATGGATGCACACTTTTTTTGATAGAAAAGAGGACTTTAAATTATTTAATCAAATACACATGCACATGTATAAAAGATGTAAGCAAGTATATGTCATTCTTTAAACCAGAGAAGTGAGATAATCAAATGACATCCTTGGAGCTACTTAAAGCCTTGTATTCTCGGGATGTTCAGACTATATACTTACTATATTAAATACATATGGATGTATACATAACTATAAGAATAAAAATCATACAAAAGATTGTATTTTTGGTTGAATTGTTTATACATATAAAATAAAACTCTATCCAAATTCTAATATAAATATAAATAAGGATGAAATTAAATAAGTACGTGCCTTTATTAATCAAGGAAGTGAGATAATCAAATGACCTCCTTGGGACTACTTACAACCTTGTATTTCCAAGATGTCCAAACTATATACTTATCATCATTCAAATATATGTAAATCCATACATGAATGTATGAAACAGAGCAAAAAATTTGACATGCTTAGGCTATAAACACATGCATATCCTATACATATATTCATAGCTAATATCACTCCAAATTTTCATTATCAATTTATAATTTTAGAAAAAAGTTTGAAATTTATTAGTGATAATATCCACACATATAATAATATTATGCGAGCACATGCAATTTTACATAAGTAAATTTCATTTGATCTTTTGATTTTGAAAATATAAATATATAATATCACATGACATACAACATTTATGGTGATTGAAAAGGAATAGCCAAACATCTCCACATAATTCATTCAACTACACTAATTCCTAAGGACAATCACATTAAATGAAATAATTTAATGAAAACCAAAGCTTCTTATTAAATTTGAGTTGGATTTTTTTAAACTTAAAGAGGAGGAAACACTTGTTGTTTTTATCCCACCCCACATTGATGATTTAATGTGTTTAAGGTGAGATAATTAGATGAATTTTATGAATTAATTAAGTTGGGATCATTAAACAATTCATTTAATTATTCTTTCTTATGCTTCTTTAATTTAATTAATTGCTTATTCATGAGCCTCAAATTATATGAAAATGGGAAATTAAAATTGCAATGCTCGTAAAGGACCTAATGCAATAAGCTCATGCTTAAACATTAATTTGATTAAGGAATTTAATTAAGTACTTTTATGATTTCCCCATACCCATGGGTTAATCATAATTTCCTTAAGGGTCTTTATGTTATTGAACACATAAATAGAAACCCTTGATTTGAATGTCAATTATCTAAAGTGATTTCCATTTCAATTTGATTAATCTTTGCCAATGATTGCTTAATTAATCTCTTAATTGACCCATGCATTAATTAACTCTCTTTAATGAAATAAATTTGAAAAAGTAATTAGAAAAGAGGTCCTAATCATTCTCCCTCATCATCTCACTATTAATTAGTGATTAATGAAGTTTAAGTAATTAATTTTTATTGTTTAGGATTTTAAATAATCATTAAATCACTTAAGAGGGTAATTAGGGTTTGAATTTTGAATTCCTTTTATTACATAGCCAATAAATCCCAAAAAAATCATGGGATGTAGAGATCATCCTATTAAATCAATATGTCAAGTTTGGGAATAATTACCCAAGTAATTATTGCTTAATTAAGCTAATTAAGAAAATATTCAAAACCTAATTAAGTTATATTCACTGTTCAAAATATAATGAAATTATTTTTATTAAATTCTCCTTTATTTAACCTTTTTAAAATGGGTTTATTTGTATTTTTGGATTTTTCTATATTTAGTTATGATTATGTGAAGTTTTAGAGCAATTAATCACATTTTGATCCCTAATCTCATCGGTACCTCGTGGGAGCTGATGTGGCAGCGCTTTCAACGTGGCACCACAGGATTGGCCACTTAAAAGATTTGACATGATGGCTGAGTCAGTGGCAGTGGATGCACTTTCGTCCCCATCATTCGATCTTGGATCGAATGATGGAGATCGATCCTACGATTTCAAAGGATTAAATCGAATAAATCTAATTAGATTAATCATGGCTGTCCATTCCAATCATGCATAATGGATGACAGATGATCCTTCATCCCCCTAATGATGAAAGATGAACATCCACCCTCCTCTACTCGATCAAAGCTCATCGGAGCTTATGAGGCATCAGGATCAACTCCAAAAGCTTCGAGGGAAAGTACATGGATCCTGTGTGGGATTCACACAAAAACATAAAATCTTTCACAAAGGGCAAAGAGCATAAGGGATTCTATGATTTGCCAGAGTTTATCTTGCTAGAGCTCATGATCGGTGATCTACCAATCGGGGTAGCTTCATCTTAAAGAGATGATGCCCTTTTGAGAAGCTTGCGCCTTGCCTCCTTCGACTCATGGACTAGCGTCCACGGAATCCTCACGAGTTGGTCTTGGAAGGTTCTCCAATACTTGAATCAATCATAAATCAATTCGTTCTTGATTGCCAGAGCTAGAGGAAGGTGTGGGTGAAGTTAATTTAGATTTGGTGATCTTTGAGAAAAGTTAGACAGAGTGGAGGCTCAGTTTCATTCAGCTTTTGTGTCATCAATGATGGGGAGCTCAAGGCAGATCAAAAACTTACTGGAGAAGGTCGCCTCTACTCTCTGAAGGTCTCAGTATGCTCTCTCTATTGCTTGGAATAGAATGGGAAGGAGTATACCCTCATCCTTGATAGCGACCCGACGACTGACTTCTCTGGGTTTTTGGTAGTCGTCCAGCTAGCATAGGCTACCGGGGATGATAGAGGGTGGCAGAGGTGGGCTACCAAAGGCTGAGGTTGAGTGTACCAATTCCCCTAAGTGAGCCAATGAGAGGCTTAGGTTACCTCCCTTAACTATGGCTGACCCAACCAACTTTGGGTCAAGTTAGCCAGTGGTCCAAGGGTCCAATTTGAGCTAAAGGAGGCTGTCAAATGCAAAGGGGTGGGTAAGACCACCTAAATATGAGTTTTGTCCCATTTATAGAGCTTTATATAGTAGGTATTGGGTCAATTCGGGTTTGATTTGGGCTTACCCATGGATGGGTCATGCCAAATTTGAGTGGGTTTGGAGTTGGTTTGGTTGGGTTTGGCTCAATTTGACCAATGTAGGCCAAATTGGGCTAGGTTGGGTTAGGTTGACTAATTGGTCAAATTAGGTCAAACCAAGGATTGAGATAAGTTCAACTAATGATTTAAGATGTTTAGGATCAATTAGTTTGATTTTATTTAGATTGGATTTGAATTTGACTCATATGGGTTCATATGAGTTAAATAGACTAAGTTGACTAATTTAGTCAAATTGAGCAAATTAGCTTGGGTTAGGTGTTGATTTAGGTTCAATTGATGATTTGAAGATGATTGTAGGTGTTGATTTGGGTTAATTTTGATTTGAGAATTATTTAGCTCAATTTGACCCTTTAGGTTAATTTGGCATAAATGGGTCAATTGTGTTGGTTTGGTCAAATTGAGTTCAACTGAAAATTAGACCATGTTCATCAATCAATTCATAATTGATTTGAGTCATTAGTTTCAAACAATTTGGATTGGTATTTTATTTGGTTCAATTTGGTCTGTTAGGTCAAATTGGGTCAAAAACTTGGGCCAATTGGATTTGGTTTGGCTTGGTTGATGGTTCAATTACATTTAATGTTCAATTTATTATTGATAGGAATCATTGGTTTTAATTGATTGGGTTTAGAATTGAGTTTTGTTCAATTTGGTTCATAAAGGCTAAATGATGGTTAAGTGATCAAATTCAGCATGATAAGTCAATGATTTATAGCAATACGTAAAGGACAATCAAGGGTGATCAATAATCATGGAAGAAGAGATTGGACAGGTTGGCTCAATCTAATTTTGGTTGGATTGGTGTTTGGATCAAATGAGTCCTTTAGGTTACTTTGGGTCAAGTGAACTTAATGGGTCAATTTGAGTTGGATTAAATTAAATTGAGTCTAATAATTAATTTAGGATGAATTAATGGCTTTAATTGGAATTTATTTGGGCTTAATTAGATTTTTGCTTCATTTGAACATTTTATGTTCAAATGGGCAAGGTTAGGTTAATTGAATTGGTTTAATCAATTGGCTTGATTGTATCTTTTGGAATAGTTTGAAACGCTGATTTGAAGGGTTAGAGTGCTTTTATGAACATCAATTGAATTTGGTTTGATTGAAAGAGGTTTGGGTTAAGTCCATAGGATTGGGTTGTGGGATTAAGATGGGATTAGGTTTAAATAATTTGGCTTGGAGCTTGGACATGAAATGAGATTCAATTTGGTTTGGTTGGATTTATTTGAGATTGGATTTTGGCTAAGTGGATAGGCATGTGTTTGGTTTAGTCTATAGGATAGGTAGGTTTCTTTAGGTCCTAAGGCATAACCTATATTCAGGACATGCCATCCTTAAGTCTCGAGGCTTAGATTTACTATTCACATAACCACTAGAAGTGTCCTATCACTAAGGAGGTTCTAGTGTTTAGAAGACTCCTAAGTCTAAGATAGGAAGGATGAACCCTCACTCCAAAAGTGAGGTAAAAAAAGACCCCCAGTAGGTATAGTGTAACTGACAAGGCACACCACACCTATTGGCGTTGATCAAGTCGATCAACAACATCCACAAAAGATCATAAGCACTAAGGATGGCCACCCATACCTAAAAAAGAGGTGAGTGGAACCATAAATCCTAACATGATGCAATTTTTTTCATGCCAATGGCTTGGGTGCAAGGAATTGATTTGGATTAGATTGGTTAAGAATTGATTTTGTGTCAAGGACATGAAAGGAGATCCACTGAGGATTCATACATGAATTGGTTGGATTATAGATTGATTGTTATCAAGGAAATAAAAGGGAAGATCTACTGTGGGATTGATGTTTGATTGAATTTGTTTAGTTTGGTTGATTTTAATTTAATTTATGGAAGGGGGATCTGCTAGGGATATGAGTTTGATTAGAATCCACTAAGGATTCAAGTTGTGATTGGATTTGGATAGAATTCACTAGGGATTAAGATTGTGATTGAATTTGTTTTGATTAGTTCTATTTAAATTTGGTTGATTGATTTAGAGGGGGATCCGTGGGGATACATATTTGGTTTAGTTTGTTTGATTAAGTTTGATTGGTTTGTTGTTGACTCCATAGGGGATGTAAGTTTGAGATTGAATTTATTTTGATTTATTTGATTTGATTTATCGAATTTTGATTAATTTTAATCCTATCGATTTACAATGGATCGCACTAAGGAGAGGCTATAAAAGCCTGGACTTACATTAGATTTATCAATCCAAAGGGGTAGTTTAATGGCAGAAGAGTATAGACTATCCAACTTAAAGGTTGTTGGCTTTATAAGCCTCATATTCAATCCTATTAATTTTGATGATAACAAACGTATGCTTGAATGCTCTAATATATGTTTTATGTGTTTCAGATATATTAATTGCTAATTACATATCCAATACATCTCACAATAAGTTTGATGAAATTGAAAGTATAGAATAATGAAACATAGATCAAAATGGATACCTTGAAGTTCAAGATATAATATTTTAGGTTATATGCACTTATAAATATCTTAAAGGTTCATATGAGTTCATTGGCATGAATTAATTTGCTCACAACTTAACACATTTTTTTATTTATTTTAAATAATGATAATGATATTAATTAATAAAAATCTTAGTTTAAGTTTTTCACATCAAAGTTTCTTCAAATCATTTTTTTTTTTGTAAAAAACTCTTGTGATAGCTTGTGAGATTTATTTCATGTTGCTGAAATTTTTATCTTCCTACAAATTTCTTTTGGTTTCTTGAAATATTTCTTCATTTGTCATATTTGAAAGATCATTTATTCTTAGATCTATTTTAGATGTATATTTTAAGCATTTTAAATTAATTTTTTGTGCTGAAAATATTTTCATATTACTAGATCTCTTTTCTTAATTAAAAGCTTACTAATTTATTAGATCTATCATATAGTAATTTTATTTAAGTATTCAATGATTATTTGGCATTAATTGAAAGCATAATTATGGTTAACATAAAATAATTTATTCTTGAAATTTTAGAGTATATACTAGATCTATTATATATTAAGTTTCTATATCAAAATAAAATTTATAAAAGTTAATTTATTTTATTTGTCTCTTATCATTTTATTCCAACTATTATCCTTTGTTTAAATACTTTTATCTTGTTGAAATTTAGTAAAGCTTGCTATTTTTATTTTTTAATAATTAAGAAAAAAGAAGTTTAGTAGAGAAGTTAATCATTCTTACACTATTATATACATACTAGTTATAGTTTCTCTAAACTTAAAATTATTCTTTACTGAAATCTATTTTATTGTGCAATAGACTATTGTGAATTTATTTTGAAATCATTTTTATATTAGTATACAAATTATAATAACATAAACATCTTAGTAAGATCACTTTAAGATATTTATTTTATTATGTCTTATCAAAATTTAGTGAGCATTATATCTTGTCAAAATTGTATGTTGTAAAGCAATCATTTATAAATTATGAAATCACTTTTTGAATTGGATAGCTTAGTATATTTGTGAGAGATATATTTTATCAAAATTTATTATTTTGTATTTTTTTATGCTATAAATTTATATTGAGGTTATACTCATTCCTTTGTAAGAGAATACATATTGTTGTAGGGGTTATACTTGCCCCTCTATAGAAGAGTACAGTTTGTAAGCTATTTTGCATTTAGTAGATTCCTAGCCAGGGGAGGCGAGGCATGGACGTAGGTTGATTTTAGGGTTTGGCCAAACCACGTAAAAATTATGTGCCTATTATTTCTTTTTTACTTTACTGTACTTTATTTTTTGCTGCATTGAGAATTGTATCTTGTCATTATAAAATCAAAAATTAATTTTCTATTAAAAGTTAAAATTTAAGATTTCACTTTTAAAATTTTTAATAACGCCCAATTCACCACCCCCACCCCCCTCTCTTGGGTATATGGTGACTCGATTGGTATGAGCTAGGCTCTTTTGCTTAACATCCAAGATTAGATTTTTCACTATGACAAGGTTTCCCAAAGGGTTCACTAGAGGGACAATCCACTCATAGACCTCCACTTTTAGATAGTGTACCATTTGATTATTGGAAAAATAGAATTAGTACATTTTTAAGAGGTCAAGATGCACGCATGTGGTATATGTTGACACATCGACATCATACACCCGTTGTAGAAGTAAATGGCATTAAAGTAGAAAAATCTTTTGAGGAATGGACTATAGCTGAAAGAGAACTTGGTGAACTAAATGTTAGGGCTTGTAATACTTTACATTTTGATTTATTACCTAATGATTACATGAAAATTTGTATGTTAAGTACATCAAAAGAAACATGGGATAAATTAATTATAACTTATGAAGGAACTAGTGAAGTTAGAGATGCTCACATAAATAGACTTGTTCATGAATATGAGTTATTTCATATGTCTCCTTCTAAATCAATTTCTGATATGTATGCTAGATTCATAAAAATAATTAACATATTGCATTCTCTTAGAAAAACATATAGGGATCAAGACTTAGTCTATAAGATTCTTAGATGTCTTCCCAAAGAATGGAATGCTAAAGTAACTGCTATCATTGAAGCTAAAGATTTATCTACTTATCCACTTGAATAGCTTTTGGGTTCTTTGATAGCACATGAACAGGTTATTGCTCAAAGGGATAAGATGGATAACTCAACAAAAAGGAAGAAGAAGAAAGGAAAAAACTATTGCATTACAAGCTAATAATAGTGATGAGTATAACACCTCAAGCTTGGATGGTGATAGTGATGAGGTGTTCATGCTATCCAAAGGGCTTGGGAACTTGAAAAGGAAAAAAGAATCAAAGGTATAAAAAATCTAAAAACTATAAATTTCAAAGTAAGAAATTTCCTGCAGATGAAGGGATCATTTGCTACCATTTTAAAAAGCCTGGACATGTAAGAGGTGATTATGCAGAACTTATTGATTCAAAGAAGAAAGAGATTGGTGTGGATAGAAGAAAAATGTGAAGGAGAAAAAAATACCATAAGAAGAAGAAGAAGGCTTTATGGGCCAATCTAGATTCAAATGAATAAGGTACTTGCTCATCCGATGAAGAGGTTAACATATGTCTTATAACAAATGGAGAATCTGACTTAGATTCTCAAGAGGTATGTAATGATATATCTTATGATGAATTAGATGATGCTTTAATGATTTAGTTATTGAATATAAAAAATTAAAAAGAAAGTACAAAACCTTAGAAATAGAACATAAAAATTTAGATATGCATTTTTGTGATTTAAAAAATGAATGTGATAATTTGAAAAATAAAAATAATTCTTTATTAGATTGTTCCTTACTTGTATGTAAACTTGAAAGAGAGAATATCTTGTTAAAAGTAAGATTAGAATTACGTTTGGAATCACAAGTTCATCATAATGCTTGAAGTAAAACATTTAATAAAAATTATTTGCATCGGACACATCCCACTCATATATCTTATAATTATCATGCTAAGCCATATGCAAGCACTAATATTTGGTGCAACTATTGTGGTAGAAAATGGAATATTTTATTTGATTACTATGCACATAAATTACAAAACTCTAAGCAATCATCTTATGTATGGGTACTAAAAAGGTACAAGCATTACACAAACCACACATGCTAGATATTTTGCTTCAAATTTACAATATGCACCCAAACATGTTTGGGTTCCAAAACTTAACATGTGATTTTCTTTAGTAGGAATGCCTTCAAAGAAAAATCAAAGAAGGCATGTGGTACTTGGATAGTGAATGTTCAAGACATATGACGAGAGATAAAGATAAATTCACAACTTTAGAATCAAGTGATGGAGGATTTGTTACATATGGATATAATGTAAAGGGAAAGATCATTGGCATTGATTGTATTTGTAAGAATATTATCACTTTAGATAAATTTTTTCTAGTAGAAAGATTAAAACATAAATTAATTTCTATTAGTCAATTATGTGATAAAGGTTAGAATGTAGTATTTCATGCATCATATTGTATTATAAAAAATAATGAAAATGTTTTGTTAGTAGGACAAAGGCATAAAAATATTTTTTGTCATTGATATAGATAGCTTTCATGTTGTGAATTTGAATTTACTTTATTTTAAATGCACTCATGATGATATATGGTTATGGCATAGGAGACTATGTCATATTAACATGCACACGCTCAATAAAATTGCAAAACTTGATTAAGTAGTTAGATTGTCTAAATTAAATTTTCATTCAAACTATGTTTGTGATGCATGTATTAATGATAAGCATTCTAGAAGCTCATTTAAAAGTAAAAAATATTATTTGTACTTCTAGACTGCTAGAATTGATGCACGTGGATTTATTTGGTCAAGTTAGTACCACTAACTTAGGTGGTAGAAATTATGATTTTATGATTATTGATGATTTCTCTAGATATACTTTGGCTTTGTTTGTAGTTAATAAGGATGATGTTTTTGGTGAGTTTAGAAAGTTTTCTAAATATATTCAAAGAGAACAAGGTCTTTTGATTAATAGGGTTCAAACTAATCATGGTGGAAAATTTGAAAATAAATTATTTGAGGATTATTTTGATGAACATGGGATTATACATAGTTTTTCTGCACCTAGAACTCCCCAACAAAATAGAGTAGTAGAGAAAAAAATAAAATATTAATTGAATTAAGTTGATCTATGCTTGATGAGTATAAATTGCCAAAATATTTTGGGGCAGAAGGTGTAAATATTGCATGTTATGTGATGAATAGGATCTATTTTAGACCAGTTTTGAAGAAGACCCCCTATGATTTGTTTTTTTTTTTGGAAAAAAGCCTAAGATTGAACACTTTCATGTATTTAGATGTAAATGCTTTATTTTGAATAATTGAAAAGAGCTTTTAGGTAAGTTTGATTGTAAATCAGATGACAGTATTTTCTTAGGATACTCTCTTTCTAATAAAGCTTATAGTGTTTTTAATAAGAGAAAAATGATTATAGAAGAATCAATACATATTATTTTTGATGAAAATTTAATTATCCCATTAGAAATGAAGTGATTGATGAAGAGATTGATAAATTTAAGAAAATATCTTTAGAAGATAATGTGGATGATTCATTGCCTAAAGAATGGAAATATAATAAAATCATCCAAAGGAACTAATTATAGGAGATCAAAAGGAGTTATCTAGAAGACATAGAAGAGGTTATCATTCAACATTTTTTCTGAGGTTGAACCTAAAATTTAGAAGAAGCATTAAAGATAATTTTGGATTATTATGGAAGAGGAGTTGAATCAATTTGTAAGAAATGATGTTTGGGAATTAGTCCCAAGACCCCAAGATCAAAATGTCATTGGAACAAAATGGGTCTTTAGGAATAAGCTAGATGATTCAAGTTGTATTATTAGAAATAAAGTTAGGTTAGTTGCACAAGGGTACACACAAGTTGTAGAGATATATTTTGAATAATCTTTTGCACCCACATCAAGATTTAAGGCTATTAGGTTACTCCTTTCTTATGTTTGTTTTAAGGATTTTAAACTTTTTCAGATGGATGTCAAGAGTGCATTTTTGAATGGATTTATTGACCAAGATGTCTTTGTAGAGCAACAACCTGAATTTGAGAGCCTTGATTATCCATATCATGTGTATAATTTAAAGAAAGCTTTATATGGTTTAAAAAAGGTTCATCATGCTTGGTATCATAGGTTAAGTAACTTTTTAATAGATTATGGATTTAGATAGGGTAGAGTAGATACGATCTTATTCCTTAAGAGCATAGATGATGATTTGACTATTGTACAAGTATATGTATATGATATATTATTTGGAAGTTCAAATGAATTTTTGTGCCATAAGTTCTCATCTTTAATGTCTATAGAGTTTGAAATGAGTATGATGGGAGAACTTAATTTTTCTTGGTCTTCATAATGGCACATTCATCTCAAACAGTACAAATGAATTGTTTGAGGGTTTTTAATAAAAATGTTTATCATTTAAATTAGGATCATCTATTGATAAAAAACTTTATAGGAGTATGATAGGTTCACTTATATACTTTGCTGCTAAGGGGCTTGGTATTATATTTGTTATTTATTTGTGTGCTCATTTTCAAGCCAACCTGAAAGAATCTCATTTAATAGTAGTCAAGTGTATCTTTCAATATTTGATAGGCACTTCTAGGTTAGGTTTATAGTAGCTTAAAAATTTTTAGTCATGTGATTTGGTTGCTTATTCTGATGATGATTTACTGGATGCAAAGTAGATAGAAAAAGCACATCAGGCACATGTCAATTTTTAGAATCATCACTTATGTCTTGGTCTTCTATGAAACAAAATTATGTGGCTTTATCCATTATTGATGCTGAGTACATAAATGCAGGTAGTTGTGTTGCTCAAGTCCTTTGGTTAAAGCACCAATTAGAAGATTTTGGTATTAACATTCTAGTTTAGTGTGACAATACTAGTGTTATTAGTTTGACCAAAAATCCTATCCAACACTCACAAGCATATAGAAATTAAACATCATTTTTTTAGGGATCATGTTTTGAAAGGTGATGTTAATATTAATTTCATTAGTACCGATTTACAAATTAAGATATTTTACAAAACCATTACAAGAACATTTTTGTACTTTAAGACACATGCTTGGTATGTTAGATCATAATATTTAAAATTATATGTAGTTTGTTCTCTCTTTTGATGTTGTCAAAAGTGGAGAAGAGTAAAATGTTGGTTAGTATTAAGTTTATTTCATGCATATATTTAGGGGAGGATCATTATTCATCTCTTGTGTACAAATTTTATTGAATAAAAGATATTTTTTTTTGAAAAAAAAAACTATGATGAAAGGTAAATTTGCATCTTCATCAAATTCAATACCCAACTTTAGTTTATCATCATCAAAAAGGGGGGATTGTTGGCTTTATGAGCCTTATATTCAATCCTATTAATTTTGATGATAACAAATGTATGCTTGGATGTTCTAATGTATGATTTATGTGTTTGATATATTGCTAATTACATATCAAATACATCTCACAATATGTTTGAAATTGCAAGTATGGAATGAAAGATAGATCAAAATGGATAATGAAGTTCAAGATATAATATTTTAGGTTATATGCATTTATAACTATCTTAGAGGTTCATATGAGTACATTAGAATAAATTAATTTGCTCACAACTTAACAAATTATTTTTATTTATTTTAAATAATGACAATGAGATTAATTTACATAAATCTTTATCTAATTAACGTTCAATTATATGCTTCATACATAGTATTTAAATTGTCAAAATAATAAATGATAATTAATTATGACTATTGAGTGTAACAAGTTTATATACTTAACATAATTATATATTTTAATTTAAATTTAAAGCTTATATGATAACTAGCATATGTATGATTATATCTAAATTATATCATAATATTTAAATGTGATATTTTAAAATTAACAAAAATATATAAAACTTTGTATTTTAGCCAAAGTCATTTTATAATCAAGAAATTTAGATATATTTCATCTCCAATGGATTCCTTGAATTTTTTTTTCTTTAATTTGATAGGTTACCTGACCCACGTTTGATTAAAATTAAATTTATTATAGTTATTCAAACATTTGGTGATTTTAATAATGAATGCATGCTACATGCTTTGAATATATTAAATATCATATTTGATTATTTTGACTTGCCCATGTGTAATTTTTTTACTATTTGAATTTAATATTTATTTAATATAAATCAAATTTTATTGAATATTATTATTATATGATAAAATGATGTTAGAATAATATATTTCTTTGAAATAATTCAAAATGATCTTCTTGCTATAAATAGCACCATTCTCTTCATGAAAGGGTTGCTCATTCAAATTCAAAATCTCTCCTAGAGAAAACTTAGATTTTCCTTCCAAGTGTTCTCCAAATATTGCAAGATCAAATCCTTGGTTTGGAAGCTTCAACATCTTCAACTACAAGCTTTCTCAAATTACTTAGTTTGTTTTCTTGATCTTAATCTCTTTTAGTTGTTCATACTATTTTCACCATCTATTGTTCTTTCAAATTTTTTACTTTTTTTTTATGGATTAGTCTTTGGACATCAAAGTTTAAGTTTTTCAAATCAAAGTTTCTTCAATTATTTTTTTTTTGTGAAAAACTCTTGTGATAGTTTGTAGGATTTATTTCATCTTGTTGAAATTTTTATCTTCCTACAAATTTCTTTTGGTTTCTTGAAATATTTCTTCATTAGTCTTATTTGAAAGATCATTTATTCTTAGATCTATTTTAGAAGTATATTTTAAGCATTTTAAATTAATTTATTGTGCTGAAAATATTTTTATATTTACTAGATCTCTCTTTTTAATTAAAAGCTTACTAGTTTACTTAGATCTATCATATACTAATTTTATTTAAGTATTTTGTGATCATTTTTCATTAATTGAAAGCATCATTTTGGTTAAAATAAAATAAATTATTCTTGAAATTTTAGAGTATATGCTAGATCTATTATATATCAAGTTTTTTTATCAAAATAAAATTTATAAAAAGTTAAATTATTTTATTTGGCACTTATCATTTTATTCCAATATCCTTTGTTTAATTAATTTTATCTTGCTGAAATTTAGTAAAGCTTGCTATTTTTATTATTTAATAATTAAGAAAAAAGAAGTATAGTAGAGTTAATCATTCTTACTATTATATATATATATATATATATATATATATATATATATATATATATATATATATATATATATATATATATATATATATATATATATATATATATATATATACTAGTTATAGTTTCTCTTAAACTTAAAATTATTCTTTCTTTTAAATTTATTTTTGTTATGCAATAGATTATTGTGAATTTATTTTGAAATCATTTTTATATTAATCTACAAATTGTAATAACATAAACATCTTAATAAGATCACTTTAAGATATTTATTTTATTATTTCTTATCAAAATTAAGTGAGCATTCTATCTTGTCAAAATTGTAAGTTGTAAAGTGATCATTTATAAGATATGAGACTACTTTTTGACTTGGATAGCTTAGTATATTTGTGAGAAATATATTTTATCAAAAATTTTTATTTTATATTTTTCTTTTCATGCTATAAAATTTATATTGGGGTTGTACTTGGCCCTTTGTAAGAGAGTTACTCAGCCCTCTATAGAAGAGTACAGTTTGTAAGCTATTTTACATTTATTGGATTCTTAGCCAGGAGTGGCTAGGCGTAGACATAGGTCGATTTTAGGGTTTAACCAAAAAATTATTCTTGTCTCTTTACTTTATTGTAATTTATTTTTTGCTTCATTGAGAATTGTATCTTGTCCTTACAAAATTAAAATTTTTAATTATGCTCAATTAAACCCTAAGTGACTCACAATTTTCTGTCGAGTTACAACGGCTATACTAGGAAGAAAGCTCGGGGACTCACATCCTCCTAAGTAAGATAAGTCATTGGGGTGAAATGTCATTAGCTCAACAAGCCAAACCCGACCTAGGGTGACCACTGAGTATGTTCCACTAGGGGTCTTATTTCAACTCAAGAGTAGTAAAGGCAATTTCTATAGGGAGTTTTACCGACATTGCCCAAAAGATAAAATGTCTACTTAGGAAGAGGAGCCTCTAGGGTGTTTTATCCTAATCCACAAGAGATTTCATTTTGTTTATTTATTTATTTTGATTAGATTTATTTAGCATGGACCCTATTGGATTGCGAGGAACCACCGTAGAAGGAACCACGTGACCTATCTCGATTCTGCCTAAGGGGGAGTTTGTACATCGGTAGTACAAAACTTCCAACCATAGGGGTGGCTACTAGAGAAGGGAATCTGTCCAATCTAAGAGTAACATGGGTAGTGTCTAGATGGGGTTGTAAAATACATAGTTTAAATAGAATGCCCACAGAGAAGGTGCCTCTAGGGGTCTTATCATTCCCAAAAAAGAAGCTATAAAAGATGGCGGAGAAAGAGCAAGGACTTACATCTGCTTGAGCAGTGTTATCCACCAGGTGGGTTATCGTTAGCAAGGCAAACACTAGCCAACCTAAAGTACACATTAGTTTGTAATGATCAATCTATAAAGAAAGTATTGGGGACTCACATATTCCTAAGCAGAACTAATCATCGGGATAGTCTATCGTGGCAGACAGCCTACTATCCCACCTAGGTGACTACCAAGTGGAGAGTCATAAGGAGGACTGAACCCAATGCTTGAAGAGTCAGGAGGAAGAGGTGCTACTAGTGGTCTTACCCTAATCCTCAAATATAAACTTAGACCGAGTTAGTGTACTGAGGTTAGTTCAAGATGAAAGCTCGGGGACTTACATCTTCTTAAATGAAGCAAACATGAATGTAGTCTTTTGGTCATGCAATAAGGCATACCACACAAACAAGATGCTCATTGGTTTGTAGTAGTCAAGCTAGAAAGAAAGAACAGGGACTCAAATCCTCCTAAATAGACAGACCACGGGGGAGACACACAAGCTAGGTAGTGAATCAAACCCGACCTGGAGCAGCTACTGAGTGAGGGCCATTGGGGGATTTATCTTGGCTCAAAGTTGCTCGAAGCAATTAGATTTGTGTTTGATTTATTTGTGTTTGTGTTATGCTAATAAGGGATAGGATGCTGCTCGGGTTCTCTTACACCTACCCTAAACACATCACACAAGTTCACAAATGGAACGCTTTAAATTTGAAGAGGTTTTGATTTGAAATGAAATTTTATTGATGAACAATTATTTTTAAGCATTATTTTATGGATAATATTTCTTAAGGTAAAGCCCATTGATTGGAAGCATCGAGCATTCTCCTTTATAGTTAAAGATTAGTATGATCTACTTTAGAGGCCTTCTCTATGGCAAAAGGGCCTTCCCTAGTGAGTTCAAACTTGCCTCCCACCTTGCGACGGGTAACAATTAGTCTCATTAGAACTAAAACAAGTTCTTCTACTTGAAAAGCTTTAGGTGGACCAACTTGTTGTGAGCTTGAATCATTTTTGCTTCGTGTAACTCGAGGTTTTGGCATGCTCGTAAGCATTTCTCCTCCAAACCTTTGAATTCTTCTAACTGTAACCTGACATTCTGTTCAATTATAATTTTTCCTACCCACAACCATCTTTAATAATGGGTGTTGGACTTCTAATGGTAGAATGGCTTCGAAACCATACACTAAGGAGAAGGGGGTAGATTGAGTTGGAGTTTTGTATATGGTATGGTAGGCTCACAAAGCTTCAACTAATTGCTCATGCCACTATCATTTGTTATGATCAGACATTTTCTTGAGTATTTGGATGAGAGTTTTGTTAAAGGCTTTCACTAAATTGTTTACCTGTGGGTAGTAGATGGTAGAATATCTTGTCTGTTTGTTGATCTAGCAAATGAGATAAATGGATATAACCTCATCTATATATGATATGATTCATAAAGCACATATTGAGCCTCTCCCAGAAACGCATCTTCCCACTTGAAAATGTAGTTGGTAGTAGTAAGGATGAACCGATGACCCTTAAATAAAGGAGGATCAATTGAACCCATTATGTCAGTACCCCAACACTGGAATGGCCATGAGGCCAATGTTGGGTGTAGAATGTTAGTGGTGTAACCACTCCATGTGCTGTATTGGCATTGGTTTACGTCCATGTAATTTGTCATCATCGACGGCCAATAATATCCGTGTCTCTTGATTTTTTCTTTCATCTTTGGACTGGATTGATGAGCTACGCAAAATCCTAAATGTACCTCAATCATAATCTTACGGACTTCATGCATGTCTAATCAACATAACCACATATGATCAAAAAATTGATGGTACAATACACCAACCATGAGAGCATAGGAAAGTGTCACCTTCTTCACTTAATGTGTTTGGGACTTCTCTTGAGGTTGTTTGCCTTTATTTAGGTAATCAATGAAGGATTGCCTCTAATCTAACTCTTCATCCTTTCCGGCAATGGCAACCTCCCCTTCAAGAGAGTATTTATGGATGAGTTCAACATCAATAAGAGGCAAGACTTGCCTATTGTGGACCTCTATTGATATGGACTCATCTTCTAGACATGCTAACTCCTTAGCTAGCTTGGCTAAGGCATCTGCTGTGGCATTTTTTGCTTGAGGGATCTTATAAATGGTAACTTCTGGGATTTGAGATAGTAACTCCATGGAATACTTATGGCAGTGATGAAGTTTGGACTTGAGGGCCTTATAGGATCCAACAATTTGGTTGACCACTAGTTGAGAATCTCCAAAGATGTTGATGTTCCAAATGCCTACTAAAATGTCTAGCTCCATACCGGAAATCAGAGCCTCATATTTGGCTTCATATTGGTGCAAGGGTCGATAGATGATATGAGAATCTCATGATATCATGGTCGTGTTAGGAAAACTATTCTTACCTACCTTTCCTGGAAGAGTAGATTGTGGTTCTTCTCCTCTTTGAGAGAAAGCCACCATCAATGTACATCTCTTAGTGAAGAATGCTTGTCTCCCCCAAGTTCATAATTTGTTCATCTGGGATCATCAAGCGAATTAACAAAAGTGCTGAAATCAAGTCTTATCCTTTCACTCCACAGAGGGATACAAATGTGATATCAAACTACGATAAAATCATGGACCATCATGGCAATCGTCTGGATAACGTCGACAGTGTCATAAGATATTATAGTGGATTGATTATAGAAATCAAGTTAACTTTATAAGAAAGCATATAATACCACAACTTTTAGGACACAAAGATTAAAGCTAGGCAATGCTTCTCAATGGGTGGATAGTTTGCTTTAGCAGATGATGTGAGATAGGAATGCTTCTCTTTCCTTCATCATTGGTTTGGGCCAAAAAAATGCTAAGGAGTCATCTAATGCGAGTATATAAGTATGCGGATAGGAAGGTTAGGGTGGTGTCATGATGCTTGATGATGCTCGAAGGCATGCTAGCACTAGTCGTCCCACTTGAACTTCGCATCCTTCTTGACCAATGGTGAACATGGTTGGCATCTGCCTAATAGGTTGGATATAAAGTGCGTTAGATACGCCAACCTCCCTTGGAATGATCTAAGTTGAGTTAAATTTTTAAGGGGTTGCATTTCTAATATTGCTTTAATCTTCTTCGAGTCAATTTCTAATCCACGGTGTCAGACAATGAACCCAAGATATTTTCCTAAAGTTACTCCAAATGCACACTTCAGAGGGTTCATTTTGAGGTTATATTATCTTAACTATTCGAAAACTACTCTCAAGTTAAAGAGATTTTCTTCCTTTTCTTTCCTTTTGACCATAAGATCATCGACGTAAAATTTAACTTGATGATGAATGAGTTAGTTGAAGAATTGGGTCATGGCCCGCTGGTATGTGGCACTGGCATTTTTTGGCCAAAATGCATGACCTTGTAATAATATATTCTGATTAGGGTTCTAAAGATACTGTATCTTTCATCTACAGGTGTCATCTTTATTTAGTTATATCCATATGAACCATCCATGAAAGAGAAGACTGCATGAGATGAGGCAATGTCCGCCATTAGTTCTTGTATTAGTTGTGGAAATTTGTCTTTTGGATATGCCTTATTAAGATCCCTAAAGTCAATTGATATGCAAATTTGGCCATTCTTCTTTTTAACTAGGACAACACTAGCCAACTAGGTGTGGTATTTTTTCTCCCTCATGAAATCATCATCGATCTATTTCTTGACTTCTGAAATGATATGCTGTTGAATGTCTAATCGCATGCATCTAGGAGCTTGCTTGATAGGGTTTCCATGAGGCTATATTGCTAGCTTATGAACCATACATCAGAAGCCAACCTAGGCATTTCTTCATAACTCTATGCAAAGCAGTCTTCAAACTTGGTGAGTAGCTTAACTAAGTCATTATTTTTAGTTTCATTCAACAAGGAACTAATGTACGTCGAGCGTGGATTATCTTCAGTCCCCAAGTTGATTTCTTTGAGTTCATCAGTGGTTGATTTGATTTATTCTACAAACTTTGTAGGTGCATCGTTGACATGGAAATCATTTGGTTCATCTAAAGTTTTAAGCACACCTTCTTATATGAGTTAATATAATTTGAAATGAACTTATCAGATTCCAAATGATTGGTGATGACCAAGCAATAATCATCATAATCGACTAGGTCCACCATGTCAAAGCCTAATTTTGGTTGAGAATTCTTGCATTTGTTGTTCAGTAGCCTTTCAATGTATTCTGACTTGTTCTTAGACCATGTATGCATAATTAAACCTTTATTTTCTAGATTATGAACACAAGGTGAGTACCAATCAAAAGATAATTCTATTAATTTTTTCTGTGAATCATCCTCAAGTTCTACATCAACTTCTTGACTTAAGGATGATGCTCCAGAATAAAACCTTTGAATCTTAGTTGTTGCACATGCTTTGGGGGCTTCCTTAACTACCAAACCCTTAACTCTTTGTGAGGAAAGTGGGGTTAGAGCTAAGGTTCCCATCTGATGCCTAACAATTTCACATAATAAGGACTTGGATACACTTATGATTTGCTTGGCAATCCGATCTTCATCATTTTCTGGCTCGAGCGTTACCTCTAATAGGATTATTATCGAGAAGAGCAGGTCGATGTGCTAACTACATAAGACTCATCTTATGAACTAGATTCTAAGTCTATGTAGATAACATGTACTCTTGGAAGCTAGAATAAATCTCTTGGTAGGTGGTAAGTATGGAGGCATTCCACCCCTAGAATTCCCTATGGACTTGCCTCTTCCTCATCCTGGTGGAGGTCGGGTCATCCTCCCCACTTGTTTGAATGGAGTAACAGAATGTGGGTGGAATATAATCTTATATTCTACTTCCTCCTTAAGTCTTATTCTCATTCCCTTTTCTTTTCTTTTTTTATTTCTTTTTCTTTTTATTTTCTTTCTTTCTTTCTTTTATTTTTCTTTTCCTTTTCTTTTTCTTTTTTATTTTGATGAAGGTCATGAGAGAAGACATTTTGTTTCTTAGGGAGATAGTAGGCCGCATCCTCATATATCCTAACCTCATGAACTGTAAAGGATTTGAGATCTCCTTTGACACAATACTCGATTCCACCTCTTTATAACTTGATGCACTAATATAAAGAGGATGAAACCATGTTGTTTTCATGTATCCATGGTGTCCCAAGCAAAGCATTGAAAGATGTATCCGAGTCTATAATGTGAAACTTGGCTTCAGTCTTCCAATCATGAATCTCTAAAGGTAACACTATAGAGCCTAAGGCCGTCTCACCTTGTTCATTGAATCCTTTCAACATCATCCTATCTATTTGAAGTTTAAATATGTCAATACTCAAGTAGGCAAGGGTTCTTAGACTCATAATGTTAATTGATGCATCCGGATCAACCAAAATTTTGGATAGCCTGAATCTGCCAATGTCCACTAATGTAGAGGGACGGTTGTACTCGATCATTCCAAGAAGTGGTCTTCATCAGTGAATGTAATTTCTAGGATCTTCTTTGAGTAGCATGCTTCTTCTTTAGTAGTGGTCAATAGAGCTAATCATATTTCTAGATCAAACAAAGCTTTGATTAATGATTCCCTCATCTGTTTGAACAAGATAAGGCATCATATGCTATACTTAGCTGGTAACTTTCTAAGATGATGAGGATGTTATCATCAACTTTGGGTTAGTCCTCCACAAGAATATCCATGGGTGGAGCATCTTGTGGAGAGGTTATTTGCTCACTAGAACCAATGACCTATTTTCCCTTATCCTGAGGTGCTACCTTAGGAGGTTGAACTTTATCACCATGGAGGTCAACTTTAGTGGCTTCTTGGAATGATGAGTTTGTGGAAAGTTCTACCTACTCATTGAGAATACCTACAGCTTCTCCTAAAGGATCTTCAGTGAGATGACTCTAAGTTAATCTTAAGAGGTGAACCTGAATGATTGAAAAGAAAATTCATTTCTAAATTGGATTAGGAATGATCAAATTATTTGAGTTATTATTGCTTTGACTCAAAGAGCTTTCAATTAGAATGAAATTATTGAGATCATCAGAAGCGACAAAGATGTAAGTGGAATTGGATTTCTTCATTGATTTCTTCAATTTTGGCGGAGGTACATGGTATAAATCAAGTAAAGTAAGGGGGATGATGGGTTTGTTGCCCTCTTCCACTGATACAATGCTCCTGCTAGAGGTGGAGGAGCTAGTGGAGGTGGTAGTAGCTCTAATGGTGGAAGGAGTGTTGGACTCGAATGGTGGTTATGCTACAAATCTATCCTAGGCAAGAGAAGGCTGCTATTAGGCTTCCACCTTCTCTTAGTTGTTCTCATAATTAGCAAACCTTCCTTGATATTGGAGGTTTGAGCTGAGTCAGGCACCTAGAGAAAGTTTTTTTATTTTAGAAATAATTTTCTTAGAGGTACATGATAAAAAAAATATCCCAACCTTCTTTTGTCTTAAGAGGGATCAGAAGTATCCCTAAGAATTACCTTAATGGAACTGGATGGTTGTTCTACTAAGTATTCTTTATAGATAATTATAGTTCTTGACTTGTAGCTACACTGAAGCCAATCCTTGAAAGTGAAATAATCCTCTAAGACATGGCCTAGCATGTGGTGGTCGGGGCTATAGCTAGGATCATCATTCTTGCCCACTTCCTTTAGCTTTCAAGGCTCAGGTAACTGAAAATTAGGCTTTTCTAAGAGGTTCTTGATGATCTTCCTAACTACCTCCCTCTTAAATGAGTATGGTTTATTGATTTTATCGGTAATAGTTGGTGGAAAGTAGCTTCCTGGTGGTGGATATTGGTACCGCTGCTGAGTAGGCTGCTGTGGTGATGGAGGTGGCCGTTGTTGCGGCCAAGGTAGTGGAAGAGAAGGTGGTAGTGGAGGTTTTTGAAATCTAGACCTCTCAATTTGAGCTCTTATTAGCTGCTTCCCCTTATTAACTACCACTACTATCCAAGACTTCTTCTTAAAGACCTTCTAAGGCTTTGGCTTAGATGACTGGTCTGAAAAGGGTAACTTTGGCTTCTCTTTTAGGTTAAGCTTTCTTAAAAAATCTCTTCATGGTGAAGCCCTTAAGCATGAAGGTGATCCGCCCATGGATATTCTTAAGTAAAATTTTAATAGTGTGTTGCTCTTATAGCTGTGGTTCGCACTTGATACTTAGGTTATGCCATCTGAGAATGTAATCAATAAGAGACTCATTGGGTTTTTGTTTCTCTATAATGAGGTCACCTACAGTTATCCTTTGTTGAGCTCCTATAAATCTCATGATGAAGAGATTCTCTAACTCTGCAAAGGACTTCATCAAACCGTTGGGCAATTTGAAGTACCAATCAAAAGCTACCCCTCTCAGACTATTGATAAACTATCAAAAAAGAAGTGTGTCATTACCATCGGCATTACAACAATTAGCTCTAAAATGCACTATGTGCTACCTTGGGTTCTCACTGCCATCAAAAATCTTGAAAGATTGTGGCACAAAACTCTTAGAGTATTAAACTACATCAAATTCCTCCGGGTAGGGTCTACCCATTAGAACAAATGAGCTCCCTCGAGCTTGCACTAATGCTTCCATCACATGCTGCTCTACCATCTACTTTATGTCTTTTTTTGCATGGAGGTATTATTAGTGACCTTCTTATGCAATCTACTAGTGTTATCATCTATGGGAGCGCACTTAGGATGATCTAGGGTTTGAACTAGCTCAGGCCGATCAGCCTCCATGGGGAAGGTTGTGAAACTAGGGCTTGATTCTGCAAGCCTAGGACCACTGCCATCAACTCCTATACCATTTTCTCCATTCTATCAATCTGATCATGTTTTTACTTGATTTGTTGGAGGAGGTGTTGAGTTGAATCCAGTGCCTCACCCTCCTCAAATACAACACCTTCCTGGTTAGGCTGCTCCCTATACAGGGATCCTCGGGTATAAATCATGTGGACTTCTGCTATGTCATCTAACATGTCATCTTTATTAGCATCAAAGTCTAATCTACCTCTCAGGTCAACGATCATCTCATTGCCTCACTATGACATGGTAGTCTCCATAATGTTATCTAAGACGGATCTCATCTACTCGCACATATGTAACTACTAGACTGGGCTCAAAATAAGCTATGCATTGAATACTACGGACTAGTAGACTCTCCTTGACTCACTTTCATAGGGTCACCTCTATATCTTCTAGCTTCTCCTCCTCCAACTACTATGGTGGTGGAGCAGCCATGACACTCTTGGGTCGCCACTCCCTCTTCACCATTGTTGGGATGGAAGGTCAAGTAGAAGAGCTCGGCCTTACCTCAATGGGTGAAGTTGATAGAGTGGGATCATTGGGTCATAGACGGATCACCAAAGGTGAAGCTCTCTCTCTAGATGGGGGCTTGTGAAATTTGGTGTGGACTGTAGATGGTAGGACCTGAACTAGTGAAGGTGGTCGGTGAGTGGACCGGTGTAATGGTGGTGACACCGACTACCTCTCCATCAGAGATCTCCTCCTACAATTGGTGGAACTAGAAAGGACAATCTTATGAGAATGATCAGCTTTGTTAGCCTGCTGATCAGGAAAATCAATCAAAGCGGTGGCCGCTGACTGCCTAGTGAACCTCCTCCTCTCCCACCTGCCGATTGGGCAGCTATCTTGGCTTCAGTGACCTTTTTTCTATGAATCTGATTCTTAATACTTCTAGGGATCAGTCCCCTCAAGTCATGTAAAGTGCCAGATTCCAAGCATCCATGGGCTCTCCCAACTCTTTGAAGCAGACTATGACTCCTCTAGTTGGTGTCCCAATACTCTCTGGGTGATGGGGATAATGCAGCTATCCTTCGATAGTCCTGCTCTCCCTCTAAAGCTGAGAGGAGGTGAAACCTACTACTTCCCAAAAGGGCCGAGGTTCAAGAGGGGAACCCTCTTCAGTAATATGGGAGGCTTCTTCTACCTTCTTGGCCATATGCTCATAATATCTTTTTATTTCTTCTATTCTTATTATGGTGTTGAGTCTTGGTGAGTGGGGCTGGACAAGAACTAGAACTAACTTCAAAGGTGGGGGAGACTATCTCAGAAGCCAAGATAGCCTTCCCCTTCAAAGCAAGGGCAACCATAGAGGCGGTAGCCAGCCCCAGACCAGGGGGATTAAAATGACAATCTTGGGGGCACCTCTACTACCTTCCTCTTTAGTGGGGGAACTCAGAATCCAAGTGCAATTGAAACTATAAGAGTGACCTCTTATCTGCCACTACCTCTCTGCTGACGGTAGTGAGAGTGGGTCCCTCACAAGTGACCTTGAAATGCTCAGCTAAGCTAAACCCAATGGAAGCGGTGGTGAGTATGGCCATCTAGGGCCAAATCCACACCCGATGAGAATGAAAAGATTAGCTTGCCAGAAGACATGGCAGAAGCTGGCTGAAGGAAGGAGAGAGAAGATGGGGGTAGTATCTTTGTTGCACTGTTGGAAAGAGAGAACTAGATTAGACATTGTTTGATGTTGTTGACTTGAATTGTTGATTTTGATTTTTGAATTGAAACACTCATTCAATAAATTTGATTATGCTAAATGGAGTTCAATTGCATGTTGGAGAGATTTGGAGATTTGGAGGAGAGATTTTTTTCTTTGGATTGCTATTATTGGATTGACTTTGGTTTTGAGTTGGAACCCTTATTGAACAAATTTGATTATGTTGAATGGAGTTCAATTGTTTGCTGAAGAAATTTTGATATTTTTTTTTGGGAACAGTCTTTGACTTTTGATTGTTGTTGGTGTTTGATTTTGATTTGGTTTTGAATGAAAACCCTCATTTAACAAATTGATTATGTTAAATGGGGTTAATTTTGTTTGAAAATATTTTGAAATTTTGAAGAAGATTGTTATTTTTTTATTGTTGTTGTTGTTTGATTGATTTTGATTTTGAATGAGAATCCTCATTTAACAAATTTGATTATGCTAAATGGGGTTCATTCATTTTATTTAAAAAGTTTGGAATTTTAGAGAAGATTTTTTGTTTTTGTTTTTTCTTTGAACTTCATTGAAATTTTGTTGAATATTAGATGAACCTTACTTCATCGAGCTAGTGGTAAGAGGTTCTTAATTTTGTTTGATTTATGTATGATTATTTTTTTATTTGGTTGATTTATTTTTGCCTATTGGGGGATCCAATAGGTGTTTTAAAATCTTCTTTGAGTGAGGTCCTAAAACCTAAAGGATGTTGGCCACCTTTGCATAAGGATGAAATAAGCAAAGTGCCAATGAAAAGAAGGGTAGTCTTGGGCTTATAAAACTGTAAGTCTACTATCGATGCTTGGAGACAATAATTGACTACTAAAGATGGAGAGATGAACAATCTCCAGTGGAGTCACCAGAAACATCTGTGGTATTTTAATTTGGAGTCATTGTGGATGCCACACAGATTTAAGTGGGTACTTATTGAAGTGATCGAGTATGACATTAAGGTATGATGTACTATCTCGAAAGATAGAAACATTACACTATAATGAACTTAATCACCTTATAAGGACTCCAAAGGCATCATGGGTCTTTGAATATCGAGATCTTTTCCTACTTTAAATAAAAAAGTAAAGCAAGGTTTATTTTATCGAAGTTTTTAGTTCAATATGGAGCCTCCATAGTAATTACATCCTAATAAATGGGATTTTCTATGAATGCCCTCGATTAAAGTAGTAAATCAATTATCTCCAAATATTTCAAGGTTAACACTATCAAAGGATTTGGTTATTTTGGAAGAATCAAATGGGATTGTTCAATTGGAAGAATTATTTTAGAATCTAAAGGAAGATAAGAAGGAAATGCTTATGATACTAGAAAGATTAGTGAGCATTCTAACCTATCATATGGTGAGGCTTTATATGTTTGAAAGTGAATAGATTTATTTTCTTTGAGTTGAAATTTTATTAGAATGTCAGAGCTTATAATCCATCAACACAAGATTGTAAAAATATATAAAAGGTGAAGATTTATGCTAGTAGCCCAAAGAAAACAAAGAAAACAAATAACTTCGGATCCTAAATATAGGGAGCTTTAGCACAAGCCAAAGCATGACCTAAATCTAAGCGAAAAGGGGCCACAAAGGTTTATCTCCATAAAAGAGGATAAACCGTCTGACTCTTCTAGACTTACAACCTCACAGGTGAGTGGTAAACAAAACCTCCTCTTCAAAACCATGTGGAGATTATCTTATGTAAATGCATGATGGTTAAGTTGTTATTTAATTAGAAAGAGACTAGAATCCTAATCTCACTCCTTAAGAGACTAGATCATGACTAGCATGAGCACCCAACTTCAAAATCTTTCCTAAGTCCATTAATTCCCACTTAAGCACTTAGCCTAAATCTTGTTAAAATTAATTCAAACTCATAAAATTTTCTCACAACCCATTTATATTCTTATTTATATTCACATATATAAATAAAATATAAATTCAAAATCAAATCCAAATAAAAAATCTCCAAGTCTTTTAATTCCCTCTTAAGGACTTAGCCTAAATCAAGTTCAAATCACTTCAAATGTTTTTTTCATATAAATGAAATATATAAATGAAATATACCAACTCCAAAATTAAACTCAAATTCAATCAAAATCCAACCTAAGCCTTTCAAGTCAAATTCTTGAACTTAGCTAAATCAAACTCAAATCAAGCCAAACCCTTGATTTTTATTCATGATTTAATCAATCCTTCAATCATGAATCCAAATATAATCATAAACTTCAATCATCAAATGAAAACTAAATTCAAAAATCAAACCCAAGTCAAACTCATGTTCACCCCTTTGAACTTGAAAATTGTCAAATTAATTAAAACCCATTTGACTCCAGATCACTTGCAAATAGATTTATATTTTAATCATAAATTCATATGTGAGTTCAACCAAACTTGAATCAAGCCTTGATCAAGCCAACTAAACCCAATTGGCTCACTTGATCCAAATTAGCCAATTTGACCAAAATTCAATTCAATCCAAATCAAAGTAAATCAATCCAATCCAAACTTCATGTCATATTTATTTATCATTATAGGTTAATCAATTTTCATGAATTGGGTCAGACCAGGTCAACCTAGCCTATTGACCATGTCAACCCTTTAACCCACATGAACCCAAACTAGCCAAATTACAACCTAAACTAAATTGATTGCAACCAATGGCTCAAGTTCACTCTAAATTGATTATTGAACTTGACCAAAGCTTCAATTAAACCCAATTTGATCAATTGGCCAACTAGACCCAACCTAGCCCAATTGACCATGAACACAACTTGACCTAAAAGGTCAAATCAAGCTAAGATAAAATCAAACCAAAAATTGATTAAAACCAAAGCTTGCAACATATTCCAAATGATCAATCAAACCCAAACCAAGATTCCAATTTGATCAATTGGGTCAAAGCTTCAACTTATTGACCTAAAGAATCAAATTGGACAAAATTAATTGAAAGCAATTGAACCAATATACTCCAAATAGTCATTTGAACTTGAGCTAACTCTTAGTTTGACCCATTTTGACCAATTGGTCAACTTCTAAATGAGTCAAATTAAATTAAAAAATGAACATCAAATGACATGAAATTTGGTCCAACTTTCTTTTGACTCATTTCAAATATTCCCAAATCAAATTTAATATCAAATGACCACTTTATCCTTAGGTCAAGGGCATCCCATGAGAAAAGATACTTTCCGAAGTGGTCATTTCTCTTCCTTGTCCACTTGGCACTTATCTATTGGTCCACATAGGCACGAAGGACTCTAATTTTCTAACCCAAGGAGTGGTTGGGGCAGCCATGACTCATGGGGAGGTGAAATCACCTAACCTCTCCCATTGGAACACTTGGCATGAAAGACTCTCACCTCCTCTTGGCTAGGACACCCATTTGTCCTTCATGGCATCCACTTTCTATGCCTTAGCCAACCATAGGAAGCCCTCTTCCATTCTCAACCACCCCAAGCCAAATGACATGAGTTTGGAGCCAAAATTTTAAGCAAAAGGTTCATTTTCATTCACTTTTGATTCAAAGGCTTTAGAGGCTGAAGTAAACCCCCTTTTCCCTCTTTCTCCTCCTCCTCTTAGAGCTCCCAAAGTCATTGGCAATCACCCCACTTCATTTTGGAGAGAAATACTTCAAAATTAAGTGGATTTTGATGAAAAAAAGGCGATCACCAGTGGAAACTACATTTTGAAGTGAAGGCAAAGATCCAAGCTCATTCCAAGGCCTCTTCCCTCACTCAACAGTGTGCTCGAGTCATCACCATCGAAAATCATCCCCGGTGAGGTAACTTTCAAAAATCATAGTTGGCCTTAGGATCCTTCATTTGTGACAGTTTTTCTCATGATTTCTAGAAATCTACCTTAGATAATCTTGCATTTTTAATTTAAATCATCCCAATTAGAAAATAGAAGTTTTTCGGTACGAATCGACACGAAAATGAGTCTATTTGGACAAGTTTTCTCTTAGAATCTCTCATTTTTCCAAAAATAGCCATGATTTCACTATTCATCACCGACGGGCGACCGTCCGATTCCGTGGTTCGCGGATGGACGATCATCGTGGATCGGCGATTTGGCCCGATGATCTTCCATCCGCACATGGTTCACGAGAATGGGCGGCTCAAATTCATCAATGCGCGATCTAGCCTCGGATCGCGTGATCGATATGGACCAACGATCGTGACGGTCTAGAAATCGTGGGTCACTCTCAACCCGTTGACCCATTTTCCCATCGGGTTAATCACGGCAACAAGTGGCGCGCACGCGACTCATCTCTAATCATGCGGCATGCCATGTTTCCACATCGTCGTCATTGCTATGCTAAATACTAAAATTTGATTTTTTTTTTTATTTAAAAAAATTAATTTTAATCACCTGAAGCTTCAAAATTTTATAGAAAATAAAATACTTAACCAAAAATTGCAAACAATGGCTCGTTTGATTTGTCTTTCTGAGAGGAATCCAACAAACCCAAAATCCCCAAATATAACCAAATACTTTGAGCTTAATTTGAGTTTTATTAAAAATTAAATTTTATTATTTAAATCAAAAATACATTTTAGATTAAGTTGAAATTTTTAGAGATTCAAATTGATGTTAAAATATACCTGTCATAAACATTTCAAGTCAAAATGACTGTTGGATTAAAAGATATTAAATTTTGAGTGTTAAATAAATTATTTTAATATAATAAATTAACATAATTCATAAAAATCTCTTAAATCAAATGAAACTTCCTAAATTCATAAATAATTGTAGAAAACTCTAAAAATACAAACTCACGTTCATTTTAAAGATATTTCTGAGGAGAATCCAATAAAATTATTTCTAATTAAATTTGAACAGTAGATTTTTCTTAATTATGATTTATTTGGAAATTTAATAACCCTAACTACTCCCTAATAACTTTATTAATTAATTCTAAACTTCTTAGGCATGTTTAGTGGGACAACTTCTGCCTCCCCTAATTTTCTTGGAATTTACTAAAGAGTTAATTAAGAAAATTAATTAATGAACCCTTAATCACTCTCTTAATATAATTAAGCTTAATTAAGCATGTGAATAGTGGTTTATTTCTTTGATTAAATTAATTAAACTTTTTTTAAGTGATTAGGAGGTTTATGGAATGATTTTGGGATATTTTCCTTAAGCTATTCCCTAAACCACCTTCCTTCCTTAATCCAAATCTAATTAAGGGTAAATCCACTAATGATCTACTTAATTAATCAAATCAAATTATCAAAACCAAAATAAATCCATAAACATATTCAATCCTTCTTGGGCAGATGCTTAGGTGTTCAATAACTTAAGTAGCTTAAGGAAATCATAACCCATATGTGGGAAGGGTTATGAAAGTACTTAAATTAAACCCTTTAGCTTAATTAATCATTAATTGTGATCCAATTTCATTAGGTACCTTTCTTTCCTAGATGCATTTATTTAAATTTCCTTGTGGTTTTATGTCATACATTGGCTCATAATTATTTGATTAAATACATTAAAGTGGTATAAGTAAGGGTAATTAATGAACTTAATCTACACCTTAACCTAACCAAAGCATAAAATTAATCTAATCACCTAAAAATTAAACTGAAATAATACACACATGTGGGAATGTGTAAGGACCAACAAACCTTCTCACACTTTCCTAATTCAAATCAAACTCAAAACAAAATGAAAGTCTCTTTAACCACTTTTGATTCTCTTTAAATGATCTTACTTCATAAGATTATCTTTAAGAATTAATTAGAGTGAATGAAATTACATGCTTACATCACTTTATTTCTTTCCTAGCATGCTAAATGTGTATGTCATATGAGTTTCATACATTCATGCTTTTCTAAAATCAAATTCAAAATGAAATATTTTCTTTATGTCAAATTACATGTTTTGGCTAAAGTAAAAAATATGACTGGCTATTATCACCATTAAATTCAAAACTATTTTCAAAATCTATGAATCAAATACCTAAAACTTAAAGTGTGCTACTTATAGATTATTTATAAGCTTGCATGTGAATATAAAAATGTGTCTTATATTTGCTTCATTTCTTTCCTCTTAATATGGATCTGAATAAGATTTGCAAAATGTATAGTTCTTTTCAAAGAACATAGCACTTACTTAAATCTATTATTATCCTCTTCCATTTTAAGACTTAAGAAAGATCCTTACACTTACACATATAAACTGCATAACCAAGTCCAAACATAAGTACAAACTTTTGCATCTTTCTTTTCCATTCATTTCTTTTGTACATATGCTTGTATTTATGGAAAGTGGTATATTAGTCTGACAATCGGGTTAAGGCTTTAAGTAGCCCTAAGTAGGTCTTGTACCTTACACCCAGTTAACAATGGTGTCGACTCACTTATGCCTTTTTATACATGTGTGCATGCAAAAATGGATAAGAAAACCTCTTTTCTACTTAATGAGAATCATGCATCTTAAAGCATTTAAATTCTCTTAAGTAAGTCACTTAGCATTCATCACTAAGTGTGCTAAACATTCTCACTTGTATGTATAGGTATGCTTAGGATGCATCCATATGCATGTTATACATATTGGGAAAGAAATGAAGTGACGTGTGTTTTGTGAATTTAGTTTACTTTACTTAATCTTAAAATGCCTTTCTTTTTGAATAAGTTTGTTTAGGGAAAATCTAAACTTAGGATTAATTAAAATACATAATTAAATATTCACTAAACAAAAGTCAATAATAAATATACCTTAGAAACCACTTAAGGTAGGGAGGAAAGAGAAGTTCTCTTCTCTTTCTCTCTCTTCACAAACTTTAGTAATTAAGTTGGTTCATTCAAACCAAATCAAATCATCAAATAAAATTAATCCATATCAACTAAACAACTTAAATGAGAATAACCTTCTAAGTTGAACCTTTTCACACTTAGAAAACCCTAACCTTAAAGCTTAGCTAAGCATACCACACAAACCTTACATGGCACACACATTAGGCTAAGTCACCACCTTTAGTCCTATATTAGGGCGGTGCATGGTTTGATGTTTGCTTTTATTTTGTGATGTAATATTTTAGTTTGGATGATAGGGTGTATGTGCGTAGAATGAATGGCAAGATGATTTAGTCTAATCATTATCTTCTGTAGGGGATTGTGCTTAAGGGGCACTTTAATAAAAATATAATTGCTTTTGCTGTGCAGGTTGCTTATACCCCTAAGCATAATCCAAAATAAGCCAGTATACTTGGTTACCCATGTGTGGGGTGCTAAGTCTAATTTGTTTATATACATGCTTGGGAATGTGAGGTTTGTTTAGCTAATCCTTGTTTTGTAAGTTTTAGTTAGATTTACTTTTCTCCTTTTCATGTACTTTTACAATTAGGATTTTGGAATGATTATTATGGGGATTAGGATGAGAATTGGTTATAAGGCCATGCCTTATGTACCATGTGAAGCCTTTGGAGCATCCACCTTCCAACCATTCAAAATAAGGAACCAAAAAAGAAAGAAAAAAAGAAGAATGAAGAAATGAAGCTTAAAGACCCCAAAATAATAAATTCCTTGCTTAATTGTACTTAATTCATTTGTAATCTGGGTTGTATAAGGGTAGAGCTTGGCTACCCAATTTATTTTCGGGTTTGTGTGATGCTGACCACAAATGGCCTTTTATTCTTTTGCGTTAACTTTATAAAATGTGTGATATTTTGTTTAGCTTGTGCATTAAGATGACATATTTTTCTAATTTTTTCATTGCTTTGATGTATGACCTAGATGACGATTAGGCTCTTAGGGAAAAATAAGTCTTCTACCAAATTAATCAATTCAAAATGAAAATAAACAACTCATAACCTCATTTAAAGCCTAAGTTAAAATCAAGATAAAAGAAATAGCAACCACTTAGCTGGGTGAGTATTTCTTTAATAATATCATGCACAAAAGCATCTTGTTTCACTCTTAATTGGAGGGCTTCCACCTTTGCCAGAGAAACTTGGCTTGACCTTTGAGAGCCATGGTGGAAACACACCGCCTCCCTTCTCGCTGATTTTGGCCAATAATCTTACTTCTCATGCATTAGGCATATGAATCCTATAAGCCTAATTCAAATGATTATCCAAAAATGAGAATAAAATGTAATATGATTTGCATTAGCTTTAGGTCAGTTGAAACATGCCCTTACATGATCTAGCCTCTTTAGGGAGTGAGTTTAAGAACTTAGTCTTTTTATAAATAAATATCAGCCTATCTATCTTGCATAAAGCATATGACTTGCCTACATTAATTTAAAATCATAGGAGTTAGTTGGCGTCACCCCTGTTATAAGTCCAAAGTCATTTGGTTTGTCTTGTGGAGGCAAACCAAATACCCATTATTGCCTTAGATTTAGGTCATGATTTTGGCCCCAAAGCTCCCAGATTTAGGTTAGATTGCTTCTCCCTTCTATGGGCCATAAGCATAAATCCTCACCTCTTAGACATTTCCATAACCTTGTAATATGGAATTATAATCCCAAAACTTCTAATAAAAATTTGACTCAAATAAATAATTTCGCTCAATTTCAAAAATGTAAAACCCAACTATAGGATAGTTTGAGATGCTTGCTAGGTTTTCCTAGCATCATGAGCATCTCCTACTTTTCTCCCTTTAGCTTCAATAATAACTCTCTCACTTTGATCAATCCCATTTGATCTTCCAAAATAAACCAATTTTTTGATAATCTAACCTTCAAGATGATCGTTTACCTTAATCAAGAGTATTCCTAAGAAATCCCCTTCCTTAGGATGTAATTAACTACGGGGGCTTGCTTCCATAAGGAGCTTAACAAACTTGATTTAAAATAAAACATGTGTTACTTTTCCATGTAAAGCAAGGGAAGAATCTCTAGTACATACGATGACCAATAGTCCTTAGAAGTTCTTATTGAGCTGATTAAGTCCATTGTAGGGTGGTGACTTCTGTCTTTCGAGATAGTACACCTCTCCTCAATGTCATTCTCGATCACCCTAATAAGAACATCTGCGGATCTACATGGTATCCCAACTAAAGGTGTATATTTCTATTTTCATTTATCCTCTTCAAAAGGATAGATGTAGGCAAGAATATTTTCACCATAGATTTTTTTAGTGACTCCGCTGGGGAAAGTTTCTCTCTCCATGTTTGGTACATGATCATTGTATTCAAGTATCGATAGTGGATTTGTGTTTTATATGAATCTGAGACTATCCTTCTTTTCTGTTGACACTTAGTTTATTTCATCCTTAAGCTAAGCTAGCCAACATCTTTAGGTTTTAGGACTTCATTCCATGTAGGTCTTAAAACCCGTATTGGGTTCCCAATAGGTGAAAATAAAAAAAATTAATAAAAAGAAATAACTAAATACTTTCTCCTTACTATTCTATCATATGGAAAGGTTCATTCTAAAAATAAATAAAGAATAAATCCTTTTATGAAAAAAAATCATCTTCCCAAAAGCACTTTTTCAAAATGAACATACTAAAATATTTTCACAAAAATTTTACAAACCAACCTCATCTAATAATCTTAAAGATTGTTATATTTAGGATCCATTTTTTAAAAAAATAAAATAAAATAAAACCCAAAATCATTCTTTTCAAAAAGCACAAGTCTTCCTTATTCAATTTATTAAATGAGGACTTCACTTTCCAAAAATCAAAACCAGCAATCATATTTTCTAAAAGCACAAATGAACAATTTCAATCAATACACTCAATTTTATTGAATGAAAATTTCATTTTTTCAATCAAAAGTCAAATTTTCCAAAAGCACAAATGAACACTTTCATTCAATATACTCAAATTTATTGAATGAAGGTTTTCATTTTCAATCAAAATCAACAATCACATTTTTCAAAAGCACAAATGAACACTTTCTTTCAATATACTCTAATTTATTGAATGAAGGTTTTCATTTTCAATCAAAATCAACAATCACATTTTTCGAAAGCACAAATGAACACTTTCAATTAATATACTCAAATTTATTGAATGAATGTTTTCATTTTCAATCAAAATCAACAGTCACATTTTCCAAAAGCAGGAATGAACCCTTTCATTCAATATACTTAAATTTATTGAATGAAGGTTTTCATTTTCAATCAAAATCAAGAATCACATTTTTTTTTAAAATCACAAATGAACACTTTCATTCAATATACTCAAATTTATTAAATAAAGGTTTTCATTTTCAATCAAAATCAACAATCATATTTTCAAAAGTACAAAGAATATCTCCATTCAATACTCAATTTAATGAATGAAGATTTCATTTCAAAATAAAAAACAAAATTATCTTTCCAAAAATAAAATCAACAAACACCATCTCAAAAATCAAAATTAACAATCATCTTTCCAAAATTAAAACATCATTTGGATTCTTCATTTAGCATACCTAAATTTGCTAATTGAAGATTCTCTTTTTAAAATAAAATCAATAAACATCTTTTCAAAACATAAAATAACATTTGGAACTTTCATTTAACATACATAAATTTGCTAAGTGAAAATCCTCTTTTCCAAAATCAAAATACATTTGGATTTCCTTAGCATACTTAAATTTGCTAAGGACCCTCTTTTCAAACAAAAATCAAAATAATGAAATGCAGTTGGATTTCCTTAGCATACTAAATTTGCTAAGGATCCCCTTTTCCAAAATCAACAAAAGTCAAAACAAACCACATTTGAATTTCCTTAGCATACCTAAATTTGCTAAGCATCCTCTCTTCAAAATAATCAAAATGAAACACAATTGGATTTCTTTAGCATACCTAAATTCAATAAGAATTTTCTTTTCAACAAAATCAAAATAAAAGCACACTTGGATCTTTTATTTAGCACACCAAAATTTGCTAAGTAGAAATCCTCTTTCCAAAAAAAAATCAAGAGAATAAAATCAATCACATTGGATCCTTTATTTAGCATACCTAAATTTGCTAAGTAAAGATCCTCTTTTTCAAAAACATCAGAACATTTGGATTCTTCATTTAGCATACCAAAATTTGCTAAGTGAAGATTCCATTCTCAAAATTCACATAGTTCACATAAAATAAAACAAACAAAGTAACAAAAATAATAAATTGTTTTCAAACATCTCACTTCGCATACCCAATTTGCTAAGTGAGTAAATTCCAAAAATCACAAATCCAAAACAAAGCTAATTGACCCTTAACTTTAACATACCTAAATTTATTAAATAAAGGGTCCTCAAGATCAAAATTAAAACTCAAATATGAACCTATGGAAGCATCCCTACAACAAAAATATTTGAACCCATTTTCAACATACCCAAATTTGTTGAAAGTGGATTCTATATCCAAGTAATTTCTCTTTCCAATCAAAATCTCAAAATAGATTCCAAATCATTTGAACTCGTCTTAATATTTTCAAAAAGGTGAGTATGAGTTCGAATTCTAAATTCGAAACTCAAAGTCAATAGAAATTTGATTCAAGTTTATTTTCAATATTGCAAACTCTCGTTCAGCAATAGTTTTAGTTGATACGGCTACCCAGTACGTGTTTACCTTTCACCGGGATGGACTTGACCATTACCACTTCCTCGTCGATTATGCCCACCTCATTCATTATGGACAAGGCTTTGAGGGGGCGAGGATTACTTGTGAGGGCACTCCCCTCACAACTGTTAGCGGGACCACAGTGGCTGGGTAGAAGCTGGTCATTCAGATTGACTTGTCATCAGACTTTGATATTCCTTTACTAAAGAGGAAGGTAGTGACAATTTCTATAGTATGATAGTACGCATCTATAATGATTACCGTTGTTTCCTTTGCCTAGTATGGGATAGTACCCACTCATTAGTACCCTCAAACTGTAAAGCTCCTCTGATCCTAGAGATTGTCTCCCCAGCTTTCAAAGTTAGGTCTAGTTCTTACTTTGCTCATCCCACCAAGACTCAAAGGAGGAACAAAAAATTGCATGATTAAGCGGCACCATACATGCATCATTGGGGAGATGGAGGAGCTACAGTATGGAGGAGTTGACTCTAATTTTCCCATTGTTGAACCCATTCATCTCTCTCTAGGTCTAACAAAGAGGATGCTAGGAGGATCCCTACTTCACCTACACCAGCAGTTCAATTTTAACCCATAGTCAGTTAGAGCAGGAGGTCATATGTTGGCCTCCATTCAGTTCTACGCTAGGTTGGTAGAGCTTATGGATGTTCTGAGTCTAGGGCTTAATTTGACTTGAGATCTGTTATCCCCGTAGCATGGGGAAGCATCTACAATAGGAGAGGGCCAAGGAGGCCCATTATGTATCACTTCGAGGGAGGTGGGTCCGGTCGGCTGACCCTCACTCATTGATTTCCTTGATCGGCGCACTACCCATGTCGATCACATAGACAATATTCTACTTACAGGGACTACTCATCACAGGAGGAGGTTTTGAGAGTGGTGTCTCCACCACACCTTTCAACCCCATCCGCCTATTCATGTTTGACATCTGTTCCCCAAGGCCATGAAGGCCACAGGGAGAAGGACCCTTGGTGATCCGGCTATGGCCAAGAGATCCCATCCCATCCATCACACCACCTACTATGAGCTCTCTCTGCTCACCTTCCTTGATTGTGTGCGAAGGAATGGTGACCCCAAAGTATAATGGTCATCCCTTCACCATCACCACCACAACAAGATTTGGAGATGGTTACAGCAGTTGTAGAGGGAGAGGGTGGCAACTTAGTTGCACCCATGATCATAGAACCTCCTAGGTGTCACCCAAGTTAGTGGCGTAGTATATCTTATAATGAGTACAACCCTCACAAGGTTGATTCTCCGATAGTAGGGGAGGTCCGGTACCTCATAGTACATGATGTGGATCCCATCACCGGTCAATCAAAAGCATTTGTGCCAATTTTGATAGATCATTCTTTAGTTGACATAGTAGCTCAAGAAGGAGATCCTAGGATACGACTGGTCTGATGAGGAGAAGACCAGCTTCGATCCCAACGAAGATGATTTGTTAGGAGACTCATAGGGGCATGGCATATACAGATCCCTCCTCGAGCAACGAGACTATGGAAGGTGTTGAGCGAGCAGAAGACCACACCACTCGACCCAACCTCTCACAGATCAAACAGAAGGATGAAAAGATAGAAAGGATGGAGAAGTGGCTTGAAGATCATTGCGTTGTATCTTAGCATTAGCCAAGCCCTAGCAGTTCATCCTACCACAATTGAGACCAGTCAGCCAGAGTTGGTGAATGTCTTGGATCCAGCTAAAACTTTACCTCAAGTAGAGCAAGGTAACACCAGCATGTATAGGAAGGTAGTGGATAGTACCTCCATATAAGAAAAAGATATCAAGTCCATAGTTGAGCAATAGGTGAAGGAAGCATTGGCTCAAGCTCAAGAAGGATCATCAGTTCCAAAAGGTAGACCCTACTTAGAGGAATTTGATGCAATCCAATATCTTAAGGGTTTCATGCCACCTTCCTTAAAGAGTTTTGATGGTAGCAGGAACTCGAGGCAGCACATTGCATATTTCAGAGCTAGTTATTGCAATGCTGGTGGTAGTGATGCTTTACTCTTCCGTCTCTTCATTAGTAGCTTAGTAGGGATAGCTTTTGATTGGTATGTTAAACTTCCTAATAGTTTAATAAAGACTTTTGTTGAGTTGGAGCAACTCTTTATCAAGAGGTTTGTTGGAGCTTAGCAAAGGGTCACTATTGGCGATCTCGTTGTGGCTCAACAAAACCATGGTGAGTCCTTTGTTGATTATATTCTCATATGATATAATTTGAGTATGAAATATGAACCACAGCTGTTTGAATATCACGTCATTAAGGTTCTGCTTAAGAATATCCATAGCCCGATCACCTTCATGCTCAAAGGTTTCACCATCAAAACTTTTGAGAAATTAATCAACAAGGTGGCTAGCTTGTATGGAGAAGCAAAATAGTTACCTTCTCCAGATCTTCAGATGTACCAATAAAGCTAAAGCTGCAAAAGATATATGAGAAGAAGTTCGGAGCAATGATAGCAGTTAATATGGGGAAACAATGGCCAGAGAGCAATTTGAGAGACCTCGTGCTTCACAGATGTCGCTTTTGCCTCCTCTACCATCACCGAGGCAACCCTACCAGTTGCCATAGTAGCCTCCATGGCCTGCACCGCCTCCTCCTCAGCCACATCATCAGTATCAGCGGTATACATATCCGTCGCCAAGTAGCTACCATCCACCTACTCTTATGGATAAACTAAATAAATTATATTTATTTAAGAGGGAGGTAGTTAGAAAAATCTTTAACAATCTCTTAAACAAACCTGACTTTCAAATACCTGAACCTAGAAGGCCGGAGGAAGTGGGCAAAAATAATTATCCTAACTTTTTCCCCTACCACCGTATGTTAGGTCATGTTTTCGAAGATTGCTTCACATTTAAGGACTGGCTTGAACATAGCTTCAAGATCGATGCTATAATCATCCCAAAGGAATATCTTGTGGAACAACCATCTAGTTCCATTAGGGTAATCCTTGGGGATGACTGTGATCTTTTCAAAACCAAAGAAGGTTGGCATATCTCCTTATAAAAGATTGTTAGAAAATCAAGAAACTTTCCTGGTGCTCAAACCTCCAACATCAAGGAAGGTTTGCAAGTTTCCGAGCCAACTCGGGGAAGGGGGAGCAGCAACATAATGATAGCCAGATAGCCCAAGTAGCGTAACCATCAGTCCGACCTTGTCCACCATTGTAGCTACTACTATTTCATCTAGTTCTTCTTCTACTAATAGACACCTTGTATCGGTGAATGAGGGTATCAAATCTCTCACCCCTCTCACTTTACTTGATTTCTACTTTGTACCTCTTGTCAAATCCAAGAAATTAAAGAATAAAGCTAGCTTGAATTACATTTGTGTCACTTCTGATGGGTTGTCTGAATTTATTCTAAATAACTCTTCAAGTCTAAACGATAACTATAAAAATTTTGATCTTCCTCTTTCGATTGAGTTGGACTTTCTTTTAAATACTACATTTCTTGAGATAGACTTGGAATCGTCTGATTATGAGGGTCCCATAGGAGAAGCAGTAGGTGAGCCTGATATGCAGGTAGAACCTTCCATTATCCTGCCACACGAGATCATTGAAGTCAACCTCCAAAGTGGCAAGGTACTACCTCCTAGGGCAGCACCTCAAGATAGAGGGAAATAAGTCATTAGTTCAGAGGATCGAGAAGCCCCTTCACAGGATACTTCACCCTTGGATATGCCCAAGGTAAAATACAATGTCCTCTCTCACCTAAGAAAGTTGCCATTTAAGCTAAGCATATATGATGCCCTTGTCTTATCCAAAGAGATGAGGGAATCATTAATCAAGGCTCTCCTTGATCCCGAGATATGTTTAGCTCAGCTGACCGCTATTAGTGAGGAGGCACATTATTCCAGAGAAGCTCGGGGGATTACTTTCACAGATGAAGACCTTCTTCTATGGGACATGGAGCACAACCGTCCCATCTACATTATAGTTGACATGGGCAAATTTAGACTTGGTAGGGTTCTTGTCAATCTAGGTGCATCGGTGAAAATTATGAGTCTAAAAACCCTTGCCTATTTGAATATCAACATCTCCACATTTCGAGGAGATCGAATGATGTTGAGAGGATTCAATGAACAAGGCGAGCGGGCTTTAAGTTTCATAGTGTTACCTTTGAAAATAGGTAACTCGAAGATTGAAGCCAAGTTTTACATAATTGATTCGAATACTTCATTCACTGCTTTGCTCGGCAAATCTTGGATACACTAGAATAAGATAATCCCATCCTCCCTTCATCAGTGCATCAAGTTCAGGAAGGATAAGATTGAGTATTATGTCAAAGGAGATGAAAAGCTATTTTTAATTAGAGAGGCTGAGATATGTGAGGATGTGACCTACTATCTTCCTAAACTCCCTTTCTTGTGAACTTGGACAAAACTCAAATTCAAAAGAAAAAGAAAATAAAGAAAAAGAGAAGGCAAAAAAAGGAAAATCCAAGTGAACAAGAAGGGGGAATTGAAGAAGAAATAGATCTGCATATCACATCCCACTCATAATGCATTCCATCATATGGACATGTGGGTAGGATGACTCAAACTCCACTAGGTAGAGGTAGGGGTAAAAATAGAGGCAGTTCCAGAGGTGGAAGACCCCCTAGTTGGCCATCAGCCGACAGGGGTTATGATCTAGTTCATAGAAGTACCTCTACAATTCACATAAACTTGGAATCCAATTCGAAGGACAAGTCTAATGTGATTAGCATACCACCAACCCTCTCAAGTTTCATTGGAGTGACACTCTAGCTGACGGCTGATGAAGATCAGCCTCGGACAAAGCAAAGTATTGAATGCATGTAAAACTATTAGGCAGTAGTTGAGAACTTTAGCTCTTACCTCACTTTCACCCCAAAAAGTTGAAGGTTTAGTAGTTAAGGAAGCTCATAAGTCTTCTAGTGATATAAAGTGAAAGAGATTCTTTTGGATCATCCTCCTCAAGTCGAAGTTGATGTAGAAACTTGAGGAGGAATTCATACAAAGAATTAATGGAATTACCTTTGACTTTTCACCTTATGTTCATAATCTTATCTGAAAAGATTTGGTTCCTCGTACATGCTCCATGCATAGGTCAGAGTATTTTGAGAAGCTATGGAACAATATAGGAAGCAGCATAATCAAGTGGACTAGGATTGAGTGGTCAGTCGATGATTAATTCTACTTGTTACCAATCATTTGGAGTTTGATAAGTTCTTTTCGCACAACATCAACTCTTATGAGAATGTGTGTTTAGAAACCTCAGACGATCCAGATTCTCTCCAAATCAAAGATGTACCACCAAAATTTGAAGATGAGTTCCATTCAATAATCGACAATCTTAAAGAAATCAACCTCGGGATAGAAGAAAATCTATGCTCGACATACATCAACTCATTACTGAATGAAGAAGAAACCAATGACTTAGTTAGCTGGAGTTTAAGGACTTCTTTGCATGGAGTTATGAAGAGATGCTTTCTCTTAGCATTAGTCCACAAGCTAGCAATAGATCCTAGTGCTAACCCTATCATGCAAGCTCCTAAATGCATATGATTAGAAATTGAATAATAGGTCATTTCTGAAGTTAAGAAATTGATCGATGCTGATTTCATCAGGGAAGAAAAATATCTTACAGTTTAGTCGTCATCTAATTAAGAAGAAGAATGGCCAAATTCGCATATGCATCAATTTCAGAGACTTAAATAAGGCATGTCCTAAGGATGAGTTTCCTCTTCCTATACCAGAATTAATGGTGAACATCACCTCATCTCATGTAGTTTTCTCTTTCATAGATGGGTGATCTGGTTATAACCAAATCAAGATGTCTCTTGTATATTAAAGAAATACTACTTTTTGAACCCTAATCAAAATCTTTTATTATAGGGTCATGACTTTCAGCCTTAAAATTGTTGGTGCTACATACCAATAGGCCATGACTCAGATCTTTGAACTCATCCACCATCAGGTTGAGTGCTATGTTAATAATCTAGTAGTCAAGAAAAGAGAAAAGGAAGACCATATCTTTGACTTAAGAGTAATTTTTGAATGGTTAAGATAATATAAGCTCAAAATAAATCTCCTGAAGTGTGCATTCAGAGTAACTTCAGAGAAATTCCTTAGGTTTGTTATTCGACACTGGGGAATAGAAATAAATCTAGAAAAGATCAAAGTTATCTTAGAAATGTCACATCCTAAGAGTTTAACTCAACTCAGATCCTTCCAAGGATGGTTAGTGTATCTAAGACACTTTATTTCTAACCTATCGGGGAGATGCAAGCCATTCTCAGCACTTGTCAAAAGGATGAGTTCAAGTGGGATGACAAGTAAGTGCCTTTGAAGATCAAGTAGTATTTGGTGAAGCTTTTCTAGCGACCTATCTGCAGCCACTCATCCTCTATACTTCTACATTGGATGACTCTCTTGGCGCTTTGTTGGCCCAAGTCAATGATGAAGGGAAAGAAGTGCTCTCTACTACCAACCATCGATTCTGCTAAAGCAAACTATCCACCATTGAGAAATATTTTCTTTGATCTTTGCATCCCAAAAGCTATGGCACATATATGCTTTCTCATAAGGTGAACTTGATTTCGAACCAATCCACTACGTATCTCATGACGCCAATGTTATCTAGACGTTTGGCATGATGGTCCATGATTCTCTCTTATAGTTTGATATCACATTCACCCTTTATGTGATAAAGGATAAGCACTAGCGATTTCTTAGTAGCACACACTTCTGACTCCTCCTTGATGATCACGATGAACAAATCATGAACTTAGGGAGGTTGACAATCACCGATGGAGATGTATTTTGATGGTGCTTCTTTTCATAAAGGGAAGCACCACGATCTACTCTTCAGAAAGGGGGGTGAATAGTTCTCTTAACTCTAGACCATGATGTGATGAGATTCTCATACTATCTTTCCAACTCTTGCACCAACAACAAAGTTGAGTATGAGATTTTGATTATCGGTCTGGAGTTAGCTATCATAGTGTATGTCAAGAGCATCAACATCTTTGAGGATTCTCAGTTGGTCATCAATTAGATTGCCAGGTCCTACAAGGTTCTCAAACCCAAGCTTCGTCATTACCATGAGTATACCATGAAGTTGTTGGCCCAAATTTCTGAAGTCACCATCTACAAGGTTCCCCGAGCAGAGAATGATATAGCATATGCTTTGGCCAAACTTGCCAAAGAATTGGCATGTCCGGAAGATGAGTCCATTCCAATAAGGGTCCAAAATAGACAAGTCATATCCCTTATTGATGTTGAACTCATCGAGAGACTTTCTCTTGAAGGGGAGGTTATCGTTTCCTATAAGGACAAGGAACTGGATTGGAGGCAACCATTCATAGACTATTTGAACAGCAAACTACCTCAAAAATTCACAAGCCCATCGGTGAAATAGAGAGCTCTCTCCTATGCTCGTTGATGGCACCTATACATCCTTTGATCAAATGTGGTTATGTTGTTTAGATAAACATGAAGACCATGGAATTATAACTGAGGTACATTTAGGTATAAGTGAAGTGCATCAATCTGATTCAAAGATGAAGATGAAGATCAAGAGATTATGATACTTGGCCTTGATGATTATAGGCATGGATGTAGCTAGAGATGCCATCGGTACAGTACGGTGGTCCATCCCACCCAACATTCTACACCTACATTGGCCTCATGGCCATTGAGTGTTGGGGTACCACATTGGGTCCTATCGATCCTCCTTCTTCCAAGGGTCATCAGTTCATCTTAGCACCATACTACTTTTCCAAGTGGGCGGCAATCCCACTAAGAGGTCACACTTAACATGTACTTCAATTTTTAGGAACCATATATGTATATAGGTTTGGGGTGCCTCGATGAATTATATGATAATAATGCGCATTCAAAGATCAATAATTTTCTCTAAAGATATGGGTATAGATTGGAGATACTCATCTACTACTAGCAAATGGCTTTAGAAGCATTCAACAAAACTCTCATCCAAATACTAAAGAAGATACTTGACAATAACAAATGGTAGTGGAATGAGCAGTTGGTTGAAGCCTTGTGGGCCTATCGCACCACATACCAGACTCCAACTCAATCTATCCCATTTTCCTTAATGTATGGGTACGAGGCCATTCTACCTTTAGAAGTTTAACTTTCGTCACTAATAATAGCATCGAGTAGCATGATCACTACAAAGTAGAATGCAAAGTTGTGGTTAGAAAAGCTAAAAGGTTTAGAGGAGAGTCTCTGGGCGAGAACCTCGAGTTGTACAAGGCCAAAATGATTCAAGCTCACAACAAAGTGGTCTTGGTCTTTCCAAGTAGGAGAACTTGTGTTAGTCTAAGGAGACCAATATTGCGAAAGATGGGAGGCAAGTTTGAACCCAGAAGGCCCTATGTCATAGAGAAGGCCTACCAAGGAGGATCTTATCACTTATTGATTGTAAAGGGAACACGATGCTTGCAATTTATGGGCTCTATGTGAAGAAATAATACCCATAAAAATCATGTTTGAAAATAATTCTACCAATCAACAAAAACTTCATTCCAATTCATCAAAATCTTCTCTTCTTTTGAAGCGTTGTTTGCTTATCTTATGAATCCATGCGTGTTTTAGGTAGAGTCTAAAGATCTATCCTCTTCAACACAACACATTCCCAAGTGCTACTAGAATAGGTGTGAGAGAACCCAAGAGGCATCCTATTTTGATTAGCACAACTAAGTTAAGTATGAGAGAATTGGTGGCATCCTTGTTGGTGGAATCCGCGACTTCCATCTGGCACCATTTCATCAAATTCCCAAGTGTTTAAGGTAGGTGTAAGAGTCCCCAGGCGTCATATTCCCTTTA